>WBNO01026708.1:116009-145297 GCA_013400575.1 Peucedramus taeniatus | reverse complement strand
TACTGGTTGGAGCGCTCCTGCACCCACAGCTTGAGGGCATTTTTCAGCAGCACCTCCTCGGGCTTCAGCCACATCGCGCGGCCCCGCACGGCACAGCGCTGCCGCCGCCGTGCCCGCTCGGCGCTCGCAGCCGCGGTGCCAGGCAGTGGAGGGCGGGGCTCCCAAGGCATACTGGGAGCTGTAGTCCTCGCCGCCGAGGCGCCGCGCTGCGCTGCTGTAAGAGGACTACAACTCCCGTCGGCTGTGCGCTCCCCTGCCTCGAGACTACAGCTCCCGTCGGGCCCTGCGCGCCAAGTGCCGCGTGGCGGGGCGGAGCCACCTCCGCAGCCTGTTCCGGAGCGGGGCCGGGGTGTGCGGTGCCCGGAGCGGGACCGGGGTGCCCAGTCCCGGCTGTGTGTGCCCAGTCCCGGCTCTGTGTGCCCGTGTGCCCGGCTCTGTGTGCCCAGTCCCGGCTCTGTGTGCCCGTGTGCCCGGCTCTGTGTGCCCAGTCCCGGCTCTGTGTGCCCGTGTGCCCGGCTCTGTGTGCCCAGTCCCGGCTCTGTGTGCCCGTGTGCCCGGCTCTGTGTGCCCAGTCCCGGCTCTGTGTGCCCGTGTGCCCGGCTCTGTGTGCCCAGTCCCGGCTCTGTGTGCCCGTGTGCCCGGCTCTGTGTGCCCAGTCCCGGCTCTGTGTGCCCGTGTGCCCGGCTCTGTGTGCCCAGTCCCGGCTCTGTGTGCCCGTGTGCCCGGCTCTGTGTGCCCAGTCCCGGCTCTGTGTGCCCGTGTGCCCGGCTCTGTGTGCCCAGTCCCGGCTCTGTGTGCCCGTGTGCCCGGCTCTGTGTGCCCAGTCCCGGCTCTGTGTGCCCGTGTGCCCGGCTCTGTGTGCCCAGTCCCGGCTCTGTGTGCCCGTGTGCCCGGCTCTGTGTGCCCAGTCCCGGCTCTGTGTGCCCGTGTGCCCGGCTCTGTGTGCCCAGTCCCGGCTCTGTGTGCCCGTGTGCCCGGCTCTGTGTGCCCAGTCCCGGCTCTGTGTGCCCGTGTGCCCGGCTCTGTGTGCCCAGTCCCGGCTCTGTGTGCCCGTGTGCCCGGCTCTGTGTGCCCAGTCCCGGCTCTGTGTGCCCGTGTGCCCGGCTCTGTGTGCCCAGTCCCGGCTCTGTGTGCCCGTGTGCCCGGCTCTGTGTGCCCAGTCCCGGCTCTGTGTGCCCGTGTGCCCGGCTCTGTGTGCCCAGTCCCGGCTCTGTGTGCCCGTGTGCCCGGCTCTGTGTGCCCAGTCCCGGCTCTGTGTGCCCGTGTGCCCGGCTCTGTGTGCCCAGTCCCGGCTCTGTGTGCCCGTGTGCCCGGCTCTGTGTGCCCAGTCCCGGCTCTGTGTGCCCGTGTGCCCGGCTCTGTGTGCCCAGTCCCGGCTCTGTGTGCCCGTGTGCCCGGCTCTGTGTGCCCAGTCCCGGCTCTGTGTGCCCGGCTGTGTGTGCCAGGCTGTGTGTGCCCTGCTCTCTGTGCCCTGCTCTGCCGCACACAGCGCTGCTCCCCCCGGCCCCAGGGGCAGGAGCTGCTGTGGGCGCTGTGCCCTGGCACCGGTCCCGTGCGCAGTTCTGGCCCAGCCTGACTCCGTTTCCAGTCCGCAGCACACGCGGGCGTCTCTGGCTCGGGGTTTGGCGCCCAGGTGTGTTTTCCATTGCAGGCGGGGTTTGGGGCGCAGGGAGAGGCTGACAAAAGCTCACAGAAACCTTCAGCGGCCTGGCCGCCCATGCCCGCCCTGCTCCAGCCGCTGGCGCCGGGCACTCCCCAGTCACCTCCTTCTCCCACCTCCACGTAAGATCCGCTCCTGCTCCTAACACAACCTGTCATGCCCTGCAAATTGAGTGAATAGGTCTTCCTGTTTCCCAAAAACTCCTGTGCACTTTCCTTAGCACTCTATTTCCAGCATAATTCACCTTCCTAAGATTTCCAAGGATAATGCTTTATTGATTGTGTGTCATACAAAAAATTCAGCAGTTGTTTAAACAGCCTTTACTTTGAGCTCTTTCTAAAAAAAAATTATGCACATTATGCATTAACTGTACATTGCAACCTTGGCACTTCTGCTTTATACTGCCTTCCTTCATGCTTTTCAATAGTACTTCACTACCAAAATGCTGCTGCTAGCACTGGGCTGTTTGTGAGCACAGGCACAGTGAGGTTTTGCCAAGCAGTCACAGAAATTATTTGGCAATGCCCATCTACTTCCAGCTGCACAAGCAACCACCTACCCAAAGGACCAGTGTGAAAGCAGACCCAAGTGTGCAATCACATTTAACTCACAGGAAGCTTCACAACTGGGTGAACTGCACTGCCATAAGACTTTTTTTCCTTTTCCTTCAGTCACTCAATGCAGCACAGCAATAGAAGCTGTAGAATTGAAGAGCTGTACTTTGGGGACTGAATATAGGTTTCACTATTACAATTTTTTTTACTTGTTTTTATAACAGAAGAGGAAGCAACAAATTTCTGGTGGTCTACCTTTACTAAGGAAGGAAAAATAAAGGAAAAATAAAATAAAAGTCATTAGCCAGCACACGGTAACTTACACAGATCAAACATTAATGGGAGTCCCTGATACCCTGGCACACAGCTCTTCATGAGGCTGCCTCTTCAATCCCCCATCTGAAGCCAGGAGTAACAGACACTGCCTGGGATTTACCAGCTGAACTGAGTGCTTCCTGCATGGATCCTGCTCCTCTAAGAGCATTCCCAGAGAGTATTTACCATTTAATTTTCCCCAATTAGACAAGCCCCTGGATACAGAAAATTAAGGACCTAACACAGATCTTCTAATTCTGATGCTAATTTTAAGGAGAGATGCCCTTGGCATTTCCTACCCAGGGCTTGCCTTTTGGGGACTCACACACACACTGGACACATTAGGATGTGTTACTTGCTTATGTAACATTCAAACTTTGTTAATTGATTATTATTTAACAGTAAAATGCTACTGCTTGGAAAAGGTCTGGTTTGTATTTCTCTCCATGTTTCAAAGTCTTGTATGTCTTTCTCTTTTCCAGTTCCCTCAGGCACTGGATTCTTAATCAGATACTGTTCAGATGCAGAGTGCTCCTCTATGGGCATGGAGGAATTTATTTATAGCCACTTGAAAACCTTCTTAATCAGTGCACAATCATGCTACAGTGTAATCAATGAGTTCTACAGCAACACAGATCCATTTAGTGCTGCAGATTTTTTCTTTCACTTATTCAAGACTTATCCTAGAAATTGTAGATTGCTTCCCTCAAATAACCATGTCAAGATTACATAAATAAATAGCTATATAAATAAATGTTGGCTTCACTCTGTATAACCAACAGTTGAACAATCAGAGCAGAGTTCCTCTAGGAGTATTACATAATTTTTAGTTCACACTGCTTGAACACTGTGATTTGATTTCAATTTTCTCTTGAAACCAAAATTAATTGCTGAAGCCAGTAGATTTCCTTTGATCTCTTCCAAACTGCAGACATTACACCCCTGCAGGAGAGGAGCCCCATTCACATCTGCACAGGAAAGGCAGCAGTCCAAACTTGAGTGAAAAGGCAGGGCTACCTTCTGTGATGGTGTGTTAAACATGGAAAGAAATTACATTAAATCACACAGGCAAGGCAGATGTCTTTATTTATTATGCTCAACTGTTAGGTCACTTGAGAAGTGCAGGATTTTCCCTCTGAAGACTGAGATGTACTATATCTCTCCATTTTATGACAAGAGTCCAACTGCCCTAATGACTCACACTGCTTTTACATGTTTGCAGCCCTCATCACAAGTCCTGCTTTTCCCTTTAAGCAAAACTCTCATCTATATTTCTATAGGGACACCTCAAAATTTTCCTCAAGATGAGAAAATGGTATTGTTCTGATTCAAAATTTAAAATGAAGCCCTGCTTTTGTAAAGCCTGATTTACAAGAGAGCACAGTAATCCAGCACCAGGCAGCAAGGCTTCCTCTCCTGCAGGGATAAAAAAACTTTCCCAGTCCCCCTTTGAGAGCACACAAGTGTTTGACTGAAGTGTCTGGATCAGAGAATTCCTGAGGGACAGGGTAACTCCCTCCCTTTCCCTGAAGGAGTGAGTAAACCCTTGGAGAGATGCCAGAGCCTGTTCAGTTTCCTCTTTGGGGACAGAAGAATTGACATGTCTTTGTGACTCAGGGGGAATATTAACACAGTCAACAGGCAGATATTTTAGCCACTGTACCACTTGTGGGCTCATTATTTCCATTATCTTACACATGAGCAATAGCATATTGATAGAAAACCCCAAAACTATTGCACAATAACAGCAGGTTTTTATTGCTTTTCAGGAACACCCCTGGCCCCAGGCACATTTCTGTTGGCTTCTTGCTTAGAGGGAAGAGTCTGGGGACACACAGTACACACACACACACAAACATATATACACATGACCCAGAGACATTCTAGCTCATTGCATCACTAAAAACAAGGGAACATTTTGCTGCACAGTCCCCTAAGCAGGGTTGGTGAAGACAGCTGCTATCCATGGAAACCTGGAAATACAAAAAAGTGAGTGATCTTTTGAAATTTCTTTAAGGCAGTCTGACAGAAACAGACCCAGGTTTAGTATCAAGATGGTGTTTATGAAATTTACACTTTCATTTTTAAACCAAATCCCTTGCATAGCTACTAGTTACAAACAAATCTGCAGAGATAAGAACATGGCAGACTTGCAAGTCAAGATGCAAAACTGGAGAACCAGTAAGTTTGCCTAGCAGTAGCTCAAATACTGCTCAAGTACTGACCCTGCATGTGTTCCTTTAGCAGAGGTCACATCTGACAGAAGAACCCCTCTGAAAATTTCCCTCTGAAATAAATCTCTCTCTGAAAATTAGCACAAGTGACTGGAGCAAGCAAGCTCACCTAGAGATCACATAGACATCATCTGCTCCTATAGATTACAGGTTCATCAAGGGGAGCTTCTGCATCCACCAGTTCTCCACTAATGCATTCCTTGAGAAAGGGCTGTGCATTCACATTACCCTTAGAAATACAATACTGAGGGAAAGGCAGGTTTGTTGCTCTTAAAAGGGAGTAAATGTAAAGCTTGAATTCTACAAACAAAGCAACCCAAAAAGAGCCTTTCAATGTATTGAATTGATCTGAATCCCTTCTCTTTTTTCCTTTGAACATCAAATTTTGCTCCTATTGAACACAAAACTGGCAGATGATTTCATGAGACTGTATCCTCATAAGATTCTACTACATTGCAGTTTACACACCACAATAAATTTACATGATCTTTGTGAAATGGAATGAAATGATCAGGGGTGACATATTTACTGCTTGGCTGTTCCTTTCACTGCTCTGCACTTCAGAGGTAGAATAAAAAGGCAATCACAGCAAATGACAGATTCAGAGTGGAGTCTGATTATAGTCAGCTCTGCAACTGGAACTCAGAACCAACTGGTATTTTCTAGACTAGACTTGGAACTGAGCTATAAAGAAATACAAGATTTAACTGCTCCCAAACCAGCCAGAAGAGCAACAAGCTTTTACCGTATATCATAGTAGAGTACCGAACAAAGGACAAGTAATAATTTTTAAAATGTTTTTTCTTCAAAGCAAACATAGACTTTGGAGTAAGGAAGGGATGCTGAGCAACCTGACAAAGGAAAAGTGAGATGCAGCCAGTCTGGTCTGAAGTTCACATGGCAGCCTGCCTTGTGCTGAACATGCCTACAAGCACAATTCAGCAGCTCACTGAACACATCCTAAGGTGGCTGGATTATTATCTTTACAGCTATTAGGTTTCAGCATCCCAACACAATTTCAATCCATGTAACTGTAGCATCCTGCACATAACTAGCACTCCTTATTCCAATTACTTTGAGCAAACACTGCTTCATTTTGGCCTCCCAAAAGAAGGATGTGGTTTGAGGCTGTAGGACAGGGCAAATTCAGGATCTGCTTCCATGAGAGCTGATAATATTTTATGTCAGTCAGGATCATCAAAAATAGTGTTTTATTTACATTTACATTTCATATTCAAATTCAATACAAATTACGAAATATTTACAACCATTTCATTTGTACTATAGCTAAGAAAATGCATTGCTTTTCCCCCCAGATTCTTAAGTTATTTATTGGAGGCTCTAAGACAAAATCCTACTAAACAATAGAAACTAGTCAAAGATGCAGAGGTAAAAAAATAAAGTGCATTTATAAGATGTCCTTAGTTACGTTCACTGGACAAGGCCAAGTCACTTACTACTGAGGCACCCAGTGTTCCTACTTGACCCCATCTCAACTCCACACAGAGGACAGACAGCTTCTCCAACCCTCTGTTACACTCACAGGACATCGGCTCTCCCTGCAGCTTGTGCACTTGAGCAAGACAATGTACAACAACAGTCCAGCATTTTTCAGAGACTGGATCATTTCTGAACAAAACACAGCAGATCCTTTTGTAAGAACTTATCTTTTCATCTTCAGCTGAGTCTTTCCTGAAGTCATCCCAGACTCCCACAAAGCCAGGACTCTGCCATATTGCTGGTGCTAGAGATGGTTACATCTCCTCAAATCACTCGAGGATCTTTCAGACTAACAAACTAACAAGGTTTAAAAAGTTCCTGCAGTTGTTCCCTTTACAGTAAGTCAGATTTGGCCTGTCAGCTTGCAGCTCTCTTTTCTTCCCCTTTAGGAATGTGTGGTTGGCAGGCTGGAGTTGAGAGGTAGAGAATCAGTCGGTTACTAGAGAACCAAATACACTGTGGACAAAACCCAGTTTGACAAGCATTAGTTTGCACTTTCTCCTATCAAAATAGTGCACTGAAACATTAAATACCACGTTGCTTTTTAACAAAACTGTCTCATAAATAAGTATTAGAATAGATCAAAATTAATTTGTTTACAATGAAAATCCACTTGAATGAAAACAATGAACAACAAAAAAACCCAACTCAAAACGATTCCCAGTGGAGACAGCTATGACGTAAAAAATCTTCTCATGTAAGCAACTCAAAACGGTAGAGAAGCTTTGCTGAAGATGGAAATTTTGTTTTAGTTAAAATCTGCTGGTTTTCTTTATATTTAAGACAGCTTTATCTGAAGAGTGTTAAGACTCCTGGGGAGATACAGTTTTAAGAAAGGCAAACCATACAATTACGATTTGGACAAGTCCATTTATCTAAACATTGCCAATGCAGTATTTTCTGTGACAGTCTTGCAACTTTTGGTTTATATGGAATGGCAGTAGGCAGCTCCTTGCAGAAAGCCTGCACCATGTGGCTGGGCATATTCTTAGAACGTGACTTCACAAACAATTCTGTTTTCACCAACTTGTGTTTCATCTCCCTCAAAACCTGGGTTGTCACCATGTGAGAGGACAGTCACAGTGGAGGGCTGGGATTCTTCACTCACAGGATATGTGTTGTCACCTGTCCAGAAGAAAACCAAGTCAAGACAAGTTAAAAAGTGCCACAGCCAAGCGATACCATCCTAAAGCAAACCACACAAACTTGATTTGTGCAAGCTCAACTGCACTTTTCCTGCAGAGATGGAAATCCAAGGCCATGCTCCAACTACGTCTCTCCTGCTACCCCTTGTTAGTTTGGGAGCCCATTCTTGCCACTGCCTGTCCTTTCTGGAGATGCCTGCTCAGCTCAGTAGTGCTTAAGCCACAGAAGGCTACAGAATCCAACTAGGAGGATATTGGCAGGTTTTGTATCTTAAGGCTGCTGAAGGCAGGCATCAAGAACAACTCCTAAAGACCCTCAGGATAAACTGAGGGGGGCCTGTGCTGGTTTGGAGAGGAAGGCCTTCTCCCTACAGACTAACCTTGTCTGGCTGATGTCCCTGTGTGTCCTTCCCACTTCAAGTGACAATACACAAGAATGACCCATGGAATGTAACGACCCAGCATGCCTTGAGTTGCTTAGAGGGATGCAATTTCAACTTCTGATGTTTAGCTCATAAAAGTGTCCTCTTCTCTACTGGGGTGCTTCAACAAGGCCCTTTCAAACACACACCACTTGCTGTAGCAACGTGTCCTGCAGGAGACAGGCAGCAAATCCCGAATTTTCCCAACAGCTAGGCTTCCCATGGGAAATAGAGCATCCCCTTTTTAAGGCCATGCAACAATTCAGGGGATAGTAACTTTCATTTGTTTACCTGCAACCTTTTCATTTTTAAAGCCAACAGCAACACTGAGTACTGTTGGTAAAGCTGAGCACTAAAAAGACATTTTCAATTTGTTTGTCTCGTTAAAAAAGATAAAGTATTTGGAAAATCTGATACTCTTCACAAATTAACACTCTCTAAAGTGTTCAAGGATGACTCAGCCTTGGCAAATCTGAAATTCAATTGAACTATCTGTCTTCTCTATCTTGCACCATCTAAGGCAGAGCAAGACTGACTCCCCACAAGTTTTTCGTACGTAATTACTTAAAGCAAACAGAGCCAGTAGCAAAGTAACACTCACTCATCCAAATGAAATCTCCAAAGAGACAAAGGGACAAGAGACATCGTTGGAAAAATCTCTTTGCTCTTGAAGTAGTAAGCCTCTGACTTTGAACTATTCTTTCATAGACTTTGGCTTTTAATTCACATTAAGGTTGTGTTTAATTTGAAAACAAAGACCAAGTGTCAGAGCTAAGGGCTAAAACAAAAGGGAAGATAAAGATAACCCTGAAAAACAAAGTATTCAAGCCCTGTGAGATGCTATGAAGCCAACTCCCCCTAATTCACAGCCTAAGCAGCCAAGTGCAAATAATCTAGCAAGGCAAATGAAAGAGCAGGCTTACTTTCTGATGGTGCCTGTGCCTCCTGAGCAGATTCATCTGGTCCCTGTACAGAATCATATCCAGATGATGCTGTTTCACTAAGATTGTCCCCTTCAGTAACTATAGTGACAGTGGATACAGGTCTTTGGTCACTGGATCCTGGGGCTTGCACAGGCTCAGACCGTGGTTCTACATCCATCTTTGTGAAAAAAAGAGAAAATGGTTAAATTACAACTTGGCAGGAGGGTGCATCTTTCTGGAAGAACAACATTTGCAAGGACTGAGTGTGGAGCACTTTTACACAGACAGAAAAACGTGAAATGGAATAAAAGTTTTGCTGCTATAAGGGGTGCATCAGAGGTGAAAACCAGTTGCTGCCTAATTGAGTGGGAATTTCAGACACAACTTCTGCATTTTTGCCCAGTATCAGGAAAAGAGTCTTCCTTACACTCAGTGCAGATCTGCCCCCCCCAGGCAAACTCTGGCTCACAGTTCAAATGGTCCAGGCAGCATCAGGCACTGGCAACAGCATCTTCCTCTGGCACTTGCAATAATGAGCAATTTCAGAACACATCAGAGACTCCTGATGTATCCTAGGAAGTCATGCAGTTCCAGAAATGTCGTACATGCTAACACATTCACTTTTCAAGGGCTCCAGGTACTGAGCAATTAAGAGAAGCTGGTTTCAGGGACAGTATTAGTTGTCAAAGTCTGCCTGCAGATCTGAGAAACACCCTTAGCTGTAAGCACCAGAGTTAAGAGCAATTCTTCCCTCAGGCATGAGTCAGCTTTGGCTGACATTCTGCCCAAGCCTTTAGGTGATACCAACTCACACCAGGTCAGCTGCAGGCTTCCCTAAAAGGGACACTGCAATTATTACTACAGCATCTGGCCACAGACATGGCAACACCTGTGCTTATCACCTGCACTCCAGAGGCAGCATGAAAAAGCTCAAGAAGTGGCCACAACACCAGTGTAACACTGTGACTGGCAGCTGCCACCTCGACAGGCTGCTGGCTTACCTCAACACCCAACACTTTGAGGATGTCACATTTGCACAGAGGACACGTCCCATGTTCCAGAAGCCAGGGGTCAATACAGGTCTTGTGGAAGACATGGCTGGTGGAAGAAGGTAGCCAACAGGTTAGGTTTCATACCAGGAAGATTGTTCATGTGCCAGCTATGAAGGACCCTTTTGTAACACCAAGAATTTATTCCCTCTAGAATGGATGACCTTATTTTGCCACAAGTTTCAGCTGAAAGTTATGGATAGTTGATCTTTCAACCTGTAGCTGGTTTGTGCTTATTAGTATCCTGATACAACTTGCTGGAATCCAGCATTAATATTTTTGCTACACCTCAACAGTTTAAAGCTGTTTTTCCAAAACTGTGTACAATACATTCCCAGCTGTTAATTTAAATTATACAACTACGGACATCTCAGCCTTAGCTTTAAAGTTAACTTCTGTCATACAGATGTAGATGACTAAATAGCATTTGCTTCTGTTGTAACTACACAGGCAAATCATCTCACAGAGTTATGTCCTCAAGATAAACTGTACTCCCACCCATTTACTGTGTCTGTGCAACCACTGTGTATTCCAAGTGGATATTTGGCAGGATGTACACTCAAGAAAGTAAATATAGCTCAGCCATCACAGATGCAAATGTGTGCTTCTATTAAGACACTCAATTCCACAATGGGTTTAAATTAGGCCACAGATTTAGGAAGATGACTTGAAATCCTGTGATCTGCCTGTTTCCTCAGCCTGAATAGAAACAGCAAGGCAAACAAGCACTGCTCAGTATTAATCAACCCTATTATGAGGTAAGTGGAAAGATCACCACATCCAGTGCTCAGCAGCCTACACTCCAGCAGGATCCAAGGACTCTCCAATTCAGCTCACATAATCAGCACTTCCTTCCAGCTGCACCAACCTCATGTTTAGAACAAAACCTGAAGAAACTTTCTTGACGCCTGACTATTTTAAGTCCTTGAACTTAATACTGGTCTTGTGAACCTCTGCAACTATAAATGCCTTCAGTTTGACTCTCTGGGCAAGAATGCCCTTGGCAAATACCCACACCCCAGGGACTCAGATACCATAAATGTGATTCATAGGAACACTCCTTTGATTTGTTCTTTCATAGATACAGTTAAATGCCTTCAACAAGTAGGGTCTCAGTGTTGAGGTCAACCACCAAAATCAAGCATGTTCTTGCAGTAAATATTAGTTTATGACCCACATGAGGGAGAATTTAATATGGTTGATACTGGCAGATATCACCACTCATGAAGATTATCAAGTCCATGAGTCATTTTAAGCTAGTGTGCCTCTGAGAGCTACATTTGGGCCACAGAGGAAGGAAACATCACAAATGTAGGTAAAAGCAGTCTCAGAGCAAATGCAGCAAATTTATGTATAAAAAACACAATCAAAAGATGTTACTCCACTCTTACCCAAATAAGTAATGCTTTGTTTGCAGGTTCACACCAAGATTAGCAGGGTTTATAGGGAAATAATGAGAAGTCAAGTCTCCTATCAGACAAAGTGTCTGGAGCCTGTCCACAAATTTCTGTACTCATGGCACTTAGTCCATTACTAAACAAAACTACCCATGAGCATAAACATGACAAGACAACTGGATAATCATTAACATACATGCCTGAAAGGTTATTCAGTTTTGGGTTTTTTTTAAAGTATTAAGCATTAGATCAAGGGAGTTGGTTGATAACACCTTAGCAGACCAACTTTGTATTGCCAAAACAGCTTAGAAGTCCTACTGCTTGGGAGCAGAGAAAGCCTTTGCAAAACTGTAACCTGGTGCACAGGTAACTCCAGCTGAGATTTGCCAGAGTTTGACAGCACTGCTCAGCACACAACAGCACCTACCCATTTCTCCATTCTTCAGAACTTAATTTTCCTACATCAAAATGTTTCCAAGTACTTTTTGTAACCCTCCCTGAGGTCATGACACCTCCTCCTTTGCACAATTTGGGCAGTTCATATGACAGCCCTCTGATTTTAGAAGCTTGGCCAGAGCAGTCCCAGTCAGCAGGCACAGGGGGAAATCCCACAGAACAAGTTTCCTTAAGCCCTGAGGCAGCTTCATTGCTCACCTTTGGAGCAATCACATTAAAGCCTTAGTGCTTCACTACTGGGCTTCCACAGCAGCACAGTAGTGAGATAAAACAGGAGGGAATTCTAAAAAAAATAAACTGCTATAGCTCTATCTCTGTTTCAGAGGATGGATACAAGAATAGAAATGATTTCTTCTAAACTACAAAAACCAGCATATTTTAACAAATTTAGCAGAAACACAATCCTCTAAGTAAACACCAATTTAAGGGACAAGAAACAGGCAACATTATGCCAATCACCTGCAAGTTAGTGGTAACATTCTTATATACCAGCAAAGAAAGAAATCTTTAAGAAGTCCTGGCATCCCCCTGAGGGATACTGTGGTCTGCAGAGTTATGTGTGTCAATCCATTCACAGGGGAAGTGATGAACACAAGCCATTGGGGCACACTACAATGGTGCATTCACACTGCTTCTGTTGTTCAAAACATTGGTCTGATATTCAAGAATTCTCACTGTACAACAACTTGATGAAAGTTTGTTAACAAACACGGCAGAATTTTGGATAAAGGGGCAGTTTGGAAGACAACTTACTTGCAAGTCAGAACACGCATGACATCATTCGGCTTGTACTGCTCAAAGCACACCACGCAGGAATCTCCATCTGGACCAGTTTCCTAAAACAGTGAAATGAAGTTACAGCTTTAACACTCTTTGAAAGCTTCCTCTGAACTCCAGTCAGATTTCCTGCAGACGGAGGGGTCTAGCTAGAGTCATCCATGATGCTCCCAAATATAATCTTATATAAACACACTCTGTGGATTACTCACAGTCAAGCTGACACTTCAAAAGAAGCATTGAAAGTTTAAACCCATGGTTTTGAATTCCAGCTGAAACCATTATTGGATTACTGGAGGCACTAGTGTAAAGGTTTAGAAACTGCTGCCTCCAGTTTTAGTTACAAGAAGAGCCGGGGAAGCTGATTAAATACTAGTTTATGTTTAAGCATTTATGCCAGCCAATTAGGTCCTCTCACATCAGCAAGGCTACAAGCAAGCAGCTAAGAAAATAAACTGATTTATATGAACAGAAGTCTTGAGGCCTGGAAAAGGACCTGGTCTGAAAGAGGAACTGTCTCTGCCACCAAGAGTTACAGGCTCAAAAAGACTTCTGCATCCTGCTCCAGTGCTAGGGAACTCCCCGGGTTCATGCCAAGGCTGTAATGCAGGAGAGATGACAGGGTCAGTCCTACCTTGTCCCCTTCCTTCAGCGTGCGCAGCTGCATCTCTTCAATGGCCTTCTTAGCCCTGGCCCTCAGCCGCCGCTGTGACAAAAGCAGTCCTGGTCAGACACTGCCATTTTCCATTCATGTACTAATACTCACCCAGCTGCCTACTGCAAGCAAGCAACTGTTTTAAAATCCAGATGTTATCAAAATAAGCCAAGTAAGCACGACCACACTATTTGGAGACAACATGAAATGGAGTTTTGGGACATACTGATGCAGTCCCTGACTGGATGACACATCAAGATGGCACTTAGGTCTGCTTTGGTAGTAGCTAACCTTTTCACAAAGCACAGGAATTATAAGGTGTTTTTACTTTGAGAAGATGCAAGATAATACCTTGATCACTTTAGACCCAACCAAAACAAACAGAAGCTTTCAAACTGACTTGGTACAGAATACTGAACATGGAGTTCAACAATCAATTGTTTTATGTTATACTTACTTTAGGACACCTTCCTGCCACAAATATTCTGATGAAAGGTGAAAGATTCTTTACCAATCAGCCCACTTAGCACCAATACACCCTGAACTACTCCTCTGCTTCCACTGCTTTACAGCCAGCCAGGCAACTGTTGCTGTCCAGCTGTCACTGCACTACCTGGAATTAGCCCAGGAGCCAACCTCTGTGTAAAGGTCACAGGTTGGTGCTGTTCCACTGACTCAAAGAATAGGACTGTCCTCTCCCTACCCAGTGCACTTCAGGCAGCTCTGGCAGAGCCATCCTCAACACAACACTAACCTCAGGGACAGATTAGACTCAGGTTTTGCAGCTAATCAAAAAGTCTCTTTCCAACTCCACTGCTCCGTGCAGGAGCCCCACACTGTTGGCTTTCCAGCATTCCATCTCCTTAAGCATTTTAGCTCAGTTACATGAAACTTTTCCAAGTGGCACAAGTACAGAAGGACAAGTGGGACGAGGGCTATTGCTGACACCTATCTTGCAAGGATTGGCCATTCAAGTCTGCATAAGATTCCTTGTGCTAAAACAGTTAATAGCAAACAAGTTGATTTATACATTCCCCTGGGACCCTTGTCAAATAGTCCTGGCACAAAGTGAGCTATTTTTGTATTAGTATTGTTTTTGTGCCCTAAGATAGAAGTATCCATGTGCTCTAAGAGTTTAATAGCTGACACCTACTACCAGCTATCAAGGAAGAGACACACAACCCAAAGGTGAGGGATGCAGACATGCACATTTGTTTAGAAACAAGAACTACTGAGGTTTTCTTGCAAGTTTATGAAGTTCTGCTGAAGACATCAATATATGTTTCTGTATGTCACTTATGGTTAACTTTGAAATGATGTTGCCCTTGTCAAGGTTTGAGACTGAAGCCACAGAGCAGCAGCCACATACTGCTGCTTACTGAGGCCCCCAAAAGCCTGAGCAGCAAACATGGCAACATCAACAGAGCAGGAATGCAGCAATACAAGTTCTTCTCATACATGGTCAGAACTATCACCACTACTCATTATTAACTGAAAACTAAACTTTCTAGGAATGTACTCCCTCATGCAGTATCTCAGCTACACATCTAATGTCAGGCCAAGCATATTAGACAGGACCCAACTGGCTGCACTGTTAATAATTTACTTGAAACAATATTTTAAGTTTTGCATGGGCACCAGTTTAATTGCTCCTCGTTAAATGCATCAATGACAAAGTCACCTTTAACATTGATTTTGGCAAGTACAGCAGAACACCCCTCCAGGGGATGGAGGAAGGTTGCAGAAGAAGCTTTATGTTGAATAGTCTGCCAGGATACTCGAGCTTGGAATGTCAAAGCATTTTGTGAAGCCAGGTTTTTCAAGAGAATGTGAAACATTAATTATGTTAGAACTATAAAAGCCCCAACACAGAAAAAGCTAGAAAAAATAGCTAAGTTGAGGAAATAGAATCAAGATATTACAAAACAGGTCAGGTCCCAGCTCCTATCCAGGCTCTGGAAGGTAGAAGTAGCGAGGTACCTAAATGGGAAAATTAGGTTTGGAGTCACTCAGTCCTAAGTCTTCCTTGCTCAAAGCTGCCAATTTTACCTCCAGCCCTTTCTGCATAAGGGTGCCTTCCTGGCACCCTGTGAGCATGGTCATGGCAGTGCAGACCAGACAGCTCTGAGGAGGTTGGGAACTCCTGCTTTTCTCCTGTAAGCTAAGGAAATTCTTCCCCACAGGCAGCCACAGGTAACTATTGCCATTGAGGCAGTTTTGAATTGTTGAAAGTTGAGCAATTTGCCTCCTCCAAAGCCATTAATTAGGTAATTTCTCAGCTGCAACATCTAATCTTTATGAAATCAAAGGAAGCAAAGACTTGAGCTGAAATTAGAAACTAGGCCACAGATAACATCATGGGTCATTTTGCTCTATTAAGAAAGGTTACTATATTGAGAACTGAATTTGTCAGTACTCCACTGACTAGAAAGGTAGAAAGCCACCTACCACACTTGCCTCAATTTTCCACCTTCCTGCTCACTGACCTCCCAATGCAGGAAGAGACTGCAGAGGTGGAGACTTGAATTTCAGGCCCAGAAGAAAAGATACATTCAAGAAGGAACTAGCAGGTTGCACAGTGTAGCTTGCTCAAGAAGAAAGAACTATTCTGGTTTAACTGTTAGATTAGGACAGATGTGCTACTAAACTTCTCTTTTCACTTGGACCAGAAGCTTATATGACTGGCTTTTCTCAATATTCACTCCAGTCCAGGCAATCTGGGTTTTCAAAGGGCTGAATGGTGACAGGAAAGCCACCAAGATGTACCAGCCAGGAAGTTGTTTGACTAATATTCAGTACTTCCTGGAGCCAAAGCACTTAAAACTCTCAAACTCTGGATCTACACTGAAAATCCAATCAGCAGCTAACAGGGCACATGGTAGCATCACCTTTCACTAGTTCACCTGAACAAACAAGCATTTTCTTCTTATTCTTTACTTACCTAATCACTGTGAGGTCAGTCTGAGATGCCAGGGTATAAAAACAATTGAAAACAATTCCTGATTGTCTTTGAGTTTCACCTTGACAGAATAGTATATTTTTATGCCCTGACAGCAGAGAAGCTTTCTTGTATTCTTACACTCCACAAAGCCCTTCTTGGGGCTCCTTGATTTCAGTTCTGCTGAATTCATGTGGAACTGGCATGTCATTTATCAATGTTATTTTTTCAATCTGCAGCAAGCTCCTTGTGCACATGGAACCCAAGACTGCGAGCCAAGCAGACTGGATTTTCCCAGTACCAGCTATCACTGAGACATTAATAACTTCTGCAGTTTCTTGAAAGCCTGATAGCTCACAATTGCACTGTTAAGTACCTTCAGAGGAGGAAACATTTAGATTTTATTTAATGAACAGTGCATAGGGCACCCAGATTTTCCTGCTCAGATTTATTTAGCATTGTTAAACAGAGCTGTGAGACTAAGGTAGATGGCAGGGTATTGAAGGAGGGGATTCATCAGCAGGAGTCTGCATCTCTGTCCACAAATGTCAGCATCAGGTTAGAGACAACTTCACAGCTCATCCAGGAGTGGCAGTGCTACATCTCACAGGTAGATGACAACTTCCAATATTTCCAGCCCTGAGTCTGTCACTGTAATTCTCAGAAAGCTTTCAGTCAGAAAGCAGCTTTCAACAAGCAGCAGCCTCTCAACCTGCAGCTAAAGTCATGCCCCATTTTGCAGACACACTTCCAGTCATGTCTCCTGTTATGGCAAGCACATAAGCAGTGCTATGTGGGAAGGATGTGGTCAAGAATGAGGGTCAGCTAAAAGCAGTTTAGCTCTCTCACAGCCCCCACTACATTAGCATTATGGCTATACTGCAGTTCAGGGAATATTTGTAGGAAACACAGTTACCTGAGCACAATTAGCTTTTCTCCACGCAGTTTACTCTTAGCTATTCTTTAGGAAAGTTTTAAGCTATGAAAGATGCATCTCTTAGCATTTTAAAGATCAAACAAATTCAGTAATTTCAGTACTTAACCAAAACTTACAAACCTCAAGATCCACACCATGGAGGGATGGGGGTATAAAAAACCAAAGGCACAAACTCACCTGCTCCCTGGACTGGGCCCTGGCAATAATGAGTCTCCGAGCAGAGTAAGAGACATAGCAGCCCACAGTTGCTGCTGCCACAACAAAAAATGATACAGAGATGAAGAGGATGGTGAAGATGTTCATGGAAAGACTGCGCTTTCTGCCCACTTCGATGACCATGGTGACTTTCCAGCCGCTCTGAATCCGGCGCAGGATTTCCATGCCCTTCAGGTTGCCAATCATAATTGCAACGATCTTTTCAGCACCTGCAAAGAAAGGGAATCCATGCTCAGTTCCCAGGCGTTGTACTAGAGGCACTGTCTTAGATGTCCTGCTTCAAGTGCTAAAGAAATGGCTGTGAGAAGTTCCTAAATAGTATTTACAGATTCAATATGAACCCATGGAACAAGTGCCGTCAGTGTGTTTGTCCAGCTCAAAGTGTGTCCCACTACCCATGAGCGGCGTAAGTGAACCATGTTTAGGATTCACTCATCTCCACAGCATTCCTCACTCCTATACAGGACACAGACTGTTCTATTTTAGACACAACACTTTGGTGATTTACATTTTAACATGCCTTTGAACTACATGAAGTTAAAAATAAATCCTCTACAGAGTAAGGTCACTGAGGATTGTGATATCTGTATAGGGATTGCTTCCTGTAATGAATCCAACTTCCTCCCTGCTCCTTCTTAGCACCTCTTTTCTAAATTTGACAGTACTTTTGAATACTTCCCCAGACACTGAGCAAAGACATAGATCACCCTTCACTTCTGTGTTTTCAGCAGCAATAGAGAAACGACTGAGGGAAATTGCATTGTGAATTCTAAGTGCTTTTGTGAGTTTCTACTGCAGATTCAGAGGGAAGCAAATATGAAGGGAGATGTGCTCCACTTTTAAACAGTTGAGGGCAAGATGCCAAATGTCATCCTGATTTTAACAACAGGTTTTATTGACTTAATGAACACTACAACAAGTCAAAAGAACTAAGGTGCTTACGGTAGGAAGAAATTACAAGCAACTCCAGTCAAGCACAGACCAGAGCAAACTGGTTTCCTTTCAGTGACATGCAAGGGCTTGAGGACACTTGATACCATTTGTAGAAACATTAGAAAGTTCCAATATAACAGAGAAGCTCTTAAGGGGGGAAAAAAGGGAGAAAGGGTGATGAGTAAATTATCACTGGTCTCTCTAAACTAAATACAAGAAAAGCAGATTTGAGACCAGCTAATCAGGAGTCTCAGGGTATTAAACCATCACCTGCAAAACATTCGTAATAGACATTGCATGGGGGAAGAATAAAGACTGTTACAAAGTGCTATTTTTAGCTAAACCCCCAGCCAAAAACTCTTTAATAGGAAGACCAATTGTTTTTCCCTCTGCTGAGTTACTCAAGTTGTTTCCCTCTGCTGAAAGTTATTCAATTTTCAGCTACCAAAAACCCCTAGGATTGGTGTTAAACCACAAAGGCTGTCATTGGAGAGAGTGTTTATTACTTTTCCAGCTTGTTCACATAATGCTTGTGATCCAACACAGCAAGCAACTTTCCTCAGTGGGACAAAACTCATATTTTATTCAGAAAGCTCCTTGTAAAGACAACAACATCCCACAGAGAAGAGAAAAAAAAAGTCTCCCAGACTGCAACTACTCTTAAGGATGAACTAGGCCTTATACATCATATATAAAAGGAGCTGGAGTTGGGGTTAGCAGTAAGCAAAGAAATCAGAAGACTTGCTTTCATAAGCATGGAAGAAAGTGTGGAAGACCAGGCTGCAACAATGAGAAAATAAAAACTCTGCCAAAAAAAAAGCAAAAAAGGTTGCTCTACCCTATTCCTCTATATTTCTGCATGTCTCACAGTAAATCTACCTTGTGGTTATGCACAACACAAGACAGAGAATAGCGATTCCTATTAATGAAATGTCACCATCAGCCTGCAAAACCATTCCAGCAACTAAACCATCCACTGTGAACAAGTTTTACTCCTAAAGAAAAACATATTCCATTTAAGTTTCAGAGTGCATAGTTCACAAGGATGTCATCAGATGACAGCTTTAATCCTCACTGACACTTCTCAACCCCAGAGATTCCTGATTTCAGCTCTGTAAAGATCAAACACATGTGACTGGCCAGCTGATGGCTTTGACATTGGCACAAGGGCAGAAGTGAGTGGCCATTTCCATCAGCACATGTTTGTGGCAACTTCTGTGCTTCTATAACAGAAGCAAGAGGATCATCCCCACCCATTATTTCCTGAGCTGCTACTTGGGTCCCATTATGATAGGTACTGAAAGATGTTATGGTGGCCTTGAGACCACCAGCCTAGACAGAGGCTCCTGACAGAGCTTGGTCATCATGCAGGAAACAAGGTATTTGAGGGGTGTCTTAGGCTGCAATGCAAAATGCAACCAAAAGTATGTATTCTATTTCCAGCTGTTAAAACCAGGTGGGGCAGTGTTCTTCATCTCCTCCACCACCCATCCTCCCTCCAGGGAGATATCTTCTGTTAATGAGCCATTGGGTCCCACTGCATGACTGATTAAGTTACATCCTCCCATCCTGAGATGCTCCACCCAGGGAGGAGCCAAGCATTCCTACCTGGATAGAATCTGACACTGGGAACACCACAGCAGCTTTTTCCCACTGGATTCCCAGAGGAAGACCAGACCCATCTACACCACCACTGGACCTTCAGAGGAAAAGTACACCCTTCTATAGGATCCTTGCTCCAACAGAACCACACCTGGCACTGCAGGAGGAGCAGCCACCATTAATGGGACTGCCACCAACACCTGGACCCAAAAGGTGTCAGCCTGTATCCTGACTCTGTCAGTGGTTTTGTACTCTTGCATTTTATTTTAATCTTCCTGTTAAATTGGAGTTCTGACTTGGGATCTCCCACTAGTTTGCTTTCAAACCAGCAAAAGGGGACATCTGCAGAGGTACCTCAAGCACAGCAGCTGCTCTCAGCTGTCAGCTTTTCCCCCACCCAGACTCCAGCAAAGCAGAGGAAGTCAGCTGTGCACGGCAAAAACCTCACAGATAGCCAAGTTCTTCGCCCAGGTGTCAGCTTCTGTGGTTCAGCTGAAGCTTCTGAAACAGTTTTTAAAGGGACATTAGAAGGTGAAATTAATCTGCTGCCTGTTTACTGATGATTGGCTCATCGCTAAACAGAAGCAAGACCTGTTCAGTTAAACATTGCCCAGCCTCTTTCCTTCCCCATTTCCTGTGAAAATGGAGAGGGAAAGTTACTCAACTCTTTAGGAAAACACAACCTGCCTCTTTGGGCACCTCCCAAACTGTAAGGCAGCAGCTGGTCAAAATCTGAAGGAAATGGGTTGATGGAGCACACAAACCCCAATGGTTTGTCGGGGCAGGGAAGAGCTGGGGCACAGCCCATTGGGCCCACAAGAAGAATGCATGACTGGGATCAAAGTTTCACCTTCCTGGATCAGTTTGACTTAGATGTAGAGTGCAGTTGCATCTATTTATAGCAGTATCAATACCCATACAAAACTCTGCCCTGCAAAGATTTCACTTCTTCTGCCAGCACACTTCTGCTCCTAAACATGAGGTTACAGCTTTGACAATTCAGTAGAGAAATTAGATGGGCAAGGGGGGCATAGAGCAGGGAGCATTAACTTTTGCCTAGTACACACCTGCCTGCACTTTCACATCCATTTAAGGTGATTATTGTAATGCAGTGCTACAGATAAATCTATCCTGAACCAAGCAAGTTGTAGGGCCTAGAGAGCCCTAGTCCCACAACATTTAGAATGCAATGGTACCTAATCTGTGCCTTAAAAATGCTAACTTTTAGCAATAAAATCACATTCTATTAATGCATTAAAACACACCAAGGCAGGGCAGAGACCTCAAGGCCAAACAGATCTACTGACCAAAGCCTACTCAAGAACTCCAAGTCACTTCCTCTACCCTCACTCAAAAGCAATTTCTCAGCTCGTTCAGGCATTGCAATCATTTTGCATTGTTTAAACCAAACAAATTCAGCTTCAATTAAGTTATGAAAGACCCCTTCCTTTTGGTTTAAAGGCCTCAGTGTAACTTTGGGCAAATTCCATAGATCTTCCTCTACTTGGACAGCGAGAGCCAAACCTCTCTAAGGTCTCAATCACCATTTACCAAAAACACAATGTAAAACCAATGGACTCTTTTTCTCTTTGGAAATAGACTGAGCTACAACACAGTTTAGTGAAAATATGTGAGGAAGGCAACAGTTTTGAGGGCATTTTTAAGAAAGAAGGTATAAAACATACTAAGTAGGCAATTTGTTTCAGAACAAGGAAGAAGCTAGTATGCCACACAGAGCCTCCAACATTTTGGATCCCATCCTTTTTTTCCCCTCAGTTTTCTCAGAGTCTGAAGCTTTGCCTCATCTTTAATCAGACTGAAATTAGGTGCCCACAGTTTTACCAGTATTTCTTCACTCTGTCCAGAGAGCACCTTGTGCAAACAGTGCCTCTGCTATGGCACAGCCACGCTCCTTCTCCCCAGGATGAGCACAGCTCACCCCAGCATTCCCAGAACTCCACTTGGGAATACCCCCACCCCATCCTTGCTGCTGGAGGGATCACCAATCTATTCCAACAGCCCCAGCTGGCAACCACATAAGCCACCTGCTCAGAAATAGCAGAATGGAAGACATGACTTTTGATTTTGAATGTTTCATATATTAAAAAAAAGAAAAAAAAAAAAAGGGAAGTGCAGACTTTGGAGTTTGAATTATCAAAGAATGAACAGGTTCTCCTTAACCACAGCACCACAGCAGAAATGCTATCTGAAGGTTCTTTCAGGAGATGAAATACAACTCCAGCCTTGGTGCCTGGATCATTGTTTTTATCTACAAGATATGGTGCTTGCAGCACAGAGCAGTAATAGTTGTGCCTTATGCCAAAGGAGCTAGAGGTACTCCCCTGGCACCCCTCCAACCCCACCATCAGCAAAAAAGGCATTAGGGGATCAAGTTATCTCCTGTTCTTGAACACGAAAGACACTGTCAGTTTACATTCCAACCATTTTGTACCAGTTTAGCACACCTGGCTCCTCAGGCATGTAAGAGGAGTACCTGATAGCCTATCTTTCATATTCAGAAAAAACAAAAACACAATGTCTTGAACATTGCTTAGCTCCCTGTACTTGAATAGTAAGGAACGGGATTTCTGGTGGTTATCAAACAGGCTGGTACAAGCTTACTGTTATCTGTTACAGTAGGAGGAAAAATAAACTAGCAGTGTACACAGACTGAGCTGGTATTATCAACCTTACGTAATTCACCTCAGATGACAGGCCAGCACTGCACATAAAAGCCATCAAGTCTCAGCAGCACACCCCACTCTAGGGACACAAGGGCTCTCCCTGGCCTCAGACTGTGAAACCAGACCCTGCAGACCAGCTCTGCTCTCATCCATGGTACAGTGTGGATAACAAAATAAAGTGCTGATTGCTATCATCCACACAAACACAGCAAAATCTCATCGGGAATGTGCCCATGCCCACAATCATCCTCCATCCCAGACACTGTCAGAGGAAACACTTTTATTGCCCTGTGATAAGCTCTCTCCTTTGCAAGAGGGGAAGGTGACTGAACTCATAGTTCAGGAGCAATATAAGCCTGGATAAGCTGACATCATAGGCTTGTTCGTTCTTCACCTGCTTTGCATGTTCTGCACAAACATTACCTGGCACCAAGATAAAAGAACAATTTACATTCAGGTTATTTTGCAGTTATTTAAAGCTACAGCCCCTTAGGATCAAAACTATTTGACTGAACTGCCTTTTTCCTCACGCTATTACCTAAGCTTAATTAAATCTACTTTCAGCTTGCTTTACTTGACATATGGCACTATGTCTGATCTCTCCCTCCTAAACACACAAGCCTTTCCACACACAAAGGCATTCACACAAAATCATGGAATGGCTGGGGTGGGAAGGTACCCCTGGAGATCACCCAGTTCAACACCTGAACCTGCTAAAGCACCCTGCTAAAGCAGGGTCACCCAGAGCAGGTTGCACAGGATCACATCCAGACAGGTGTTGAATATCTCCACTGGGGGAGACTCCACAACCTCTCTGGGCAGTCTGTTCCAGTGCTCAGTCACCTCACACTAAAGAAGTTTCTCCTCCTATTCAGATGGAACTTTCTCCGTTTCAGTCTGTGCCCACTGTCCCTTATCCTGCTCTGGACACCACTGAAAAGAGTCTGCTCCCATCCTCCTGACACCCACCCTTAACACATTTGTGTGCCCTGATGAGGTCCCCTCTCAGTCTTCTCACCTCCAGCCTAAAGAGGCCCAGCTCACTCAGCCCTTGGTTGTATGACAGATGCTCCAGTCCCTCATCATCTTCACAGGCCTTCTCTGGACTCCCTGCAGGTGTTCCATGTCTGTCTTGAACCAAGGAGCCCAGAACTGCACACAGAACTCCAGATGAGGCCTCACCAGGGCAAAGCAGAGGGGCAGGGCCACCTTCCTTACCTCTTCCTAATGCACCCCAGGATCCCACTGGCCTTCCTGGCCACGAGAACACACTGCTGCTCATGGACAGGATTCCACCAGGACATGTGGGGTTTTCTTCACAGAGCTGCTTTCCAGCAGATCAGCCCCAGCCTGCAGGGGGTTATTCCTCCCCAAGTGCAGACACTTGTTGAACTTCATTAGGTTCCTCTTTGCCCAGCTCTCCAGCCTGTCCAGGCCTCCCTGAATGGCACCACAGTGGTGGTGGAGGTGGAAACCAACTGCACTTTATTTAGTTTAAATAGTGTTATTATTTGTCAAGTGAATCCAACAGTTACCAACCCTTTTTTTCTTCCCCTCCTCCCTTTTCAGCCTTCAAGTCTTACATAAATGCTCCCATCTCCTAAATCTTAGAACGTCTACAACATGAAATCATCCTCTAAAACAGCAGCCAGGACAGTAACATTTTTCAAGGGCACAGAAATTAATGAGATCTTGCAGGACAGCTCTTTTCACATGCTCTCTGGTCAGTGGCACCTGCAAGACTAAAGTACCACCTTTCAATCTAGCAAACAGCATCTAAAACCTCCTGGAGAAACAGCAAGCAAAATTACTAATGAAAATTCTTTGGTGAGTTTACTCAACAGTTTTCAGCAGTTTTGATTTAGTAAATACATTGCTCATCCTCTCTGAAGGAGAATGAGCTCACAACTAATATCCCTTGCTCTCCACATGCTGGTGGCAGCTAAGTGTTCACTGGGAAGAAGTGAATTTGAGAAAGCTAATGGTAAAATGATGTAAATGGGCACAGTCTCAGCCAGAAAGCATCTGTCTGTGAAAAGATGGCAGGTCACACTGGACACAGTGGGAACTGTGCTGACCTGACTGCTGTGTGCTCACCAGCACAGTCAAGGCTGGAGGCAAACAGGCACTGTCATTGTTTCAGAGACATGATGTCCCTCACAATGAAGCCTCTGCTACCACAGCTGTCACTCAGGATTTTAATTCATCCCTTCACATTTCAGCAGCCCAGTAAACCCAAAGTGCAAGGGCACTTCACAAACCTGTTCCAGGCTACCTAAGGGATGATGCCTACCCTACAGTTTTCCATGGCACAGAGGTACCTAAATTATATTGTAAAGAGCAAGAGCAGGGATCAGAACTGTCAACAGCACCAGTTAGCCTCATCCAGCTTCTCAATGCCCCTCCTTGTTTGCTCACAGACTGTTGTGCTGGGGGCAGCCCCAGTCACTGTCACACCCCACCATCCCCTGAGGGTGGGAGGTCAGGGTCATCAGCCAGACCCACGTGCTACAGTAGCTTATCTGAAGGTCATACAGCTGTGACATTAATTTATTCTAAACCAGGCAGCCAGGAGAACCAAACTGAGTTTGAGCACATAAAGACAAAGTTCAGCACATACACATCAAGAAGGTATTCTCAGATGCAAAGAACTACAAACTCCAGACATTAGAGACTACAAATACCATCCAGGCAGAGCAGATGCATGCAAGGTCCTTCTCAAAATGGAACTGTTGGAAAGGCTTAATGATCTGCAGAGGCTCATCTGGCTGTGGCCAAGGAACATGAGAAAGGAAGTATCATTTTAGATCCTCCATCCTCATTCCTCTCCTCAGATGTTCTCAGCACAAGTCTTCACTCACTGCAAAGAGAGGTGCAGTATTTGTTTACACAAGGGTTACAAAGTCTCAGCACAGTCTGCCTTGGGATTACAATTCTGACTCAATCTTTAATGGTTCTACAGCTCACATCAGCTTTTTAATACCTTGGCAAAGTTTTAGCTTGTTTCTGAAGATCATACCTCCCAAAAAGCAGTGGAGCACAACTAGACACTTCTGCCATACACTGTTTTCTCTAAGCATATGGAGGGTAAGGCTTCACCTCAGTAAAATTCCTGCAGAATAAGTTAAGTAGCAGTGCTACATATTTTAACCTTTCCTTCCCCTTTCACCCACTGATGCATGTTTACACTTGAACCAGATCTTGTTAGCCTGAGACACGCTGTTACTGCTTGAGGCAGAATCATTCAGTTGTGTTCCCCAGAATAAGCCCTCTGCAGATCAGGTGATGTGCTTCTCAAGTCTAGAGTTACACCATAAGAGAGGAACCAAAGAAAATTATCACAGTTGCTTTCTGACCTGCAAAGAATCCTTCTTCACCAGCTGCAAGGAAATACTGAACACTAAAGAATGCTTCCCATGGGCACCACCATGCCCTCAAGCCAAAGCCACCTAAGAGCCTGGTTCTACCTTAAGGCAAGGTCCACCTTTAATACAAACCAACTCTTGCCCTGCACTTTTTTCCCCACATGCTGCTGGTTTTCTCCAATCAAATGTCTTTTCCAGAAGGTCAATAGAGATTACAGAGAGGTGCAATTATGAGCACACAGAATTGTACTTTGAAACCCTGCTCAGCCTGACACAGAGTGGTACCATCTTAAAATGTGCACAGTTAAAACTCAAGTTTGCTAATTGATATGGGTTTGTGCTTATAAACCACAAAGTAAATTTTACTTTGGACTCCATTAAATTCTTCACATTCTGCGTGTTAGAGATGATTAGGCAGGATTTGATCATATCTGATTTGGCTATTCACTGCATTCTGTTTTAATTGCCAGAGTGGTTTGCTTTTCTTGGGTAGTTTTTGTTGTTTCATTTTTTCTTAAAGTTGGCACACCAAAAGGTTATATGGAGCATTGATGCAATGAAGAATTCATCAGACTAAGCATGATGATTATAAGAAAAAAAGTCTCTGGAAGCAGGATGACTAGGACAAACACTGCTGCAAATACAGGCCCATATAAGTCTCTAAACAAGAAAAAAAAACTTGCTTCAAAAGCCAAGTTTGAACACTCCAGAAAGAGGCATACTACACTTTTAGATAAGCTTCTGCTAATAACTGTGTGTTTTGTTGCTACCAAAGTTCTTTAAAGAAAAGTGTATTGTGCCATACAGAGGCCACCCACAGAGATCTTCTCTGCCAGGCAGATGACAGCTCTGTGCCACACAGGTGAGAGCAGAGTACTCAGTACTGCTGGTTTAATTCTCCCTCACCCCAGCAAAGACATCTCCTGCTACTTCCCACTGCCTCAGCTTGGAGGAAGTGTTTGGCCTTGCTTGGTTTCACTTGATGGCATGTGGCTGCAGTCAGAGCAGAAATGAAGCCAATTAGGAAACCCAGATTGCAAAGTCACCACTAGCACAGCTACAGCCATTACAGACATGGCAGGAGTTGCAGCTGCACAAAGCCCATTCTTTCATGAGCATGGCCACCTTCCCCACTGGCTCCAGGAGAGTCAGAGCTCCCAGTGCCACCAAGGAGGCCAGGAGAGGGGAGCCATCCCAAGGCACAGTTCAGCAAAGGGCAGCATGACCAGCTCTTACCTCCTAAGTTTGAGGGATTCTGCTGTAGGCTGAGCTCATCAGCATTACACAAGGGATACCCTGCACCTGGCAAACCAAATGAGGCTGATGGCTTGTAGCTTGCTCATCTTGGCCGTGCCGTGTTCAAAGCCTGCAGTGTTTGTCCAGTTTGACCAGAGAACACTGGCCCCTGCAGGGGCAGAAGGCAGGGGTGGTCCAAGCACAGTGTGTCACCAAAGCAGAAGGAAGAGCATCACTGTGGGAAGAGCCAAGAACAGGGATGTGCAGACAGACGCAATGATAGAAAAATAACTCAAGTGCAGAGAAGAAGAAAAGGGAGGGTGGAACAGGAAAGAAAGTGAGGGACTAGAAAAAGGACAAGCAATAAAAGCAACAGCAGCAACAAGCTTAGCCCAAGCTTAACTTAGTAATTGTGCTACGACATGGCAAGGAGGAGTCAGGCAGATTAAATAAGTGGTTTGACAGGAGCTGTCTTCTCCAAGGAGTCCCTGTCCTATTTGTCTGCAGTTCAGCTGGGAAGTTTCAACATGCCCTCCAGTATCCATCCCATCATGCAGGATAATCAGGACAGTTAGAGCCACTCTGACATAAATGCCTCAGCAGAAAGCTTAAGGACAGCATAGGAAAGGAGGGAGCTCCTCTTGGAGCAAACCCTGCCAAGAGCCCCAGGCTCATTTCAAGAGGCAGCTCCCTGCAAGGTTAAGATGCTGTAGGTCTCCCAGCAGCCAGGATGGAGGAGGGGCAGGAGCACATGGTCCTTCCCCTCAAGAACAGGTTCAGCAGTGACCTACCCAGGCCAGCAGTGCCAAGGGAGCTCCTCCAAGAGCTGCAGGATTAGGCAGGCACACAGTGAGCAGGGCTCAGGGCAGGGACGCTCTGTCAGTTCAGCAGGAGGAACTCGCCCAGCAATAGTCAGATCTCAATAGCATTTGTCAGCTGATGATTTGATTACATAAGAAAGCCTTGCCTCAGAAAGGCCAGAGCCTATCCAGACTGTATGTTTTGAATTCTTAAAGCAGAGTAGCAACAGTCCTACAGCTCTTCAAGATTGCAAGCTCATTAAGGCAGCAAACCTCCAGAGGCAGCTACTGTTTTCTTGTCTCACCAGAACACTTGCCTCCACTGCTAACACAAATCCTCTCCACACCTTCTAAGAGGGTTGCTGCAGGGATATAATTGCTTTTCAAACTACTCAGAGCTTCAAGATGTAGTATTAATTTTCATTGTTCAATTTCTTTCCAAAAGATGGGGCTTCCCAAAGCAGTGTCACTTGACAGAACTCCAACATACCCACGAGGGTGCATGTCTGTTCAACAGCTGGACAGAGCCACCATAGCCACTCACCCTGTCACATACAAGGCACCTGCTTGGACTGTCACCAGAAGGCATTTACACAGCTTTCAGGCTAGGTCTGTTTCTCAGGTAACATTAGCCTAAAACACAGCCAAATGTCATTCTTCATTTGAAAGATGGGCAGGTCAGGAAAAACATTCCACTAAGTAGGAGACTTTCTAAAGCAGAAGAGGAGCTCTGTTATCAGCCTGTGCAACTGGAAAAGAAGCTTTAAAGACCTTCAGCTACTTGCATTAGAAGTGGCATTTAGCTGCTGAAAAGTTACCTACAGAAGAGTCTTGTACTTCGCTTATGTCTGAGCTGGTTAGTGTGCAGGGCAAAGGGAGAAACAGCATCTGAGCATGGAAACCCAGCCTACTTTACAGCCCCAATCAACTCCACGGTCTTAACAGGCATTAAAAACCTCAGCATCCATCTCCTCTGGCGACTACAGGCTCAGGCCAGAAACCCAGGGCCCGGCCCAGTCCGGCCAGAGCCCACTCGTCCTCAGCCCCAGCAGCAGCCGCAGATTTCGGACACGGTTACTCATTAATCAGAGAAAAAACAACATCATCATCGCCTGAAACAGCACTGGCCAGTCCGGGCAGAAACTCCTGTGGTGCGGGAGAGGTAGCGACATTCCCGGCTGTTAGCCAGGGGCCGCGCCGCGGATGTGCGGCCGGGCCGTGCCCTGCACACAAAGCCCCCGACGGGAGGGAGAGAGGGAGGGAGGGAAGGGGCCGCTCCCAGCGCTGGGACCCCTCTCTCTGCGAGCCCCCCGCCTTCCCCGGCGCTCACCGTGGTGGGACATGGGCAGCACCTCGTTGCCGGTGCCGCGGTAGTTGTAGATGACGGCGGCGGCGGCGCCGCGCTCGGCGGCCAGGCGGATCTTGTCGGCGAAGGAGCAGCCGCCGCCGCGCTCGATGAGGGCGAGCCAGCCCGGGGAGCCGCCGGCCCG
>WBNO01026708.1:70392-115123 GCA_013400575.1 Peucedramus taeniatus | reverse complement strand
GCACCACCGCACCGCACACCGTCGCCCCGCACCGCACACCATCGCACCGCCCGCCGCCGCAGGAACCCCGCGGGAAATGGACCCCCAGCGCTGCCCGGGAGGGGGGACCCGGGCGCTGCGGCCCCGCCGGTGCTGTGGGGGGGCGCATCCGGGCGTCCCCCTCGCTGTATTGTCCCCGGGCGCAGCGCGCCACCAACCCGCGTTTCTCCCGAGGGGATGCGGAGGGTCACCCGCCCGGGCCACCTCTCAAAAGTGACGGCTC
The DNA here is from genome assembly GCA_013400575.1 of Peucedramus taeniatus. NCBI lineage: Eukaryota > Metazoa > Chordata > Aves > Passeriformes > Fringillidae > Peucedramus > Peucedramus taeniatus. The sequence goes on along the minus strand of WBNO01026708.1, from coordinate 114,861 downwards.
CTCCTGACATCACCTCTCGGGTGATGGGTGATCCCCCCGTGCCGCCCAGGAAGGGTGGCTCACCTCCTCCATCGCGTCCCGGCACAGCGGCCTCCTCCCCCCGGCCGCCCCAGTGCCCGCAGGGGACAGAGCACGGCGGGTGGCAGCGGGACTCCTGCAGGACGCCGATCTCCCGACACTCCACAGCGGCACCAGCACAGGGGGCTCAGCCGAGAGCCAGCCTGCTTCCAATAGCTGAATTCATGTTTGCCGAATATTCAGCAGCACGGTGTCAGTCCTCACTGATGTTGTCTTACGAAATACTGGGTTAGCACTGTTCCCTCACTGGACTGGCCATTGCTGCCCTGATCATTTGACAGATGGTACCAACTTGCCATTTCAACCAGCAACCCCTTTTTCTACTTATATATTAGTTGTGTTTGCATCATTAATTATTATTTGATCTATGCAACTCATAACAAGAAGTCCTGTTTCTCCAGGGCCCTGCAGTTATTTTTGGGCCAGCCAGTTTGCATGCACCAGTCCCTTGCCCCAGCACTTACACACTTCTGCCAAGTTGTCCTGCATCAGGCAGTGCAATCAGAGTGCTGGCAGAGTCATTGCAACCACGAGTGTGAAACGCTGTAGAGCCCTGCCAGGGAATTCGAGGCAACAAAGGAAAATAACACGAGAAAGAACATTTTGAGCTCCTCTTCTCCAGAGAGTCACTCTTTTGACTGAGAGGCCTTGACTTCTTTCAGCTGCTCAGCGGGAATTCCCCCCAGCCCCAGGAGCCTTTCAAACACATCCCAAACAGCCACATCACTATGCACAGGCTGGAGCTATGAGTGAGAGCCCATCACTGAGAAAGGAATATTCCTGGGCAGTGATTACATGATCCAGGATCAGCTGCTGCCTATGCAAGCACCAACAAAACTAGTGTAAGCACAGAGTTCAACCCTTTCTCATATGAGTCAGCACTGCTCAGGTTTTACCCCAGGCTTGGGGCTGATTCTGAACCTGTGTGACTGATAACCAGTAATGTGTCATCTGTCTGTGGTGCCCATTGCCTTTCCCTTCCCTGTGCTAAGAGCAGCACACTGAGCACTACATGGCCAAACCCAGCTCAGGTTTGAATCCCCCCTGGGGACAGAGGCTTCAGAACCAGCCCTCTGAACTCCCCCTGCCAGCCACAGGTGCTTCAAAACCAACCCCTCCACCAGCATGCACCCCTCCAGCACAGCAGCTACAGGTTTTGGCAGCTCAGTAGCACAGGGAGATTGGTTTGGGTTTGCTGCTGCAATAGCAGCATGCAGAGCAAGTAATGAAGAGCAGATGAAGCAATTTGCTCAAGATGAATATTGCTTACTAAGTGAACACTTTTGTCCTAACCTAAACAAACCTTCATTTTCCCATTCCACATTGAAGTAGACAACTTATTTCAACAGTAATAGCTCCAGCTATAATGAGAAATAATTCCATAAGCAAAGAGAAATGTGCATTTGTTTTGAAACCTCTTCCACGTAGGGGCAGAGAAAAACTTAATACTCCTCTGAAAATATAACCAAGATTTATGCAATCAACAGCAGCCAATCTACTCAGACTCAAATGCCTACAAAACTTTAGGGATGTTTAGCCCTAGCATTTTCACTCAGACAAAACTTAACCAAAGCCGAAGGTTGGAACCTTCTCCGAATACAAAATTTCCTATAGATCTGAGGATTTTGAGCATAAGGCTTAGCCACAGTCTCTTACACATGCACGCATTACAGTACATCATATGATTAAAAAGCACAAGCACAGGCTGGGTGAAGAATGCAGTGAGAGCAGCCCTGAAAAGGATTGGTGATGGGAGGAAGGGTGGTGATTGAGGAGAAGCTCAACCAGCCTTGCTTGGTTTGGCAGGGAAGCCAGCTGCAAGGTGCCAGCAGCCCCTGTGCATCCCGGCCTGCTCCGCGAGGAGTGGTCAGGTGGCTGGGTGGGAATCCCCAGCAGAGCTGATATGTTTTAAAACCTGCATGCCAGTTGTACCTATTTGAAGCCACAGATCTCTCACTGAGAAATTCCTGGCTCTCAGAATTAGGAAAATTCAGGGGAAAAAAAAAAGACAAGATCTGTCTTGCAATCTGCAAAGCACATACCTATGCTGCAGATACCTGTAGGTTCATTTGTGTCCTCTCACCTTGAAAAATACACCAGTGCCTTCAGAACAAACAATAAGCATTGTTCTGCATCACTGTCTAAATTAGTTTGCAACTAGTACAGGTAAAAACCAGGACTAATTTCAGACACTCAGCCCTTTGCCTGCACTGTACCAAGCAGAATGTAACAGCAGGGTCTTGCTGACTAAGCACTGAAGTCAAGACTCAAATTGCATAACGTCTTATTTTTCTAATTGAATCTCTTGATCAGAACAACAATCATTCACAAACACCCCTGATTCCTCAGAGCCTGGTTGTGTTGCCTTGAACCAAAATTCAGGGAAAGGAATGAGCAGGTGCCTGCACCCTTTCACTCACCTTGATGTGCCATCAGGAGGGTGTTGTTGCCTTTGCCTTGTGAATTGTAGATCACAGCCGCTGTTGCTCCTCTTCTGGTTGCCACCTGAATTTTTTCAGCAAAACTGCAATTGCCTCTTTCAATCAGGGCTATCCACGGTGCTTCCATGACAGTGAAAACAGTATTTTTGTCGCAAGCATAATGATCAGCAGATACTGGAATGCCCACCACTCCCTGAGCACCAATGTAAGGAGAGTTAAAGCCATACAGGCCACATTCACAGCGCTCAAATACAGTCCTGTCTTTGGTGCAGTTGAAATAGATTTAACTGACAGAGGCCATCAGAGAAATTGCCTCTGTAGTTTGGAATGAAATTAAAAAATCCACCAAGAGAAACAGAAACCAGAACTTCTCGACTCGCTTCATTGCTCCTTCCCCGCAGCAGGAAGCGGAGATGTCCAGGAGTATTTTCCGCTGCTGGTGAGCACAGTGCGGGCAGGGAGTGACCGAGCCCCAGCGGAACCCGACACCAGCCAGGTGAGCCGGGAGCTCAGCGGGGCCGGGTCCCGAGCCCCGGGGACACGCCCGCCGATCGCAGGGCAGCGGCGCCGCGGGAATGTCCTGCGGCCCAAACTTCCTGCTGCTGCTGCCACACAACGCCCATCCTTCTCCTCCTCCTCCTCCTCCTCCTCCTCCTCTCCCGGCACGGCACAAATTCCACCTGGCGTGATGCTGCCCAGAGAGCGCTCAGGCTCCTGTTTCCACCTTGTCCCTGCAGGGGAACAGGTCACCTTTCATGCAGTTACATAAGCCTGCTTCTTGCTTCATGGTGAATCTGTGATGCAAATGGCCTTGCTAAGAAGGTCAAAAGCAAAGGGAAAGTATTGGTAATTATTAGAAAAATGACCCTTCTTCCAGGCAAGGTTAACCAAGCCATTTCCTGCATTTCTCCTTTTCAGATTCTTTCAGTCGTCTCCTCTGAGAGGTCCAGCTTGTTCTGGTGCTTCGAATGAACTGGTTGTGCTCTTGGTTGATGCACCAATGCACGAGATGTGGAATCATCTGCACTGAACTCAGAAACAAACTCCCTGTGTCAGAGCATTTTCACATTCCACATCACCTGAAAGATGTCCACTGAGAGGTTGGAATGATTATCACACAACTCTCCACTTCTGGCTGCAGGCTCTGGAGATTCGTTCTCTGAATTCAACCAGGCTTGTATTCCCTAACAATTCCTGGTATCCCTTCATGTTTTCTTAGGTTAGAACAGTAACAATGAAAACCTTACCCATGGTACAACTCTCCCTCCAGTCTACCAGGAAAATAAAGGACAAGTTGTCGAGTTCTCAAAACCTTTGTCCTGCTTTGCTGCAAGAGTTGTGCTGCACTCACAGTGTGGAAAGGCAAGAAAAGCTGCAATTTGTGGTCACATCTTGTGACAGGAGCTAGAGCTACTTCTCCAGAAACGGGTCTTGAAAAGAGTAAACATCACCATGGAGAAGATTCTTGGAAAAGCCAAACAGCTTTTCAGCTGTGAAATGAAAATGGGAAGAAACAATCCAAGATATTCATATCTACTATTAATTCCCTTCCTTTATGCTCCCCTTTTTCTATGTTCCACTACTTCTACATCACAGTAATTCCAGATTATTACCTCAAAGACTGAGGACTTAGCAAGTTTTCTGCACTCTACAGGATCATTAGCTACACACAGTTTGCCTTCTCCCCGTTTTGCTTTGAAAGCAATGCTGGAGACACCTGGAGAAACCTGCAAATGCAAGATTTCAGAGCACAGTGCTTTGGTGGGCTATGGGTTCTAGAGACAGGGCATGTGCTGCCCCAGTATTTCCCCCTCAGCAGTGACAATCCACAGCAGCAACAAAGGTGATGCCTAGGACATTGTGCAGGGGTCAAGACTCCATGTCTTGGCTTCCCATGGCAAAGTTCACCTGTTCTGACAGACTAGGGACCCAAACCAGTTGGCTTTTCTGGCTGCGTCAATGAACAGCAGGAGAAATAAAGCAGCCAGCAGAGAGGGCCTTTGCTCCAGGCTGAAAGTGCTGCATTGGCAGGGAGCAGGCAGACAGGCACAGTGGTGGGACCACAAACTAACACTGCAGCACTTCACAGACTGAAGTCATCCTATCAAGTCCAGTGTAAATTAGGATGGTGGTGCCTCCATACACTGATTAGAGTAGTAAAATGTCAAGTTTACTACAAGCATTGGATATTGTCTATCTACATACTGCAGGAGTAATTATCTCTCCTTCCCAGCTTTCACCATGAATATTTCAAATAACACTTGAGCAAAATAAAATTAAATCCTTTAATGTCTTGCAGATTGTCTACATTCCACACAATTCTGATATTTCTTTCAGAGTTAGGATGTCCTAACATGTAGGATGAAATGTTCAGTGCTATATATTTTAAATGTAATGTGCAGTGCAATGTGGTAACAGCCTTTGCTGCATTTGTATGACATCTGTCCAGGGAGAGGTCTACTCACAAATCAACTTCTTTTCTTTAGGTACCTGCTGTCCTGCTTCTACTGTGCACCAGTCTGGGAAGGTCCAGCCCTTGGCTCTGCTCTCCTGCCTTGCCACGAGCACAAAAGGCATCTTGCACACCAGCATGGACTGAAGCTCAGGGATTTTCAAATAAGTGAAAAAAAGTTCTTTTTATGTAATTTCTTGTCTGTGCCCTCTGTTGATTTCACTGGGCACCACTGAAAGAAGTCTGCTTCCATCATATTTACCCTCTCTGGCCCCCTGGGGGATTTGTACACGTGGATGAGAACTCCTCAAGCCCTCTCCAGCTGGTCCCCATCCCCCAGTGCTCCCAAGCTCTCCTGGCAGTGACACTCCTGCTGGTGCAGGGCTGTGTGCTCTGCCCTTCCAGCTCCTGCCCTCCCTGCAGCCACACCTTTCCCTGCATCAAAGACCTGAAGGCAAGTGGGTGATTGTCTTGGGCAATAAATGGAAGAATTTCAATTACACTAAGACAACATTGAGTTCATGGAGGCATCTGGATGACTGTTAGCCAGGTCACTGACTTCACAAGAAATAAAGGAAAAGGGAAGCTCATGGCACCTGCTTTTACATGGGTGTTCTTGGAAGTTAATTTGTTTTCACAGGCAGGTCCCACAGACTGTGTTCAGAGCTTGAACAAAGAGTCCAGCTCCTTCTACAGGAAATAGAGGAGTTGATGTAAGATGTCCTTTAACGCATAAATTACTCCAAAGATCACCTAAACAGTATTTTAGAGAGGTAAGATGGGGAACCTTACCAAAATTTTATACCAGCTTTCAAAACAAAAGATAAGCCCAAACTCCTTTGTCAGGCATTCAGCCCACAATTTTAAAATAAGTATTGCATGAACAGTTAATAAGGTCCTACCTCAAAATGCTTCTGGGATAACAAAAGTTAGACTTGGAGAATACAGAATATCTCAGAAAGAAGCTGGAAGGAAATGCAGATCCACGACCATTTATTTTGGGTTTTGTTAAGCTTGCCAGTTATTCCTGTCACAGGCCAACTGAGGTATCAGCCTGTCCCTGCCAGACCAGAGTCCTTCTGGGCACTGCCCTTCCCGAGCCGTGGTGGCTGTCACCAGGAGAGTGTTCCTTTCCACCGTGCCTGAGCAAATCCCTGGGAGAAAATCCTACAGAACACACGTGGCAATTCAGCTGAGCTGCTGTTTGGGCTGTGGTTGTAACAAACCAGCCCCTTCGTGGCAGGGAAGAATGATGCTCTGACTCCATGTTATCAGAAGGCAATTTTATTATTTTATGATACTATATTATGTTAAAGAAAACTATACTAAACTATCCTAAAGAACAGAGAAGGATCCTTACAGAAGGCTAGAAAGATAATAATAATGAAACTCGTGACTCTTTCCAGAGTCCCGGACACAATTCTTGTGACCATTGGTCAGTGATTGAAAACAACTCACACTGGAGCCCAGTGAGGCTCAGCATTTCAGGTAAACAATTCCTAACACATTCCATATGAGCAAAACAAGGGAGAAGTGAACGGGATCAGGATTATTTCCCATCTCTGGGCCTCTCTCTGCCTTTTCAGCTCCCCAGGATAACAATCCTGAGCGAAGGAATGGCGTTCGGTGAAAGGTGAGGAGCGCAGGCTGGCAGCCGCCGGCAGCAGGGGCAGCGGGTGAATTCCGCGGGTTTCGTTCCCGCTCCGCGGCCGGGCGGGAGCGGCGCGCTGCCGGCGGCACAGCGCCCCCTGGCGGCCGCGCTGGGAAAAGGCTCCTGGAAAAGGCTCCTGGAGAAGGCTCCTGGAAAAGGCTCCGGAAAAAGGCTCCTGGAAAAGGCTCATGGAAAGGGCTCCGGGAAAAGGCTCCTGGAAAAGGCTCCTGGAAAAGGCTCCTGGAAAGGCCCTTGGAAAAGGCTCCTGGAAAAGGCTCCTGGAAAAGGCTCATGGAAAAGGCTCCGGGAAAAGGCTCATGGAAAAGGCTCCTGGAAAAGGCTCCTGGAGAAGGCTCCTGGAAAAGGCTCCGGAAAAAGGCCCCGGGAAAAGGCTCCGGGAAAAAGCTCCCTGAAAAGGTTCCTGGAAAAGGCTCCTGGAAAAGGCTCCGGGAAAAAGCTCCAGGAAAAGGTTCCTGGAAAAGGCTCTGGGAAAAGGCTCCTGCAGGCGCAATTCCATCTCCTTCCAGAAAAAATCAACTGCTGCAGTTACCGAAAAGAGCTCAGTCTCTGCACCGTTGGGTCAGTCTAACTCCACACAAATAAGACACGAAACACCCGCAGGAAAATCCTCCCGGTGACAGCAGTGAGAGGATAAAGGGGGTGGCTTCACACTGGCAGGGGACAGGGCTAGATTAGATATTAGGAAGAAATTCTTCCCTGTGAGGGTGGTGAGCCACTGGAACAGGTCACCCAGAGAAGCTGTGTCTGCCCTATCCCTGGAAGTGCTCCAGGCCAGGCTGGATGGGGCTCTGAGTAATCTGGACAAGTGGAAGGTGTCTCTGCCCATGGCAGGAGGGTTAGATCAAGATGATCTCTAAGATCCCTTCCAACCCAAATCATTCTATGACAACTCAATGATGATGATGATGATGATGTGTTTCCACTAGTGATTTCTCTAATCAGAGAGGAATGGGAAAGTTGTTACTAATATCTTGACCTCTAAAATTTTCCATAGTAAAAGCTATTAATAGATCAGTTTTATCTTAGGTGTGTGTGTGTAACAACAAACCAGTAACAGGTAAAACTGATAGCAGGTAAAAGGACTTGTGATAAAGGATGAGGAAGGAGTCATCATTAGGGGAGTTTTTTCTCTTTGTTCCTTCTCAGCAACTTAAAATTACCTGATTTCCTGCACATGTGGACTTTGACCAGAACAAACAACTTTATTGTTGTAAGGCTAAGTGGGTGTGTTATGAAAAAAGTGTGTATGTGAAAACATACATAGTATTGTCCTTTTGTATCAGAAAATAAGCTGGTCTGGAAAGTTCCATTGATTTTATGGTAAAGTCAGCAGGAAGGGAGGATGGAGGGAAGCTGTGATCAAGGCCCAAAGGCCTAACACACAGCCAAAGTGCTACAACCCCTGTAGCCCACACATCAGCAGAGAATACAGATAATGGCCCAAGATGTCAGGTCTGGCCCCAGCCAAGAGTCACCTGATAACCCTGGAGGCTGCTGCTCCTGCTTTCCTCAGGAGCCCTGGGGCTGCTGGCAGCAGCAGCACAGATTTTTCTCTTACTGCTCTGCCAACAGAGCATCTCATATGCAAAGATCTCCACAAATGGCAGAGAGGATTAACCACCAAGTCTCCCCAGACCTCTCTGGGAGATGCCACCATGGCAGATTCCAGCCAAGCAGGAGTCTTCCTTCCTTAGCCCTGTGAGCAGCTCTGCTGTTTCTGCATCCCCAAGTACTCTTTGGTCCTAACACTGTGCTGCAATGACCACCTCTCTCCCAGGCTTTCCCAGTTTTGCCTAAAGGGTGTACAGCTCCACACTTTGCCCTGAGGGAAATAAAGACAGGATGCTCCTCTGTGCTGATTAGATGAAAAACTCATCTCACTGAAGAGATGTCCTCACTGCCCTGATTGCCACCAAATAAAAACCCTCTTTGCCACCAAATAAATCATACTACCCACTAAGGTCCTTCAACCCAGCTATAGGAAATAGTCTTATAAAAATCACAATTTGTCTTTGAGAAAACCAAATGAATTAAGATAGATGGGATTTCATGTCTCATGAAATACACTCACTCTCACGTGATACATCTGTTGCTTTCAAGATTTAAAATATCCTTTTAGTTCTGGGAAAAACCCCAAACAAATGTGAAAAGTCAGGGTCTGTTTTCAGAGCTCATACAGTTATCTTCTCTCTGGAGTCCAGTCTAATGGCCAAGTTGGTGACATCATAGTCACCAAGCATTCCATCCCCAGGTCCCAATTCCCTTCTCCTCAGCTGAGCTCCAGAAGAACAGGCTGCCCTGCTGCCTTCACCTCGGCCAGCTGGGGCCACCACTGATTGCAGTTAATGCAGCTGGCATCACTTTTGCAGCTACATAAACCCAGTACAATTCTTTCTTTATTCATCCTCTGTTAGTAAACTTCAAAACCAAATTTTAAAAGCAATTTAATCTGAATCGTGACGTGCCGGCTGTTGTCAAAATCACTTTCCCTAGAGGCAGAGCAAAAGCTTTGGTTCCTTTGCTACACATTTCCAGTGATACATTTAAGCACCATTGGCAAGCACTGGCTCTGCCATGGCATCAAGAGGGTCCAGGCCATTGCAGTACAGCAAGTCATTGCACTGCCAGTACTCTACAGCTCTTTTTTTATTGTGCTGTGTAATACCTATCAGGAAAACAAGCCTTGAGCCAAAGGACTCCAAATGCAGCTCCAGCAAAGTACAGTTCAAGGAACTAGCAAAGCAGACATGAACTTTGTACTAAAGCACTCAGTAGACAGGTTGACATAGAGGAACTCACAGAAATAAAAGCTAAGCAATGCAGTATCAGAGTAAGGTTCTCAGAGCTATGCTGAAGCTGTATGAGAGTGATTGCTCTGGGAATCAGGTTTTACAGGGAAGAGGGAAGGTCAGTGAACTCTTTCTGTCCTGGCACATTTCTCAGTCTGAACTGAAATGGAAACACCTCGCTGTAACGATGGGCCCTGCCACCTTGAGAGAATGTGAGGATGCTGTATGTAGAGAAGGAAAGGGCATATCTCAGGGAGACTGCTGCAGCTCAGTGGGTGCGCGTTACCTTAACACGCTGATCACACAGAAAAGGCTCTAAAGAAAGAGGCCGTGTGGAATTGCCTTTTCTTTTGCAGCCTACAAATTCAAAGCCAACAATGGAATGGTTCCTCCTTCTCCACCGCTGGGTGCAGGATCCTCTGTCAGTGTCCAAGGGCCAGGACCCGCAGCGGAGCTCTTGCCCACGCTGCTCCCACACGAACGGGGCCGGGCCAGGAAGGAAAGCGCTTGGCTTTGTCCTGGCACTGCCAGCCCATCAAAACAGCCACACGATGGTGGTGTCGACTTGCGAAAGAAGGACACGCACCGAGCCCAGCTCGAAACCACCCCCAGGACACAGCCGAGTCGGAAACGTCCCTGCTCCCTAATCAACGGTGTCAGGACAAAACCTTCCCCTTCCTAGTGCGGGCCTTCTTTGCACCACACTCAACGATCAACACAAGCTCCTTTGCCCTAACAAAGCTTTGCACTCTCACAGAGTCTGGCCACCAACTTGAAAACATCTGGCAAAAACAAAGCTCATGGAGAAAGCTGCCAGCTGAGAAAGCTCTTACTGCCTACGACTTCAACTGCATCCATCAATTTACCAGCACACACTCTGCTGTCAGCACTTTCCTTCTCAGCTCTAGGTACCATCCAAAGCCTTCAGTCTCCCAGAATCTGGATCCAAAGAGAATGGCACCAGGGACTGCTCACACGCTGAAGGTCCTAGGACAAAAAGCTCAAGAGTCTGGCATTTGCATTCCCCCTGGCAGCTGAACAGCTCAAACCCAGAGAGCTGCCTATTGGGAAAAGCCTCTAAATTCACTAAGAACACCCAATGTGTGGCTCCAAACTTGCTTTCCTTGCCAAAGAGAGGAACTAGAAGCCCATCTCAAAAGAAATGGCATCCCCTCTAAATTACAAAACATCCAGGGACTGATCCCATACAAAAGTACTGGAGGACTCACTGGGCATTACCAACCCAGGGCACTAGATCAGCCACACACCAGGACTCAGCATAGCTGCTTACCTTGTCTGAAAGACTTGTGCTGCCAGAATTTCAGAAGGCCTCCTCTGAGAAGTGGAAGCCACATGCCAGATTCAATCTTTCAGGAGACCACATTCCAAAGATGGATACTGACTCCTCAGTTGTACAAACTGAGGCAGTGTTTCCACACCGACTGTGCCAGGACAGCTCTCCTCACTGCTGAGTTCCCACTCTTTCCTCATCCTTCCAGCAGGATGAGCTCTATGAATCCTGGACCAGCTGCCCTCCAGCCATGGCGTGGCTGTTTGTAGCAACTGAAAGCTCCCTGTTTCCAGCTGTCCCTGCAGGATGGCCCCAGGGCAGAGCCCAGCCAGGCTCCCACTGCACCCCCTGAAGCTCGGGGCAGACTGGTCCAGAGCTGAGGTTCACGGGGAGCACCATTAACTGTGGCTTGCACTCAGTGTTTGCAAGTGTTGTGTTCTCATCTCCTGCAGCCTGTGGGGAAAACAGCCTGTGCTGCCGAGGAACTAGAAGCCCTCTGGGCAGGGACAAGGCTGAAGGGCTTTCCTATTGCAGAGGAGCCAGCATGAAGCCTTAGCAAGGCCTGGCAGGTGTGGAGCTGGATCTCACCTGCTGTCTGGGACTCGCTGCCCAACAACCTCCCCCACCCACCACACTCTGTTCTACAGGGACAGAAAGGTCTGTGTGTGCCAGGGGCCCTTGGATATCTCTGCATCCATGGATAGAAGGGTCTGTGTGTGCCAGGGGCCCTTGGATGTCTCTGCATCCATGGATAGAAGGGTCTGTGTGTGCCAGGGGCCCTTGGATATCTCTGCATCCATGGATAGAAGGATCTCTCTGTGTCAGGTTTTCCATGATGTTGTTGTACCCATGGGTATGGAACAAACACAGGCAGTGAAAGTGCCAGTCACGTTGCTTGCACACTCCTTCCTTTAGAGACAAGACACATCTATGCACACCCCCTCATACAGACATAAGGATAGGGATGGATAGAGATTTCCCACAGAGCTCAAACTTTGGCATAACTCACCTTGTAAGCCACAGGATTTTCTCCCAGCTCTGTGTGAGTAGGTGTCCAAGAGCTGAAGGAGCAGCATTTAGAAGCAGCTTCAGGATTTCTAGGCAGGAAGTGGAGCTGACAATCATCCATGTAACTCGCTGTACTCATCGGGATGGGCTGCTGGTTCTTTAGGAATATGGCACGATGGAGACAGGAGACCTGGAAAAATCCCAGCTCTCTGTGGATTTGTGCAAAAGGGGGAGCAGCAGAAACACTTTGTGTCTGCTTTGGGGACACAAGGTCCAAGGAGCTGGAGTGGCAGAGGGTGACCTGGGCTGGTAACAGGTCAAGTCCTGTGTCATGACAAACTAAAGGTACACACAACCACACTGATGAAGACTTTCTGATGCTGCACATCCTATAGGAAAAGCTGCTGTCACACAATCCACTGGAATTTATAACTTTTATTTGCAATACTTTAGGTCCAAGTTTCAAACTGCAATATTTTTACACTCAAGACACAGTCATGCACAATCCATATTTCAATTTCCTATTGCTTCAACCACAATTTAAAATAACTTAATATTGGAAACAAAACCCAAAATCTTTAAAAAAAGGATGCTGAGGTCAATAAGATGGATCCATGCCATCAGCACATTTACAAAGTAAATAACTTAGTTCTCTTTTTAAAAAGATCAGTTACCTCTTAATCCAAAGTTACAGAAGATTTTTCACTACACATTTGTTTTTTGTTTTTCTCTTTCGTATTTTTTCTGTTTTTTCTTTTCTTTTTTCTTTTTTTAAACAGATAACACGTCCTAAAAAAGGAATGTACAGCAAAATGAGATACATTTCTGATAAACAATGAAAATGTAGGCTCCTCCTCTGTTTACTTTTGTCTGGATACCCTGAAGAAAAAAATCTAGCACACACCAGCATTGGTGTAAACTGGTTGCTTTGGACTAAACTGGAGTTTAGCACTGGTGAACATCCTGATCAAGTCAAGAGTTGCAGAATTCTTTTGCAGGTCTCAAACCATGTGTTTGCAGGCACAGCACCTGCAGTGCTGATGCACCAGTGCAGGAGAATAGCTGTTAACATTGCCCCACAGAATTTGGGCTCTGCCCAAGAAGGAGGTGCTACAGTCCTTAGCTCCTGGTTCCCGTGTGGAGCAGCTCCTTTCCTGCTGGCTGAGCTGCTCAGGCAGCTCCTGGCCCTGCAGGGCTGAGGCCTCTCCCCCTTGCTGTGCTACAGACGGATTTAGCAGCATTGATTAACGTGGGATACACACAGGGACCAAAAGCAAGTGCCTTTGTACAGCTTAAGCTCAAAGGTCAAAAATGTCAAGAAACAAGGATGGAAGAGACTCACAGGTTGCCTGTTTGCTGTGCTGACCCACTTGTGACTGGCAGAGTTTTGTGTGAGGCAGTGAGAAAAAGGACATCTCCCTCCCACCCAGGCAGCCAAGGGACCCATCCAGCCTGGGGCTTGGGGCGCTGTCAGCACCTGCTGCTTCAGCAACCAGTTCAGCTGTCACTGAAAGAAACAACCAAAATCTCACTGACTCCAGAGGGAGCAGCAGCAGTGCTTGAACCTGATCCTAAGCCTGGGGCAGAGCTGGACACACACAGCATGCAGCAGCAAATGGACCTTTCAAAACAACCTCCTGCCACTATTCCCTCCCATTTGCAGTGTTGTCACACCAGCCTGAGGCATCTGGGAGCCCTCAATGCACTGACTTCAGATGGCAGCCCTGGGCTCCTGGAGATTTTGCAAGGAAGGGAGGTGGGGGCTCCCTCCCTGTATTGAGTTTCCAGATGGAAAAGGCTGCTGTGACCAGGCAGCTCAAAGGACAGACAAATGAGGGTCTCGACCACTTCATCCATGCCAGTTACACAGTCTTGGGTAGCAGCCACTGAGCACAGGGGGAGAAAAGGGCACAGAAAGAGGGACAAGATTGGTCAAGTGCAGAGACTGGACCGAGCGAGACCTGGGAGAAGTAACACGCTGCTTCATTCCACCCTTTTGGAAAGCTCTTTACTGCTTCAAACCCTGAGAGGCATGAAGAGCAGAGAGAAGGTTACACATAAATGATACTTTTGTTTTCACACACTCACCCTCTCAGTGTTCTAGAAGAAATTGGATGAAATGTATTCTTCTCTCCCAGTCGTTTCGTTTAGCATGAGCAGCTCAGCAGGAGCTAAAGGAGCTGAAGCCTTAGGCCACAAGAGCTGACCAAGAATAAAGTTTGATCAAACTGAAGTTGCTAACACGGACCTAGCTGAATCCAGCAGACAGAATCACAGAAGTGTAGAATACTTTATGCTGGAAAAGACCTCTGGATACCAGGGTCAGAACCTGTTCTAGTGGCTGCATCCATAAACCTGTAACACCAGGGAGCTGTGATTCAAAGGTGTGTGCCCATGTGCCTGACAGCTCTTCTGACCTGCATTCTTGGCTGCCAACCCAGGCCATGGTGCCCAACCCTGCTCCTTTTGGCTCTGTACCTAAGTTGGGCGAGGCAGGTGTTGCCCAGCAGCTGCGAGCACGGTGCCACCAAGCAGAGCAGAAGGTACCTTGCACACAGGTGCTGAAGCTGATGTGTGGTCTGCTTGGAAACTGTGCAGGGCAAAGTCACTCTGATCACAGGCTATTAAATCAATTAGCAGTTTTTAATATTATCAACTAATGATACTGCCCCCATTTTCCTCAGTCAGGGTCAGATTCTTGCAGAACTCAAGTGCTTGCCTGAGAGAATTGCTAAGCAGCAAGAACAAGGTTTGCAGGCTTGTGCCCATGTGGCAGCCCAAAGGGCACCCATACAGAGCATATGGGCATCCCTCCTCCTCTGTGCTATAAGACCATTTTTTCTTTTGAGATAAGTCTTGTAACCAAAGGTACATGCAACTGTTGGTAGGCTCAGGCCAGTGATGGTTTGCAGGCACGACGCACACCTAGGATTATAACAATCAGCTCTGAACTGCATCCAAAGAGAGATGGATAAGTGAGATTCTGCAAGTTTCAGTGAGAAAAATAAAATTACCCTGTCAGCTCAAGGACAGACACAAGCAAAGAGAAGTTTTAAAGATCCCTGAAGTGCAAATCACACTCAAAAAAAGCTTGGATGGTTTCTCTTGAAAGACAAAGGTTATCCTTTGTCTGCTTCCTGAAAACTTGGGATAAAATTTGAGATATTTACCTGGGAGTGGAGAGGAGAAAAAAAAAAAAGGATATGAACACTTATATTTATAGGTCTTCATCAACCCATCATTAAGTTGCTGCACATCTGGGCATGAATGAAAGGTCCAAGAGAAAGAAGGAACACCAGAAAGGTGCATGGACCCCTGACTTGGCAGCACTTAGCAAGGCGAAGCTGGAACTTGAGTGCATGTCCTGGGTGTCAAGCAAAGAAACACTGGCTCCTTCCTTTAATGGTAGATGTCACAGGGCTCTCTCTGGCTCTTTGCTCACTGGATTTGCTTAGGACTGGACTAAGAAATACAAATATTTACATGCTCAGTGTGAGGAATAGTCAGTAGCCACACCAAGGATTATATACTGGAAATAACTGCTGTATGGACAATAGTGTACAGTGGCATTTTCTACAACTAGAGGACAGGAGACAGGTACTTCCCTTCTGTGGTGACTGGAATGTGCTTCATTTTTGTTGGCAGGACATAGGGAAGAACTGACTCAAAGAGCTGCCAAGTGCAGCCACAGGCCTCAAAGAAATTCAGCACAAACCCTTGAGCTCTTTAGTGTGTAGTGGAGTGACCAACCATTAGCCAAAGATGAAGAATAAATATATTTACAAAAGCACTGGACACAAGAAGTGAGAATGTAACCCCAGCCCAAGTTTGGGATCCAACCCTGAGAGCACTGTAAGATCCACCCCCGTGCAGGTTCCCAGGAGTGCATGCAGGAGCTGTATGGAATTTTACATAAGTATGGTTATCTTTTTTTTTCTTTTTTCTTAAATAAATCAATTTTTCTGTGCTTCTCAAACTTCCCTGACTTGACTGCTACCACACTTCTGTCCCAAAACACATTTAAACCACAGTGAGCTATTGGCTCATTTTCACATGTCTTCATTGCAGGGATGGGAATCATAGTCAAGTTCTTGGTTAGGGTATTTCACTGTTTAATTTAAAAATGAAGACCATTAACCAACCTTTTCAACCTTGGAATAAAAGTGACTGAAACTTTTAGTTCTCATTTTGCAACAGACTATTTCTAATACTTCAAAAATATATATAACTAATTCCTTGATCTGAGGATAGCAGTCAGAAAACCCAAGGTGGCTCCAGAGATTTTACAGTATTTGTCTCTTTCCATTCTGCAAGGCCAATGCTACTGTCAATCCTAATATACTCCATGAGCCTGTAAATAATGCACAACACTTGACCCCCTCAGGACTGGATTTCTGTGGGTTTGTGTTGTTGGGTTTTTTAAAAATACTTGTGTCTTTTCTACATTTAATATCCAGGCTGGGAGGATACAAACACAGCTGCCATCTTTCAGTACCAGTGAGTGTGAATCAGCAGCAGAGACTGTCCCAAGCACGGAGCCACTGGGATACTGGAGGTACATCCCTGCATGTCATACAGTCTCAGCTGGGCAGGTACAGTCTGTGCTGAAAACAACCACTGGCAGAGATTAATTCTACTGAATCTTGTCTGCCTCCCAGGAACTGGTTTTAACAGAAAAATCTCTAGATTTGCTGATGCAAAGAAAAAGGAATATAATATTTAATAAAATTAAAAATAAGGCCTCTTAGGACAGCGGCTGTCTTTAAAAAGTCAGTGCCAACAATATTCTGTATGCTGAGGCATACACTGATTAGAAAAAAAAAATTGATTTCTTTATTTTTCGTATCTGCTGTCTTCTGGAAAGTTGTGGTGGTGAGTTTTGTTTTTTGTTTTGTTTTTTCTTTTTTTTTGAAGTAGAGATGCTGAAATACTTATAGGTAAAGGAAATAAATATGAAATTACCCCCTTCCCCAATCAAACAGTTTGTCAACAGAAGTATTTAGACTGTATGTCCAGTAAACATGTGCCATTACAAAGTGCTTTCCTTTTAAAGGATGGCTGTCTGTTCTTTTGTGGATAGGAAAAAATAAAATACATACTTGAAACAGAAACTGTCACTCATTTCTTCACTTCTTACTGGAATACGAACATATTTCATCCTGATGAATGCTTTACACATTGAGGGCAGCCCATCTCCAGCCCAAATTACTCTTTTGCAAGGAAGCTTCTCCTACAGACACAGATCTTGAGCTGACAGACAAAAATGGGACCTCACAGGAGAAACAAGGTCTTCTAAACAGAACAGAATCATTCATGTTGGAAAAGACTTCTGAGCTCATGGAGTCCAACCATCAACCCAGCACTTGCCAAGCCCACCACTAAACCTGTCCCCAGGTGCCCTATCTACAAATCTTTTAAACCCCTCCAGAGATGGTGACTCAACCACTGCCCTGCACAGCCTGCTCTAATGCTTGACCATCCTTTTGGTGAAAAGATTTTTCCTATATCCAATCTAAACTCTCCCTGGTGCAACTTGTAGCTATTTCCTCTCATCCCATTGCTTATTATTTGGGAAAAGAGACTGATTCCCCCATTGCTCCAACTTATTTTCAGGTAGCTGTACATGAGCTGCTGGCTCATGTTCAGCTGCTCTCAACAAGCACTCCCAGGTCTTTTCCCACCAGGCATTTTTCCAGCCACTCTTTCCCAAGCCTGGAGCTGCAGGGGGTTGTTGTGACCCAAGTGCAAAATCTGACAATTTGCCTTGTTCAATCTCATCCAACTGGCCTTGGACCAGCAATCCAGCCTGTCCAGATCCCTCTGCAGAGTCTTTCTGTCCTCCAGCAGATCCACACTCCAACCTAGCTTGGAGTTACCTGAGGGTTCTCTTGATCCTCTCGTCCAGATCACTGATAAAGGTATTGAACACAACTAGCTCCAGTACCCAGCCCTGTTGCACCACTACTGACAGCCCCAGCTGGATATAACTCCATTCCCCACAACTCTCTGAGTCCAGCCATCCATCCAGGTTTGGCTTTTTCACCCAGAGAACAGTGTACCCATCCAAGCCATGTGCAGCCAGTTTCTCCAGGAGGAAGCTGTGGGAAACACTGACACAGGCTTTACTAAATTCTAGGGAGACACATCCATAGCCTTTCCCCTCATGCCCCAGGCAGGTCATGCTGTTGTAAAAGATCAGGCTGGCCAGGGAGCACCTGTCTATCACAAACCCACACGAGCTGGGCCTGATCCTGTGGTTGTTCTGTATGTGCCATGTGATGGAACTCCAGATGATCTGCTCCTTGACTTTTCCCAGCACTGAGGTCAGGGTGACAGACCTGTAGTTCCCAAGATCCTCCTTCCAGGTCTTCGTGTAGATCAGTGTGACATTTGCCACAGTCCAATCACCTGGGATCTCCCCCTTAGCCAGGACTGCTGGGAAATGATGGAAAGGGGCTCAGTGAGCTTGGATACTCCTGCCCCTATTCGCCTCCTGCTGTAGCTCTGGCCCAAAGCAGAGGAGTTCCTCTCCCTGGGCACATGTCCCACAGCTGTACTCATGCTGCTGCCACCAGGACTGGCCTATGAGCAGGGCACAGCCTGCAGCTGACACCTGGCTGGCAGCCCAATCCCACCAGAGCTCTGTCTGGGCCACTGCATGGGTTGTGGCCAATGTAGAACTTAGGGAAGCCATGGCTTTCTGTTGGGCGGACACCATTGCTCCCTGGTCAAGCTGGCAGGGCTTCAGCACCTTCCTGTACACCCTTCTGCACCATCTGCTGTGCTATGGCCTATTAGCTTGTACTGGGCACTCTCACTCCCCAGAGGCTTCTTTTATGGGGGGAAAGCTTGGCAGCCACTGCTCCAGGTGCTGTCAAACACTGTCGCTCCAGCTGTGGGCTCCTGGAAGCTCACTCAGCTCCTCACGACGTTCCTCCAGTCCAGGAAACCAGAGCTGCTTGCCTCGATGTTATTTGGCCATCTGAAAAATTGGACCTGTTGTGCTCCCTGGGAAATGAAGACAAGTTAATTTCTATTTAGCTGTGGTAACTCAGGGAGGGTTGCCTCTGCCAAGGAGGCTGCAGTGGCCAGCGCGAGCGAGGGTAGCAGCAATAAGGACACTTGCCACACAAAGACTGCAACGAAACAGGATGCCAAAGCTAGACATGCTCCTGGCCTGATTCAAGAACAGCCCAAGCATCCTTCATTCCTGCTGGCCAGACATGAAGGCGGTGAGTGCCTTAAAGGCTACTTAACTCTTTGCAGGACCACGGCAACGTGAAGATTTATAGCAGAAAGCTGTTTTACTGTGGGGGTTTTGGTGCTTACTGGGTGCATGTTGCTTCAGTTGCTGTTTTGAAGGTCTTGCATGAGTTGTACTCCTAAAATACAGCAACAGATACTCCATGCAAATGCTTTTAC
The DNA here is from genome assembly GCA_013400575.1 of Peucedramus taeniatus. NCBI lineage: Eukaryota > Metazoa > Chordata > Aves > Passeriformes > Fringillidae > Peucedramus > Peucedramus taeniatus. Next base: position 95,708 of record WBNO01026708.1, on the reverse strand, counting down.
TGAGTGAAGCCACACTGTGTCTTTCCAAAACGAATAGATAAAACACAAATTGCATACTGAAAGTATTCTGCTCCCTTCCAAATCTGCTGACTAAGTCAAGCACAATCCTCAGGCACATCCCCAATTCCATCTCTTGCAGCAACTCAAGAGCTTCATTGCGCAGTGCTTGCCATACGTAGGACAGCAGAAAGCAGGCTGGCCTGGTGCCTCCAAGTAATTCTGCAATCATTTCCACTTTGCATTTCACACCTTTGTTCTTGCTTAGTGCACAACTCCAGGTTTTAAGGCGCTTTCTTCCAGAGCTGGCTGCTGCACTAGCTCCTGCAGATCTGAACTGTGCAGGTTGTTCTCTGTGTCAGCCTCGGCTCCCAGGGCAGAACTCCTGTGCCTAAAGGATGCTCACCTGTGCAGGAGCCTGCAGAGCAGCCTGATTTCCTCCCCCTCTGCTGAGAATTCTGCAGACACTAGGAACCTTTCCCAGGAGCTGGGAGAAGCTCAAGACAGCTGGGAGAAGAACAGGCACCCTCAGAAGCGACACCTCCGCTCTGCTCTGTTTGCTCTTCTCTTCTCTTCTCCTGCAGAGACTCAGGATGGCCAATCCCACCAGTCTGTGCATTTTTCAGCATGGCCATGATTTCCCTGGAAAACAGCCCCCACCCAGTTTGGCTCTGAGACAGGAGGATTAGTCCTGCCCCAGGAAGAGGCACCCATGGCCAGGCTGCTGCCACTTGTCACTACCAGCACTTCCTTCCAGCCTGGCTCTGCTAATGCTCAGGTTGCTCTGGGCTCTGCCAGGGCTCTGCTGGGGCTCAGCCCCAGGCACGGCTGGGCCCACTCTCCCCTCACATTGCTCTGACAGCTTTGCACCAGACAAACCTGTTCCGAGCACACTGACTGATCTTTCTGCTGTTTCAGCTGAGTAAGACTCTCACCCAGGCAAAGAGATTGCAGTTAGGGGTACAAATCCAATTGGCAAGAACCGAACCACTACACAGTCCCAGCTGAACACCTTATCTCCACAGGATGTTTTGTCTGTCCCACTCTTCATTCCTTTTTGGTTGGAAATGCAATTGCACTTTCTTCCTCATGTAGAAGTACCACAACTGGGCAAAAACTGGCAAGTGGGCCATATTCAAAAGGCAGCCTGGAGTTGATGAATGAAGAATTGCCCTTCTCCAATTCCAAACCATACCAAAAAACCCCATAAACACGACTTTACATCGTTAAGAAAGAACTGACAATTTAAAAGTGAATGTACAGCTTATTCACAGGGTGAGAAGGAAGGGAATCTTCCATCTGAATTTGCTTCACCTTGGAAATGATTGAGGCAGCAAAGCATTTTCTGTCATTACCTCTCTGTCCTTAGCCCCGATTCATCTTAAAAATAAATTAAGGAGCCAGAAAGCAGGAAGAAGACAAATGATAATTTTTTTTACTCCTTGAGGAACTGGGGTGGTCCTACCACCATGACTGTGACCGTTGGTTTGTTCATCCATCCATCTGTCCCGCAGCATGAGAGTTGAGGTTGTACAGAGTTTGTGTTCTCAGTCCTGCTCTGAGCTGGCAGGGCAGAAAGCCGACCTGCAGTGCTAGCGGCTGCTGTTCTTAATTGCTTCCTTCGCTGCAATGATCAGGGGAGTCAGGCTCGAGAGCGGCTTGGCTAATTTTAAAAATGGATGCTGCCCAAAGGAAAAGACACAAGAAAAGTACCATTACTTTCCAAACTCAGTTCCTCACAGGCTCAACCAGGATTCTACTCATTACCAGAAATACTCAGAAATAGGACTGAGGGGACCATCTGCACTTCCACCTTCATTGTCCAGGACATTGCTATCATAGACAAACAAGGCCCCCATGCCTAGCAATCTATTTTTCCAGGTGTCTTCAGCTTGCTTGGAATTTTGCCCTGCCAGTGCTCTGGCAGCTGCTTGCTGTCCCAGAGCTTTGTTCCTTTCAGGAAACTCAAAAGACTCATTTAGGTTCCCCCTTTCTAAAGACACCGTGTTAATTGTCAAAAAAGATGAGAGAAAGTCATTCCTTAGGAAACTCCAATACCTCTAAGAAATGTTTAACCCAGTAGGATTTAGGCTCATGTGTTTTCTCATGACCTGTCTCTAATACAGGTTTTCAGGAGCAAGTCAAGTGGCAGAGTGCTGATGGACTCAGCTCTGCCTTGCAGGGACAGCACTGTCTATCTTTCCATCCCCTGGCCCTCCTGTGCTGGCTGGCACCTTCCTTCCCAGCAGGGACAGTCAAATGGCATGTTCTGCAGCTCCCTCTCTGCCACAAAACCTGGCAGCAAACCTCAAGCAGCTTGACTGTGCCAGAAAGCAAACAGGGCTGGGACAAGTCCTGTTAGCTGTCTCTGTTTTGGGTGGCAGAAACCTCTAAAAACGGGGCTTAGTGGCAGAAACCTCTAAGAGAGGAGCAGGAGAGACAAGCTGGGCCCCTCTCTGAGGCTCACGGTGATCTCCCCACAGCCTCCTCCTTCCCACAGCCAAATCTCTGACAGCTTGGCTGGGACTGCTTTTATTGGGTTCCTTCCCCAGTAACACCATTTCAGGCCTCTATACCTGGTATCATTCTACTTCAGTTTTTCTGTCAAGAATTAAAACTGAATTTACTCCCGAAAGTACAAAACAGGGCCACAGAAATGACCAGGAGATGGAACATATCTCCTCTGAGGAAAGGCTGAGAGAGCTCGGCTTGTTCAGCCTGGAGAAGGGCAGATCCTGGGGAGACCTCACCTTGCAACTCTTCAATACTTCAAGAGGGCTTATAAGAAAGTTGGGAACACATTTTTTAGCAGGGTCTGTTGCAACAGATCAAGATGCACTGGTTTTCGACCCAAAGATGATCAATTTAGAGTTGATTTAATTAAGAAATTGTTTACAAGGAGAGTGGTGAAACACTGGTACAGGTTGTCTGGGGATGTTGTTGGTGGAAGTCCATCTCTGGAAACATTCAAGGTCAGGTCAGATGGGGCTCTGAGCGACATGATCTAGTTTAAGAGATCCCAGCTCAGTCAGACTAGATGACCTTTAAAGGTCTCTTCCAACCCGAACCATTCTACTTAGTTTGCATTTGAAAGCACCAAGACTGGAGACTAGTATGTGGGGGAGCCACCTGATGCGTTTCTTTGACAAGAAAGCTGGTCCCTTGGACATGTGTTTCACCTGCAGTTGCCTCCTATCTTACCTGCAGAAGCTCCTTGGCAGACCCTCGCCTGTCCACGTCCATCTCCAGGCAGCAGTTCAGGAAGTCTCGGAACACGGCCGAGAGTCGCTCTGGGTTCTGCAGCTCCGGTGTCCCGTTCGTAGCTATCAGATACAGTGCCTGGAGACAAAGCAAACAGCAGACTCTTTCATTCATACCCAGAAATACTCACATGCACCCTATTTTTAAGCTCCAATCTCCACTGGCAGTTTCTTCCCTGGCAGAGGGCTGGAGATGACTTTCATATATCAACAACAACAACAACAAAAAACCCAAAAAACCCTGATGCAGTCACAGCTATTCCAACATCAAAATAATCTTGCCTTGACAGCTGATTTCATTGGCTGACTTAGTTAGTAGGAACTACATCAGCACATTTTACTTCTCCAAGTATTGACACAGCTTTACAGGCCATTTTAAAGAGTCAATGTAGTCTAAATATATTATTTCAAAGGATTATTACACAAAATGCATCTCTGCAGTGCTCAGTGAAGTATGGCTTCCATAAAAAAAAATTCATCAAGTTTTTTGCTCTGTTCTTGATAAAAAATGGTTACTGGATAAAAAAGAAAAAGAAATCCATCAGCTTATTCCTAGGATTAAAAAACAGAAACATTTGGAGTCTCACGTTCAACAGACATGTCAAGTTGAATGCACAAATATATTATGATGAAAAGGCATAATTGGGCAGACAGGACCCACCTTCAACTATCTTTCAACAGTCTTTAAATTCCAAATCAGCTTCATTTATGTGGTAAAACTTTTAATAGTCTCATCAGAAAAAGGAGTAATTCCAGACCTTCTGTAACCCTCCACTAATTTTAATATTCAAGTAAATGCATTAATGACATCCACACCCCAGAAACTCCAGGCAGGAAACAGGAGGTTTTGGCAGCTGGACTACTGAAGGCTCAGTGACATGGAGAAAATGGCTTGGGCTAGGAAAGAAAAATGTTCACTCTTATATTACAAGAAATCCAACAACTACTGTGCACTCTCAGCTAAAAAAATTTTACTGTAAAAAGCAGTCTTGCTTTATAAGCTCTTCTGTTTGGAGGCAGCTGAGACCTCTTACACAGATCTCAAGTGTATCTGACTGAATTTGGTCAGAAACAGGAAATACAGTTATCTTTTTAACAGCTGACCTGAGGCTTCTTGAGGAGTCCTAATCAACATTTCAGATTAAGGAAGCAGGGAATTTTCAGCATCCAGATCAATAATGTTAATTCTTTTCACCTGCTTTTGCTGCCTTATAAAGGGCAACTGCATTTTTTGCAAGTAAATATGGGTTCACAGGAAACAGAAGCAAAACTGTGATGTGTAAAGGCCTCTGCTGGTACAAGGCTGCAGTGACAGAGGCCTAATGCCACCCTGCCAGCTACAGTGTACTCTGCTTATTCAGCACCACTCTGAATTCAAACCTGTTTATTTCTTATCCACCTTAACGAGGTGACACAGTGCACCACACTCCACATGTGTGCCTGGAACCAAAAAGCCCAGGCCACCTATCAAACCAAAGGAAGTCTTCCAAGAAAACTCAGGAACCTTTTTCAAAAAGTGTGGAAGACTTGTATAACTGCAAGAGTAAAATTTGTAAAATTGGTGTATTCTTTTCTTAAGCAGCTGGGAGGTCTGTCCTGACCCTTCTGTAGTTGCTTCTGTCAGTCTGCAATACATAGTCTGGACGCCACAAACCAGAGAAAGCACAACCTTACAGCATGGAAAAGCTAAAGATCATACTCTATTTTAATTTTAGCCTTAAGAAAACATATGTATGTATACATATAGGTGAAAATTAATTTTCTCATCAATTCCCACAGGAATTAACTGTGCAGCGTTTTGTTTCAGCTGTCAGCCATGAGGTTTTATCCTGGTATACATTCCTCCATTACTATATACTCATTTGGTGTAAGAACTGGCCATTTCATTTTAAGACATTAGAATAAAACTGAAAACTTCAAAATACACTAGTTAACTGTAAGTATCTGTGCTAAAAGATACTTTTAGAAATGTGTTCGATAATAAATAATTATGGCATTACTAGAACCAGCGATCTTTCCTGGAAGGTTCAGGTAATCAATCAGCACTGGTCTGATACTGAAGAGAGTTTTGTGCCTGTAGGTACAGCTCCAATGCTTATCATAAAAATTCCCCAACTGGAGAAGCATGGCACTTGAAAATTTTTGTCATTAGGAGATACAGCTCAAAGAGAGTTCAAAAAGAGCATGAGAAATTTCAAGCATTGCTGAAGGCTGAAGTGGCAAGTTTCTGCACAGGTACATGTCACTTTGCCTCTGAGGTTCTCACAGTGGTGCAATCAAAGCTACAGCAGATGCTGATGTACTGTAGGAACATTTTCAGAAGTGGGCCTTCATAGAACTATTTCAAGCTGATGTGAATGGGATTTTATCTCACGGAAGACAAAATATGGCACAATTAGAAAGACAGCAGTATCTGATATTTCACCCTACCCTGAGAGGATTTTCGTTAAGGTAAGGAGGTTCTCCTTCCACCATTTCTATTGCCATGATCCCAAGTGACCAGATATCCACTTTGGGGCCATATGCTTTTCTTGTTACAACTTCAGGTGCCATCCAGTAAGGAGTCCCCACCATTGTGCTCCGTTTACTCTGCTCAGGGGTGATCTGAGCACAGAAGCCAAAATCAGCTGAGGAGAAAAACAAATACTGTTAAAGGCAGCTTGCATTACAAAACCAAGCAAAAGAATCCCCACTTTAAGTCTGAGAATGCACTGTGGAATCTAGCTGGAAAAGCAGCTATGCTGTGTTTCCTCAGGGCTGTAGCCAAGGTAATATGGAACTGGCCACTTAAAGAAACCCTCATGTTTCATCCACTGGCTTTGACTTAATCACTTGAAGCTTTAGACTGTAACTCCCTGTAACTCTGGAAGGGTCATACACAAAGCAAAGCCATTCTTGACACCCTGTTTCTCTCTAGACCTCTCTGCATATCTGTAGCTGTGCACTCACAGCAGGGGTCCAGGCACTCCCACCAGCACCACTTTTGGAGAACTGGCTGTCACTCAAAAGGAATCCCACATCCCACATCAAGGAACACTGCACTTGACCAAGAATACCTACTCAATTTGACAGATCCATCCATCCCAAGAAGAATATTGTCGCTTTTGATGTCTCTGTGGATCACTTGGTTGGAGTGAAGGAAATCCAGGGCTTGCAGGCACTGATAAGCGAAAAAATAAATATAAGGGTAAAAATTCATTATATGATTTCATCACATGAGAAAGGAAATGGTTTTACAAGATTTCCTTCTAGGGGAATGGTGAGGAATGGCAGAACACAGTGCAGCCAAGAGAAGAGCTTGCTGCTCCAACACTCTTAGAGCCATGTCTTTCTAGAGGAAGGCACATACTAGCTTCTGAAAGGGAAACATCAATTGTTGCTACTGACTGTCCCCTGCAAACACAGACAGAATTATTTCTGCTGCAGTGGATCTGCTCTTTCTTCTCCATATAATGACAACACCACAGAAACAGAATCACCACCCTGTCCATGCAAACAGAAGCACAAGTGGGATCCCTCACCTCCCGACAGACAGCAGCGATCTGTCCTTCATCCATGCATGTCTCGGTGACAACATCGGTTAAAGAGCCTCCAGCCAAGTACTCCATCACCACCCACAGTTCATCACCAACAAGGTAGCTGAAAGGAGAAAACAATGCTGTGGAGATTAATGTGCATAGCCAAACTAATGAATAATCATAACCCACAACTGATTCTTGTCTCCAGGTCACCTGCAAATGAAGACAGAATAAAATGAAAAGGACATTCCTTTGAGACTACACAGTTCTGGGCATCTGCACAATCAAAAAAGGAGATATCTTAGGTGACAAGAAAGTGAAGAATGCACTTTAGTAAGATAAGCAAGCAAAGATAAATCTGGAACCAGGACACATGCCACCAGCTGGCTCATCATCTTAACTCATGAATTCCACCATTAACACCAGGAATGAGGCAACATAACTTTTGAAGTTACCCATGGGAGGAGGGTGTGCACCACTGAGGACAGAAGTTGGTCAAATGTTTGGAATACCTTGAAAAACATGTATTCAGAAACAGCAAAGGTCATTAAAAAAACTGTCAAATTAGGTGTTTCTGGAAACAAGAACTTAAGTCTTCCTGGCATCCCCAGTAATGGAAAATAGTGGAAACCGCCCAAAGGAAAGAATTTCTAGGACGGTTTGTCAGCACTTTGCACAAGACACAGAAAATCTGATCAACCTTTTAAAAAAACAAACCCCAGAACAACAAAACAACATGGAAATGCTTGGAACATGGAGCTGAGAGACTGCTGTTTTAGTAAAATATAGCTGGTACAGGTTTTTGAAAACAGACTTCAAACTATGTATGCTGGAAAAGACTAATGCAGAGCCAATGCAATTTCCTCCCATACACTGGAGATGAGTAGAAAGAATAATAAAGAGCTCTATGTTCTGCAGTGATCAAAGGGTTTTTTTGACCTTTGGCCTGCAGTGTGTAAATGAACATTCACAAGATAATACCAGAACAACTTACCTGTCTAAATAGTTAACAATATTGGGATTCTTATTTTCCCTCATAACCAGGATTTCATTGATAATTAGTTCCTTTTTGGGCTGCTGTTGGAGATTCATTTGCTTTATGGCCACCTAAAATGACATTAAAACCATTAACCTGAGTAGTCTGCTGCACAAGATCAGAATGAACATGCAGTTACATGATTTTTGATTCCATCACCTGCTATTCTTGATTGCATAACAAAGCAAACACAGACATACACTATGGATGTTGTTCCACAACAAAAATAACAATCCTAGCACTTCCCAACTTCTGAAATTTTGATTTGCTCCTCTAAAGAACACTCTTTAACACAGTTTACATTTGCAGTTATTGTCAGGGTCTAAAAAGAAATAATCCATGTGCTGGTATTTTATGGATATGCCCAGGGTTATAAGGAAGGCTTTAAGGCTTTCAGACCGCTTGGAGACCCCAATTTAAGTGTGGTTAACAAATGCAGCATGACAAGTGTATAAGAAACTACCAGTAAGATTCAGATCTGAATATCTTCTGAGAGCCAGAGATGAGAATTCAGGAATCTGAAGCTGGATCCCCAAAGAGCAGCAGGATTCTCTGAGACATGACCTCATTTGTTTTTTACTAATATGATCACTGTAATGGGCTGTCACTGAGACCAGACCAAAACACAACTGACTTCTTACCAGCTGCAGTAGGACTGAAACACAGAACTGTGTTGGACTGAGTCCAACACATGATTTCTCCTTAATTATGTCTTGCATTATACTTTATGACCAAACATGTGATGGAACAAACGGCAAATCATGCAACTATCTGAACCTGGGATTGAGATAAATTGGGCCTGAATGATGGCAGTTGCCTTCAGCTTGAGGATGCCTTAACAGATTTAGTAATTAAGACTGAGACCATGTCCTTCTCTGACAGATACTGCTGCCCTCCTTTTTCCTGGAAGTTCTATGGACAAAGTCTTTCCAAAATCAAGCAATGTAACAAAGCTATTTATTCCTCACAGCAGCAGGAGAATCTGTGACCACCTCCAGTGCTCTCCCAAGGCCTCTAATCACGACAGATCTTTTGATTTTACAAGTTGCACTCCTAACCAGTCTGTGGGCACATGCACAGGCAGATTTTATGGTATAAAAGTAGAGTTAAATTGTGCATCTAGACCAACATTCTCTGAAAAGCACAACTTGATGCCCAATGGGGAACAGAGACAGAACAATTTCTAAACCAATACAGGCAATAAAAAATATCTACTTTATATTGGCACAAAAGCTTGTTGGGATTTCTTAGCAGATTTCTGTCCATTAAAAAAACATTCAGGGATAATGTAACATGGTACCAGAGTGGGATCAACAGTACTGTGGAGAGCACCAACCTGTACTGAAGACAAAGTAAAAAAATTCATCTCTTAAAATTTGCCTTAAAAGCTATGGGTGAAGTATCCAGCCAAGCACAGAGAGTACCAAGGCTCTTACTGATTCCAGGAATTCACAGGCACCTTTTCAGGTATTTATAAAAAGCTCAGATCCAGTGCTGCTGGAAGGCATATGGCCACAGTAATGTTCAGTTACTGAGACACAGAATCACACTGCCCTTAAAGACCTTTCACTGAAAAGCTGAAGACAGCAGATGATGGATATTGCCAGTTGACATTTGTCCATGCTTCAGAGAAACAGCCTTTGCAGGAAAGCTCTACTGGCCACCCAAAGCTCCAGCCACAGCTCACAGCAAAGGGGAAAGCACTCAACAGCTGCAGAATCTGCTGGGATTTTTGACACTTACCTCTTGTCCTGTGGCAATGTCAATGGCTGTATAAACAGTTCCTGAAGCCCTAGAAACAGAACAGCAGGAGAAACTGAGAAACACTTTAGTCCCTGGAAGTGAAAGCCAGCCCGGACAGGACAGCTCTGCTGCCTGGAGTGTTTATAAGGGTTCACCCACTCCTCAGCCAACAGCATGGCAGCCCACCAGCCCTCTGCCAGAGAACACTGAGGTCCAACATGAAGAAGAAGGGCTGGTGCAAATCTCCAGTGTACATACCACATTATTTTAATTCAAAACCTAAGGTGGGGGGGGATGTCTACAAAAACTGGAAAATACTATGTTTAATTCTTTTCAATTTTGCTGTGTTGGATTTTTTTCCTCCTTTTCTTTGTGTGTCTGTGAGTGTGTTTTTTCCATGAAATGTAACACACAATCCAGTTGGGCCTTCTCACACCTTTAAATTGAATCCATCTGCCAAACTCAGGCAATGTCACACAGTCATTCTGAGAACCCTGAACATATGACAGCCATTTGAGGAAAATATCTAAATACAGCTTTCTCCAGTATGCAAGTAAACAATTTTCCAGCTACCCTGCAAGGTCACAGCTAGAGCAAGTTAAGGCATCTATTATTTCACACACAAATTGAGAAGGACTCAGAGAGCTTCTTTGTGTGTCAAGAACTGTAGGCAGCTGCTTCTGTTGAGTGCACCTAAGATGTGAAGGACTCTTCATGGTGTCCATGTGTTGCTTCTGTGGCACACATAGGTTGTGTTGTAGAGCCACCAGAAATAAATGGTGTGCTCACCTGCAGACTAGACAGGGTGGGGTTTGGTTTGCCATCTGCCTCTCCTTCAAAGATGTTTTTCCCCATAATGACATGAAGGGCTGAAAAGACCACAGTCAGAGGCAATTCCTTTGGGTTTCAAAGCAACTAAGGGGGGCCTGAAAACCTTTCCTTCTGAGCTAAACCAGAGTTTTACACTGCCATCATTTAAGAAGCCCATGTCTGCAGGGGCAGTGAGCAGTGGAGAGCCAGGGAGGGAATTCTCACAAGCAGGAAGGTGCATCCTGCAAGTGTCCCAGTGACCTAAAGTGCCAAAATGATTTTGCTCCTTTTCACATGATCCCCTGGCTTGTTTGTTTACCTGCAGGCTGAAATATTTCAGAAGCAGTTTAATTCAACAGAGACCTTATGTCTGCACCAAGAGCAATATTCTCATTGGCATGCTATGCATCTTTTAATATAAAGGCAAATGCATTTTCCTATGACTAATTGACAAGATTAATCCAATTTGTTTTCATAAGAAGTCAACAACATTTATTCAGAATTGCTAACACTGTGATGATTCTCCTGAGCAAAGTCATATCAGGCTGTATTTCAAAACAGCTCCTGAAATTAGAATGCTTTTGGAATGCTCCAGGCCACCTACTTGTGAGGAGTTTAGATAAAGGTAATTTAAGTAAAGCTGTGAATTAATTGCAAAGGCTTTGCAATTCTGCATTACAAACTTTTACTTCTAAGTAACTAATTTCTGACCAGTAACTTTTAATCAGTTTTGCAGCATGTTGTCTTTACTGCAGTTAGGGAAGTGCCAGGACTCACCATTAGATCTGTGTCACTGTGATGCAGTGCAGTACTAACCAGGCTGCTCATGGCTCCAGACTAATTTGTCTTGCTGCAAGAGCTAACACTGCTTGAGCAAACACAACCTCTTTATCAAGTGCTAGTTAAAACAAAGTTTCCTCTGGTGTCAGCAACATTTTCAGTCCTCAGCTGGAGACAGAGGGAGGACAAAACAGGGACTCAGCATAGACCTGTTCTTCAGTACAGGCCTGCTGACTCCTGTTCACTGCCAAGTGGCTGTAAAACCATCACAGTATTTATTAACTTCCCAGCTGTATGAAGTTATGAAGTGCAATGCACTGGCCAGTTGCTTTTCCTTACATAAGCAGCTGCTCTCTACCTGCAGTTCTCTGAGCAGCCACACCTCTCCCTGCCTTGCAGTGCTCTCATTAGCAGCTACTAAGAACCTGCCCACTTCCAACACTACAACACTTGCCTTTGGCACAGCTGTACCCAACTCATTGCAGAGGTGGCAGCTCAGGAACTGGCACCTGCATTAGCTGAGCAAATCAGCACCTGCCAAGGCAGTGCCACAGCCCAGCACTGCTGCAGACACCCAAACCCCAGCCATGCAGCACTTTGGGTCCTCCTGATCATCCTGTTTGATGACCTTTCTGATGATCTTTTTCTTTAGGATCTTTTCCTATCACAGTAAATTGGCCTGCAGTGTTGGAGGCATGAGTTAGTTATGGCAGCACACTCCTCTCCAAGGAGGCTATGCAATCTTCAGGCTGTACTAAAAGCTGGAGGAAATCCACTTAGATACCCTTTTAGGCCACATACCAGCCACGTGTCTTTCCACCAGTTGTCAAGGCACCTTTGTACAAGCTCACTCCTAGGACTATCAAAATAAGAGACTGTGAGGGTGATGGTCACATTCTCACAGTGTCAGCAATAATCTGCTTCACACTCATGTTTATTCTGCTCTCACTTGTTCAGCTGACACCTCTTTTCTAAGAGACAGGCACAGCTCGAAGTTTCCACTGACATTTTACAAATGACAGTAAGAACCAAAGCTTAGGATATGAAGCAAGTTGAAATTTGAGGAAGGGTTTTTATACAATGAATGGAGCATAAACACCTTCCCACAAGGGCCCTACCAAACCAGAGAGATCTAAGATAAAGCCTGCCAGAGAAAGAACATGAGTGTGTTGGCCTTTCTGCAGTACATTAAACATTCCAGGTTAGCAACAGGCTACTCTGAGCTCAGACCTCACAAAGAGTTAAGGCAGAAAAATATCTTCTGATGCCAGTAAGCAGCTTCTGTCCTACACTGACAGCAGTGTCCTGGTGTTACACAGATGGTGCCAGTCCTCCTGGAACGACAACACTGCCAAGGAAATGCCAATGGTGCAGGCAGTCCCTATTTAAAATGCAAGTCAGATACCTAATTTTGAGGTAATTTCCTTTGTTCTTGCCTCCTCACATAGGAAATATTTCAAATTGATCCAATTAACAGGAACCAAAACTGGGTTTCAAAAGGGAATAGCTTGGGTGATTATTTTCAATAAATGCCTAGAACCCACAAGATCCACAAGGGATCTGCCATGAGGCAGATGATGTATTTTCCTCTGAAGTGCATTAACACTGTGCCTATTACTGAATTTTTGGGTTTTACAACCCCTGTTAGAAAAAAGAGTTTATTATTTAATCTCTGGTTTCAATTTCTAAACTATGTGGTTATAAGCCTGACCACTGAATATTGTTTTAAGGGAATATTTGAAATAAATGTTATTGAGAGCAGTCAGATGACAGCTATCAGGTGGCAAGTTACTCTTTTAGGTAATAATGCTTTTTCTCCTTTCTTCATGGTTGTATTATTTTGAGACATACAAAAATTATTTCTCCTAAGAAAAAAGGCAAACAAGAGCCACACACTTGAGGGACAGGAGATCTTCCAGGCCTTTCTCCTTGCTGCAGATGAGATACTGTTAACACCAAGTTGTCTTTCATGATTTCTTTTGACCACAAATATAAATTCTGATCAGTACTGTGAGACAGGAGGATCTAAAAATGTTTGGAGCTTGCCTATCTTCATGCTTGATGCTACACCAGCAAAATACCTGGCCCATGGTTTTGCACAAGTAACTGGGATATGACTTACCCCTGGCCAATTTTTTCAAATCGAGTGTATTTCTTCTTAGGATCTCCCACGCTCACAATGCTTCCTGAAAGAAACAAAATGCAAGATTCTCACTTCAAAACAGAGATTCCACCTTCCAGTAGATCCAAAATACAGCTCCACTGTCTGGGGCTTTGAGCTATTTGTGGTCAGTTGGGTAACAACAACAGCAACAGCAGAGGCAGCTCCGCGGCACAGATGGCCTCCGTAAACACTGATTTGCTACAGTCCTGTAGGGTTACCCTGACAAGAAACTAAACACAAGGAGAAACACTCAGAACAGACAGAGATCAGAAAACAAGAGGCACCAATGCAAGCATTTGTTCTCTACAAACATTAAGGAGAGCTGGAACAACAGTGCCTGTATTTTCTTGGGAATAAACACACTGTGGTTCAACAAAAGGTTTAATACTTCTGAAGATTAAATGTACCTTGTGATCACTTTTTTTATGAACAGGTGCCATTTTTGGAACAGGAAGAGTATTGCAAGTGCTTTCAGGAGAGAAGGAGATCATCTCAACCTTTCAGCAGTTTGCCAAAAGAATGCCTTAATGTTTGCAGTGAACAGCATCTCATTTTACCAGCAAGAATGATGGGGTTTCAGAACCAGGGCCCCCATCACTGGTTTCCAGGCTAAGTTCTGAAGACACTCCTGCCCTGTGCCATTTCAAGAACCACACTGCTGGTTTTCAATATGACACAGACCCATCACTCACACTGGACTTGCCCTCTCACCTGCACACACACTGCTCCCCTGAAACCAGCAGGATGGGTAACAAGGACAGCAGTACTTCTGGGGCACTGGTGTGACCCAGACAGCTGCCCAAAGGGATGCTGATCCTGAGCTCAGCTGATATGATGCAGAAGACAGACCAAACAAGGGGCTGCTGCCTCCCAGAAGCTCCATGCTGCAGCAGTGGGATGGTCAAGCCCCATAGTGTGAGCAGGAGGTTTAAACCTTCTCACCTCCCATCCCTCCTTCTAGTCAGCTAGAAGGGAGTCCCAGAGTCCTCTACTGAAGAGTTATTTTGTAGTGAAGACCTGCTCTAGAGAAGCAGAATGAGCTTTGTTTTATGCCATGTGTTTCAGTGAGATGAAACTATGAAAAGTTAACCAGGTTCTGAAGGTGTTACATCCTCAGCTTGGACTCCTGACACTCCAGTCCATCTGACTCTTGCAGGGTGGCACAGCAGGGCAGGACCACTTCAGGGCACTTGAGACTGTGTGAGCATCCCAGGCAGCAGGCAAGCTCAAACTGCCATGAGCCCTGGCTGGCATTCCTGGAGCACCAGGCGAGGGGAGTGAGCATGTGGGGCAAAGGAAACCTCTTCTCCTGCAGCTCCCATTGACACTCTTGCCAAGGGCTGCAAAATTGCTTTAGCAGGGAGTGTACCAGATGGTGCTGATGCCCTGTCTTCTCGCTGTGCTGGCAGGCAGGATTCCTGGCTAGGCAGATGCCCATTTGGATGCTAAAGACCTCTCTGCTCCATACAAATGGCCTGGACAAGGGGAAGAGGTGTTTGTGACTACTAAGAGGGAATGGTGCATCATCTAGTTTTGTTTTGGATGCACAGGTAAACAAATATGTGTTTGTATTTGGAACACAGGGATACAGCCAGATCAGTCAAAGGAAATATGCTGCAGATCACTGAAGTCTTTCCTTCTGAACTCATCTTCTTAAACTATTTCTGTGATGTGCGTTCCAAGGTAAGTCCTTAGAAGACATTTGCATTGAGCCACCACCTTAGGCTTCATTGTTTGCATTCTATCAAGGAAACTACCAGACCAGAAAAACCAGTACTGTTTATTTAATTAAGCCTTTCAATTTGTTTGAGTCTATCAGATTTTGGCTCTTTCATTAGACACAAACAAAATATCCTAATTACTGCTTCTTCTCCTTCCCGTCACATTCCTGGCATCTTGGAATGGGCAAGAAGGTGTCAAGCAGGGCAAGGTTTAACTTCAGCTTCCAGTGGCATGAAGTCCACAATGGGTGATGGGGCCAGACTGTCCCACATGGGACTGTCTCCCACCCTGTGGCTCACAACCCCATGAGCTCTGCAGCAGTAAATCAAACACTGCTCTAATTCTGTGCTGGGCTGGACAACAGCAAGAACCCTGTGCCGCCAGTGCCTGGCTAGGTGCTATTTTCAGCAAGCTAATGGAACATTGTATCTATTAAAACAGATATCAGAAGTTCATGGAAGTTCATTCACTTCAGAAAAGAATACAGAGAAGGACTGAAGAAGAAAAATTTTTAAAAATTACTTTCCAAATTTGCCACTAATTTTGAAGTTCAGATTTCCAGAGTTTTTCCTCAAGACTTGAGTAGCTGCTTTTCCAAGGCAGTTGTTTGTGGCTGGTTCCTTGTACTCAAGCCAATGTACATCAAACATTACAGCATTAAAATCAACAAAGTGGCAGGCACACAGCTCCTCCTCAGACAAGCACTCCCTGCTCTGGACAAAAGATAAACCTATCAGCTATTTTGATGTCTTTAAGCACTTTCCTTTATCAAGTCCTAAATTAAGTGGATAAGAAAGCTAAATTGGGCCAGTTCTGTTTTATAGTTATCAGTGGAACATAGTCATGATTTCATTACAGACAGAATTTTATTTGATCTTATCTCAATATTACAGTCTTTACTCACTAATAAAACTCCAAAAGCTCTAAAAGAACTCAAGCTATTTCAAGCAGAAAAGAATTATGAAAGCAATTTTAGATAAAAGAGGGCAGGGGACATCTTCCTAAAAGTAGCAAAGAAAGAGTTGTAAGGGAAGTAGGCAAGGTGGGGCAGTCATGCAAGTTAAAATAGAACAACCACCACACTGCTTAAATATAATTAGTTGAAGACTCTAATAAAAAAGCATCATGTTTTCAGATAGCTTCATGAAAGCACAAAAATACTTTCATTGCCCGCATCACAATTTGCCCAAGGCAGACATTCAGACCTTGCTCACTTGGTAGCAAATTGTTTAGAAACAAAAAGCATGAAAGCATGTAACATTTGAAAGATATAACCCCCCAAAACTCCAGGGCTCAATCCCAACCTGGCATATACAGCAACTTGAATAAATGACAGACATACTTGAGCTCATGGATGCAGGGCACCTGTAGATCTCAGGGAGGGAAGCCTGCCTCAAACATTTAGCATCAGCCAAAGAAGCAGAATTCCTCTCTCTATAAGCTGACATACCTGCAGGTAACCACCTGCTCTGGAATTTATTTCACTGTGCCCTCAGCTAAAGCTATTGAATTTATTCCTTGGATACTCCCTAATGTCACTGAGATTCATGTCAACCTGGTAAGGATGCAGGAAACTACACAAGCAGCTGAAATCTCCCAGCTAAGGAAGGCTTCAGCCTGTGCATTCACAGCAGCCATCAGTGGCAGAGCAAGTATGACAAGAAGGTTGAGCAATGGCAACCACTGAGAAAAAGCCACAGCCACACAGCACACTGTTACAAGCTGTTGCCCCCATTAAAGACACATTATTGGCTTTGTGATCTGACAGAAGGAGGTGTAAATCAATCTGCTTTTTTTACTAACAATTAATGGTAGACACAGAATAACCTGGGCTCTGTTCTGAACCCAACCATTTAATCTGAGAACACTGCACTGGCAGCTATCACATGCAAGAAGCAAATTAAATTGGTTGCACTGCAGAATCAGGAAGGGCTTGATGTGCTTCATTAGAGCATGATTTGCACAGGGGTTGGGGCCAACAGTTAGGATTCTAATAGTATTAACTGGCTGGGAATTAGCCATGAGAAAGTGCCATGTTGTCTGAGAAATATATAGAGGATGCTCCTTTCAAAGGAGAGCTCACTGACAAAACTTTGAAATTCTTATAAAAATGAACGGCAGAAGTAGGAGGAGAGTAACAGTTATGAAAAGGACAGCAGGAGAATACCTGGAAAACGTGTAACTATCTCAAGGAGAGCTCATTGAGGCTGAAGGAACCAGCTTAGTGCTGCAGTTGTCTACTGGTAAAAAACCCGACAGCAATAAAAAACCTCCCACAAACAAAAACCCAAAACCCCAATAGATTTTTGCAAAGTATTTTGACTCTGATAAATCATGAGAAGTTAGGAGTCTAGAGAGAATTTAGGAACCCAAACATTCTGTTTCATTTGGCCATTAGTACACAGGAATTCTCTATGTCATTCACTAGGTCACAGCCTTTTGCTCAATCAGAAACAAACGCTGCTTTTGCCTTAAGCACAGAGTGAAGCTTAGCAAACCCAACTGAGTCCCAGCTGCCCTCAGAGGCAGCAGGAACACCCCAAGTGTTCCTTCACTGCCTCGAAGCACAACAGTTTCTGGAGGGAGTTGTAAATGACTCTGTGACACCAAACTGCGAGAAACATTTGGTACAGCTAATGCTGACACATGCAGGAAATACTCTGCTCTAGCAGACTTGAAATACCCAGTACATACTCAGTTTCTCTAGGATCTCCT
Source organism: Peucedramus taeniatus (assembly GCA_013400575.1). Classification (NCBI taxonomy): domain Eukaryota; kingdom Metazoa; phylum Chordata; class Aves; order Passeriformes; family Fringillidae; genus Peucedramus; species Peucedramus taeniatus. The sequence continues at coordinate 77,963 of WBNO01026708.1, read as the reverse complement.
CATCTGTCATCTTGGATTTTTTTCGCTGCCGGTCTGTGTTTCTGTACAGGGTATTTGTGTTTGAGTTTTCAGGCTGGGGAGTGGTGGCTTCTTTAGCTGGTGCTGGTGCAGCGGCAGGTTCAATGACAGAGCGTGTGTAGATCTGTGACAAGAAATTATTTTGTGTCAGAAAGGCGGCTGGTAGAGTGTTGTATTGCACTAAACCATGGATTTCTGCAGTAGAGATTCCCCTGAGATCATATTTCAAGTACAAACCCTTAGGAAGATCGTGTCAGCCACATCCAGGACTATAAAACTGGTTTTGCTGTCCACTTCTCAAACTGAACAAGCAAAAATGAAAGGTTACAAGTTCATGGACAGTTTCATGCTCAAATTTCATGGATTTGCTGATACAGTCCATGGAGAGGGGCAGGTACCTCCAGAGGACAGTGTGTCCTATGTATCTTGCCAGGATATGAACAGCATCTTTGCACAGCTATCATTGCTGACAGGGAGCCTGCACAGCTGGACAAAGTGGCTCATATTCACACCTGTAGCATTAAAGGACATGATGGTACCTCTTACCTGATATAAGAAGAAAGTCATGGCCCTCACCAGAATCCCAGGAAACTGACAACGTGAATTTGGAAGTTCAAACCAAATTTTCCCAGTGTCAGTGGCTGAAGCAAAGTTCTGTGTCATGACAGGACTTCCACCCAAGCACCTTCAGCCCCTTCAGTGCTGCCTGATCACAAACTTACAGCTCTGCACTGCACCAAACGCAGACCTAACCAAAGCTGGCACTTACTGATTTTGTGTGTTCAGGCCGTGGCGCGATAACAGGCGGAGGTTCATTGTCATCTTCTTCCTCTTCATCATCTTCATCCTCTTCTTCAGACACAGAGGGAGCCAGAGGAGGTTCTGATGCTGTTTTTGTGCTCTGTGGACAGACAGTACTGTGAGTGACAGTTGCTATCCTGGCACTTTGAAGCTTTGACAGCTACCTAGACCCTCAGTCTTCCTAGACATCAGAGGCCAATCTAGACATGCACATGTTCCTATGGGCCTAAGTTCTAACTTAAACTCAGCACAACACTTAAAGGTTTAGGTGCACTGAACTCCACCAGACCCAGCAGCTGCTCAGAGGCAGGGAGTTGTATCATGTCATCTCAAATTTGCTGGTGAAACAAAAAAAAAAGATAATGTGCCTTGTGAAGATTTTACTGCTTTAAAGCTGGCTACAACAGGCCACTCAGAGAACCAATGCAAATCAAAAGCACCATTCAACATATTCACATCTGACTGCCACTCTTTAAAATGCCATCCCTTTGGTCCAGTAGAAATACCAGTAAGGGAAGCCCACAGCAAACAGGGAGAGCTGAGTTGGTAATTTTGGAAAGCTGTCATGCTGACTGTCTCACTACTGCCTCTGTCTGCTAGACAAAAATACTACAGCATCTGCCAAGGTGTCCATACCCACTAGAAAAGCTACTGGGAAGGCTTACTCTGCTCTGGTGAACACCACACTTCCTCTGAGAAGTGTGTTTTATTAAAGATAAGGGAAGTGGCATTGATTGAAAATCTGAAGTGTGAATATTCAAAGATGATTTTCATTTCATTATACACAGTTGGCTGTGTAATCACAAACCTCACATGAAGCTGCTTAACACTTTAAAATAAAAGCCAAATCCCCATTCAGTCACTAGCTATTTAATTCACTAACAATAACCCTAATAAATTTGGTCAGTATTAATGTATATGTCACTCCTACATCTCTGGGATAGCTATTGCAATCCAGCATTAATTAGAGTGGATGGTTATTTAAAACTTTCCTTCAATGGTTCCAGTGAGTTACATATCAATTATAACCTTATTTATATTCAGTTATATATCCAGCTGTACTAAGCAGAAATCATCAAACTTGATAGAAATGGCATTCTAAATTTTTAAAACTAAATTAAAATGGGCTCATTAGGTGGTGCTGCATATTGTTGTGAATGATATACACCATGGTAAAAACAGCCAGCAATCTTCTGTCTGCTAAACCAGATGTTCACTTTTTAAAAAATATCTCAAATGGAAAATCATAAATCAGCCAGGGAAAGCTCATGGCTTGCTCCACAATTCTTTAACACTAGGAACATCAAGGGTTACTTTCCCACTCACCGACGGATGGGCTTCTATGTATCCATGGGCACTTTTATCTGCAATGAGCAAAGGAGAATGAACCAGATGCTGTTAGAAAAAAACCCTGCCTGTTTTGGGGAATCCCAAAACAAGTCAACCCAAACAGAGATCATTTTTCTTTCACACCATCCCTTCAGGAGCAACAGCAAGGAAAAGAACAGGACAAAATTACACACTATGTCTATGTTTTGCCCTTTTTGCCAGTAAATAAAGTAAACAGAAATTTAGTCAAGAAAATGCAAATTGTTCTTTAACTGTCAATGCTTCTGTTCCACCCAAGAGCTAAAGCAGCTTTCTCTCCTTTACTTCCTGTGTGGTTTTTTTTTTCAATAAATTGCATGCATTCATTCTCATTAGCTTGCTGACAACACTTCCACAGAAGAGCTTCCTCAAAACCCCCCTTGGCCATGGCAGCTCTATTCTGACAAAGCACAAGAACAGCTCTTGGGTTCAGGAGCCCACATGAACTGTTTTGAAGTCTGCATTTCATCACAAAGGGAATTGCTATTTTAGCACACAGTAAGTATCAAATTAGTCAAATCCTTTAATTATGGAATTTGGGAAAAAAAAATGCTTTCTCTCAATCCTGGAGATAAGTGCACAGTTTTTAAAGACTTCTGAGAAGCTTCTGCATTTTGGAAGTTGTCTCAGTTGAACCTTCAAACCAAGGAAATTACAGACTCCACTGCCACAGACCATCCTCTGGAGGAAATGCAACCCCAGCAGGTTACCCTCCAAATACTGTCTGCACCCTGTTGGCTACTGACACCCTCTTTTTTTAGCTGAAGCTGTCAACAGGCACTCTGCCAAACTAATGCTATCTTAATGGCATTTTTGTTTCAAAATCTTGGTTACTTCTAAAAACCTGCAACAAAGCAAGGTCACCATTTTAATGACTTCGGGAGGAAAAAAAGGAGAAATGGAATTAATTTCAGGAGTATTCCACAATGCAGAATTGGTTCAGGTTGCCTCCTGACCACTTGAATGTTGAACTTTCCTCTGAATCATTTTGGAGCCTGACCTCCCCTGTTGGGAGACATTAACTTACCTCCTGATGTAAAGCTCATGTATTTCTGGTTGTTAACTGTTTCTTTCGAATCATAAAACTTGAGAACATCTAGAACAGCCTGTGGGTTCTTCTTCTGCTCCAGTTTTGTTATGTTGGAGGTCTGTAGTAGCCTGGCCCACTGCTCTGGAATGCCCTGTAGAAGTCGAGTGGAAACAAAGTGGGTTTAGAGTATTTAAAATCTGCAGCCTCACAGATCTTTACCAAGATCCCATGCTTGCTGTAAGATTACTTGCAGAAATTTTGATTGACACCTCACAATTAAAATCAGATGCAATCATTTTTTCTCTATCAAAAATCTAGCTAAAACCAGGACCCAGCTTTATAAAAATAAAGTAATGACTGTGAGAGGAAAAAAAGGGCATGAAACTTCTCTGGAAATCAACTCTGCTCTTCCATGGAATAATGATTTAAGGCTTAAGCTTGTTTGCCTGGTGATTCAGGGCAGTCATAACAAGACTGTTCTCTATTGGTGTACCACACAGTGTTTTTTAGGAACTTTACACTGGACTTTTCATGCTTAGGAATGCAAACACATTTTGTTGAAATGATCACTGCTGTCTGATTCAAAGGTAAAACCCACCCTGATACAATTAATTTTCAGTATACCAGGGAACACTGCGGGGTGAAAAATCTGCCTTTCAGCTCTCAAAATCATAACACAGCTGCAAAGGATGTCTCTAGATTCTCTACTGCAAACATACAGAAACCAGGGATTCATAAAACAGGCTGAGAGCTCATCCAAAGCCTTGGATGAATTCTTGGACATCTTATGGGTGAAGTGGAATTTGAAAATCAATCCAATCACTAAAAGCCCCAGCTCTACACTGAAATTGTATTGATGAGAACTTGCTTCAGTTATCCAGGATAATTCCCTAGATTTAACAGCATGTCATTTCCCCCTTTACTGCACAGCTGACATTGACCAGCAAATTGTAGGGCTCACTGAAGGAAAAATGTGCCACCCCAATCTACTTCCATATAGCTTCTTCTCAGAAATTGTCCACAAAACAATGTGTGACATGGGCCTCCAAAGTTTAGGATTGATGAAAAAAAGTGGGAAAAGCCAAGCAACAAATCTACTGCACACACATCAACCTGCTGCTGCAGTGCTATGACATCTCAAAGAAGCATTTGGGGCCTGTGACGCACCTCTGGGAGCTTCCCTGGGCACATCTGTGAGCCATAGAGATCTGGCTGTAATGGACGTAAATAAAGAAAGAAAAGAAAGTTAAAACAGAATGTGGGAAAACTTAGAAGGTGGTAGGAGGAGGAAACCAATGGGCCAGAATGGGCAAGTCCCATCTAAAATGGGAGTTACGAGGTGGATACCAAATAGATCAGGTGGTAGACAGGCTACAGGAAAGCAGGTTTAGGAAAACAGAAAAATCACAACTGTTCCAAAGTTTGGAAGCATCATTCCCCCTCCTCTTGCTTTTAAACAGTTTTTCTCTCCTCATAAAAATACATTCCTGAGAATTAATGGCATTTGACTAGGAAAATTACATGTGATTTCCCTTGACAATTTAAAACTAAAAAAAAAAAAAAAGGAGAAGGATCTGGGATTTTGCTGTTTGACTAGTTTTGAAGCCAGATTACCATTTTTGAATGGCTCTATATAAGTTTTTTCTAGGCTTGGGCATTCTCCAGCCCTGAGATCACCATTTGACCAGTGGAGAGAGCAGATGGTCAAAGTCAGATTGTGAAATCTGGGAAGTTGTGCATTGCCACAACATAAACAATCTGTGTGTGTCAGACTGAAAATCAAGACAATTGTAAAGAAATGCTTGATTAGGTTAGGAACGTGCAACTTCTTTGGATCTACAGCAACAACTTTTCCCACTTACTAATGTCATAATCTAGAAGCTTTAAAAATTTGGTGGGTAACCAGATTTTTTTCTAGGTTGGGGATGAGGAAATGGTTTCAAACGTGCATGCTTTACACCCCAAAGGCCTGCTAACCACGCTGTCCTTCATTCAGAAAATGCAACTCCCTTTTCAAATAAAGGAACATAAAGCTAGCAACATGCTCTCACCCAACAGTTTCCAACCAATTTTATTCTGTTTTAAAAGCCCTACTTCTTAGCAAATGTGGTTGCTCCAAGCACAGTGAAATGAAGATGTAGTATTTCTTCACAACGGACAACACAGGTTGGTGCTCAAGCCTGAAAGCCAGAACTCAGGAGCCCATGCAACTGTGCATTAGGATGCAGCTAATCCAGCAATCAGGGGATGCAGCTGGGGGCGATGGTTTGGTGTCAGAAAATGGCCCAATGCCTTGCATGGAACCAGGAGAGCAGGCACTACTGGCATGACAGCTGCAATAATTCAAAACAAAAAACCTCGTAGGTTTGCACATTGATTGGACATTCCCATGGCACTTCCAAACTTTTGAAAGAGGCAGACAGTGTGATCACTAGACAGTGGGAATATCAGAACATGGTATGGGCTAGTGGCAGTCCCTTTGCAGGACGTACTTACCACATGACTACCCAGCTGATACACAGGTTCTATCCAGGTTGGGACAAACCAAACATGCCTAATGTACTGTGTAACATAATGCCTGCACCTGGGATTAGTTGGGATCAATATCTAGCTCTTAATGGTGCAAAAACTCCCTTCCTTTGATTGATGTTGGACTCCACTGAGGACTACAGCATTAAGCCTGTGCTGGCAAGCTGCCCTGTCCCTTTGGTCAGTTTTGAATTGGTTACAGCTTTCTCAGACTGCAGCACTGCACTTCCACACTTCAGGAACAAGTGTAATTGCAAAATAGCAGACATCTCACGTCCACTGTTTGGAAATGGAAAAAGGTATTTAAAAAGAAACTGTGCTACAGCAACAAAGCTGGACCTATTTAGCCATACAGAATTGATTTGTTTTGTGTTGGTGACATCTGACAGCAAAAAAACCCATAAGGTCTCTGACACTAGAGACTGTTTTGAAACACTGGTAGATAATAACAACATTCAACATGATCCAAACCTTGATCCCTGAAATACAGATAGTGAGTGCTTGTGCTTAGAACTGAAGTGTGTTAAGCCTGATGTCCCTCCTTTCTGTTCCAGATGGCAGGGACATGAACTAACCAGGACCCTGACCACCAGTCAGCTTATGAGAGAGAACATGAGTGTGACCCATTGTGTTTGCCTGGAGTCAGAAGGAAAAAGTCTTAAACACAGGATAGAAATAAAGGTAGAAGGCTGAAAGGAAGAATAGATACAGAATAAGAACAGCTGAACATCCAGTGGGAAGAGAAAGGAAAAGTGGGAAGGTGAAGACAGACAAGAAGAAGTGATGCAAACAAAAAAAGGAGAGAAACAAAAGCATAAAGTAAGATATGATATGATATGAAGGTAAGCAGAATGGCACTGAAGATTAACCTGAACAATAAAGTAACTACAGGGAAAGAAAGAGAGGAAAAAAAGGAAAAACCAGGACAGACAGCAGGGAAAACACAATCTTAAAAGCTCTATGCAAAGCTTCTGATCAAAAATGACCACATCTGGGCTTTTAAAACATGCATTTAGTCAAGCCGTAGGGTTTGGCACAGAATAAATTTTGAAGTAAGATTTTATGGCATCTATTTTAAAAATCCTAATTAACTAGTCCACTTATTTTAAATGTAGCTGTATTTCCTAATTACTAAGGATAATTCAATTTCACTACTCCTTTGAAGACATGCTGTAATTAAATGTGTCTTTTTTCTTCTACTGTTATTCCTATTGTTGCAACTGCTACTGCAGGACACAGAAAGTTTCCAGCTTTCTGAAACATCTTTGTGAAACAAAAGTAGCAGTCAAAGTAGAAAATTATGAAGAAATCCCATTTAGGGCTCAAATTCTGAAAATCAGCCATCCTTTGTCCAGGCAAATGATTTGTCCCATCCTATTTGGTGTATGCAGCCAGTCAGCACAAGCACAGTCCACAATGGTGATTACTCAGTCTGACCACTCAGCTCATCGGGCACTACTGGTGGCAGCAGTTGCTAATGCTCCCTCTCACCTCCACAGCTTAACAAAAAGTAAGCTCACTGCCATCTCAGCTTTAAGGAACAATTGGTTTCAGCACCCCACAAGTAATCTGAGAAAAAATGCTCTGAAGCCCCCTGCACACTTCAAAGAGCTTCCATTCGATTTGTTTTTCCCAACACTTTGTTGAGATTCAAGAAGCAAAAGCTGTCAGCTATTTTATTAATACATAGAGGCTAGAAACACTGATCACCTAGTGTATAAACATATTCTGAAGGATACTAAATTAAAATGAATGGACTTACACAGTGCTGCAGCTTTCTGAGTGTTTCCAAGGGTTACCTGCAGAGCAGCTGGACTTTGCACTT
>WBNO01026708.1:30972-70374 GCA_013400575.1 Peucedramus taeniatus | reverse complement strand
TTTTACGCTTTCCCAAAGACACTGAATAAGCAACCCTTGTAGCAGCTTGGGGGACTGGTAAAAGCATACACCTACGTTCTTCCTAGTTTTCATTTCCCACAGACACTCTGCTGACAATTCTTGGAGAGGAAAAAAAAAAGGCAGCCTGAATCACAAGTTAAACACTCCAAATCCTAAGCCAAACAAATAAAAGTCTCTTTCTTCACAGCCTGGCTGCTGTGATCTGATGTTTCTGGCAATAGGAGGTTATTTTGCCATCAAGAAACTAGAAGTTCTGGTAAGCACAAAACACAGCAGTTACTTACTGTGAATTCTCCAGTGACGGCATCAAACCCCACATGAATGGTGTGTTCAAAGTCTGAGGGAAGAGAGATCTCAGGACGTTCCTTCTCTTTCTTCTTGTTGGCTGGAGGCAAAATGTTAACAAGCACTTATTTTCTGAACAGCTTTTCATTTAAAACTTTTAACAATCAGGTGTGCTGAAAACAGTTTTAAAAGTAGAAAACAAATCAATTAACATCCTTCCAACTTGAGAAACAGACCCAGGTTAACACAATGCCAGCCTGTCAACCCCTGATAGGGAATGTCTACAAGGTATTGTTTTATTTTGTTTTTCTTTCAGCCAATGTGACTGCTGCCAAAGCAAGCTGTTCATGAAGCAGTCTCCTCATGCTATCTCTAAACCAGTATGAGTTCTATTTTCAGTTCTTTTTTTAATTGAGTTTTCATATCTGGAAACTAACTGCTATTTGGCTTTGTAGGTTCCTGCAGAAGTTCAAACAGGACACACCACGTGTATGTGTGTCTGTTCTCCAACATGGTTTGAGTCCATTTCAAAATCAGCCAAATCAGAGGAGAGGCTTTTTTAGATAACCATTTTTTTCCTACAGGTTCTGTGAAAACCAGCAGCTCATGCAGTGACTCCTCTTCCAACTAAAAGGCTGAAACAGCAGCTCTGTTTCAGGAAAGACAGAATCTGCCCAGCAACAGAATCCCATAAATGTCTTTGGAAAAGCTTTGAGCTCTCAATTAACTAAGACATATGACCATAAAATGCAGGCTTTATTAGTCTCCAGATTTTTTTCTTTTTAAATCACTCCACCAGTATTCCCAGAGTGTGGAGTATCTTACTTAAGCAGGCAGACTTGAAAGTCAGTCAACCTGCATTTGCTTCTCATCTCCCTCCCTCTTTACAACCTTTTGAAAGTAACATCCCCTGTGGTCATCCATCTCCTGCACTTCTGACTACTGACAGATGTCACTTCAGCCCAGTTTTATCGAGCCTGATAAAGAATGAGTGGAATAAAGGCTGAGGGAAGCTGCCTTCACTTTCCTGCAGTATTTTAATATTATGTTTGCCAGCTCCATAGGTTCATCTAGAGGTCTCATCCAAGGCTGGACTCACTATGTACCAGCAGCCCTCCCAGTCCAAGTTTGTCTTTGCTCAGGCAGTAGCTCCACGAAGCCTCTATTTGCATATTTCTTATTCTACCTTACAGCCTCCTTTAAGAGAAAGATGCTGTGCTCTTTGTACTTACAGTCTTTTTGGAATGCTTCTAATCCTTTCTCTGCATTGCTGCATTTATCCTCATTAAATAATTGTCCCCTTCTGTCTGTGCTGCACACCCTTACACATTGTTCACTGATGAAATATTTTCATTTAGCATTCAGTAAAGATGGCAGCAATATATAAAATACAAATGCAAAGGCTTTCCCCTTCTTTTATCACTAAGATGATGTTGTTTAACTTTCAGGACAGATGTTGCCAGTTAGAAGATATCATCTGTGTGTAGATAACAAAACACTCCTGCTGCACAGTTAGTCACGAGGGCCTCCACACCACCTCAGCACCTGTGACAGGTTAAAATAGAACGAGGAAAGATTGTTCTGTTTCCCACAGTCTGCATCACCATCATCACCAATATGTTAAAAGAGCAGTTGTTTGGGAGAAAAACGTGACTCAGCTAAGTAGCAGATTTTCTCAGAGAAAGAGGAAGGGTTTGACCTCATGCTTACACCTTTGTGTTTGCTTGCCTCCTCTTCAACTCACTATGCTCTCTCCTCCATTCCTTCTTCATTCCACTGACACTCACACTTGTCCTCCCATCCTCCTTCCTGATCTCCTCCTCCTGTAGCTTTGTCATTTTTTCACTCTGCTGGGTTTTTCTCCTTCCCTCTTTTCTTGTTTTTCCGTACAGGACGTGACCAGAAGCCTAAAGGCCAGACTCTGCTCCCCTCCACAGCCAAGTCTAAAGCAGCTTCAATGGAAGTGTCATCATTCACCCAGGAACTCAACAGGGATGGACATCTGAAAGGGGCATCTGAGCTGTGACCTCCTCCTGACTTTAGACAGAATGCTCTACAGTGCCCTCATGGAGTCCCCAGTGTGCACACAGAGTGAATTTATTTCACAGCAATCACAGGGGGTTTAATGAAAGAACAAGCCTGTATCAAACAACTGGAAGAACCAAGTCATTTCTGCTGAGTTAATACCTCTGCTGAAGGAAGCACTACTGCTGTGACTCTACTGTGGCTCCCATCACCATGACAGTCTCTGAGCTAGGAAGGCCAATGTCACAGCTCCAGCAGAATAGGTTCAGCTCTTTTGTTCCACACAAATTGCCTGCATGACACTGGAAACTTATTTCAGTTGTCTGCCTTGGCTTCCTGTCCTCAGGAATTGGGGAACCTTAGCCCAGAGATGGGAGTGAGAGGAGCTATACGAGGAACATAAGGAGATCAGGTGTTATGGGAAGGGGCAGGACACTACTGCCTAAATGGTCTGTTTCAACTGCAGATCCACAGAAGGGCTCCACAGAGCCATCAGTGGCTTGCCAAAACAAGGTTTTAAACACAAGTGCTCAAACTCTAACTGAAAATGCTGCACTCCAGCAGGGGAGGGACTGTAAAAGATTCCCGGTGCACAGGCACAGCAGTCCTGACACACACCACAGCCTTGGAGAGAACACACTGTACCATATCCATCCTCACATCCCTCCTGTCTGGTGAGCAAATGAAAGAAAACAAAGTTCCTGCAGGTTCAGGCAGAAATACCCTGCCATGGTATTTTCTTCACATTCTAGTGACTTGCACCAGTGACGAACTATGGATTTAACACTGTGATGCTGCAAAGCACTGTACTAGATGAGAGCAGACATATCAATCACCTTCTGTTTTATAAGCAGGAGTCTCAAAAATGTGTCACAGACTCTGCGAAGCACACACAGTCCAGCTGATAGCCTGACCCACAAAACAACCCTGCAGTGAAACTACCTCAAGGGACTTGGCCATTCAAGCTAAACTTCCTCCGTTTATTATTTCACTCCACAAAATTAAGCTATAAAACTTACCTGACTTTTCCTCACCGTCACATTTAAAATCATGACACTTGTATGTTCCCTAAGATTGCCCTGACTGGTAGTTAATTACATTTTTAATGTCACTGATCATTTCCAGGAGGGGTTGATTCTAGGTCTTCCCTTCTCTGCATGCATTTTACACAGCACCTCCTCATTAAGGAATACTTCCTTGGAAAGGGATAATACCATCCTGCTAGCACTTAGGGGAAGAAGTGATCCAAGTCTTTCTAGGAATTAAGCAAGCTGGGAGAAACCTTTATTTTGGCCTTTAAAAAGAATCAGTTGAAAATTAATTTTGTTCCCAGAAGGGAACATTTGGGGGAACAATCTGCAGAGTAAACCAGACAGGTCTCCCTAAGAAATGGGCTCATCCAGCTACAGTCCTCACATCAGAAAGGTCATCGGGATTGCCCATGGCTGGGGGGAGGAATGGGACTGCCACTGTGCCTTCTACTGCCTGTGAGGAGTTCTGAATATCTCCAGCTGCTCCACACAACCTCATGAAGCCTCATGAATGGGGCATCACAGGTAAACTGGAGCTCCAAGGGAATGACCACAATTTCATAGTTCTGAGCTCTCCTTGGAGGGACACTGACGGACACCGAAGACAGAATCCCTCCTGAAATCCAGCTGGACTTCATGCTGCTGACCACAACCTCTGAGCTCAGCATTTCAGCCAATTTTCAGTCTCACTGTACACTTACCTATGCTGTACCTCACCAGTCTGCCAGGGAGTATACTGTGAGAAGCTCTGCTGAACACCTTACTAAAGCAGAAGTAACAACCACTGCTCTCCCTTCCCCACCAAGCCCGTCACTTCAAGGTAAAAAGCTGTCAGTACAGTTCAGCATGAATTCCCCTCCACAAATCCATGCTGACTATTCCTGACCACTTCTTATCCTTCATTTGCATGGAAATGGTTTCCAGAAGGATTTTCTCTACCTTGCCAAGGACCAAGCTGAGACTGGCTGGTCGCACTTCCATAGATCCTCCTTCTTAAAGACAGATTGACACCTGCTTTGTTTCCATTATCAGGAACATCCCCCAGTGAACCCAACCCTCCAAAGATAATCAAGAGTGGCCTTGCAGTGACATCAGCCTTGCAGGTGTAGCCCATCAGTTCCCACTGCACTAGAAATAAAGAAGATCCCTTCCCTTAAACCTGTAAATAAGCTAACTCAAAACATACTCCTTTCCACAAATGCATTTCAAAGAATGTAAAGGAAATGCTGTTTGCTGCATGTTTAAAAAGACTCTCCTGCTGCATCCACACCTAGCAGGTTACAAACCAAGCCATTCTTGGTTTCATTTGCAGTGAAAGTATCCACTTTCACTGCAAAAGGAGCAAGCAAGAAGAGCTTTGTTCCTGTTCTTGGAATGTAAGTACATTAAAAATCCCAAAGTGTCAGGCATACTGCCCTGTCACTTCTGTGAATGTATTTTCACAAGGACACATCCTCATCTCTCTATTTACTGCTAATGCGAAGCAAAATCCAAAGGAAAGGATTCCCCAGTATAACTATAAAGTTATTTTTAAAAGGCAAGTTGCACAATGTGTGCACATTTTAGTGTCTTTTCATAGACAAGAAAGTAACTGACTGAACACCTCCTCCTCTTCTGAAATGTGTTTCTAGAGTAATTGGAACAGAAGGCTTTGGTACCATGGCCTGCAACTGAAACAGAAAGAAAACAGTGGCAGAAAATAAACACAAAAACCAAAGACCACCAGAAAGCCCAGAGAAGGAGCCCCCCATCTGCACTGCTGATACTTTACTTTTATCCCCTCCTCCTGGAAAGATGGAGCGCAGCCTGGCTTTCTTGTTCTTCTCCTCGGGGGCCATGGGGAGCGGCTTTGAGCTGTGGTTTAACGCTGAAGAATCGCGATTGTTGCTGTTCATTCTCAACGGTGGAGCTGGAGGTTTCTCTTCAATATCCAGACTATCACACATCTTCAGCAGCCCTCACAGCCTCCTGCAAAGCACAACACAAAACATGCCTGTCAAGGAAGGATGCCAAGGCTGGTGGCCTGGGCAGGAAAAGCTTTCTAGTGGCATAAGAAAATCTGTTAGAAGTCTGCTCTGAATAAGGTTGTTGCTGGCTGCTGCAAATAAATTCAGTGGCTAATTCCTAAAAAGCAAGGTATTACCATTAAAATACAGCTTTTTCTTTATCCCCGTTATATATTTTTGCAGTTTTTATTTGTAACTATTTCCCTGTAGTTGTTTACAATCCAAATTTTCCTCTCAAGCAGACTTCCAAAGTAAAAGTTAAATGACTTACTGAAACTACCTGGCACTGTAGTCAATAATCTTTTATTATGTAAGAAACAAGGTCCTTGTTGAGTGGATATGGGTAGCAAGCAACACTTCATAAAATTATCTGGTTTAAGACCCAAAAACAGAGCATAATTTCAGACAGATCAGAAGTGATGTGGGCTATACTGCATCTTTTTAAAGGTTATGACTCTACAGGCACCTTGTCTTCCATCCCCTGAAATCAATGTGGCTCCTTCTACAGAAGGCACACTGTGAATGCGTTCTGGATCTCTCCTCATGCTGATTCACAGGTAACACAAGCTACTGCCTTCATCAGCTACTCTCTTAAATAATAAGGGAAGCAACTTGGTTTTTAGCTATGGAAGATGTAGGGTTTTTTTCAGAAGTATCAACCAAACATGGTGACTGTCACACAGAGAGAAGTCCTGAAGCTCCAGTGGTAACAGCAGCGCTGCTCTTCCTTTGGTCAAGTAAAGCTGCCATGGTGAGAGTTTTTGGGGCTGCATGGTTGGTGTTGGCTTGCTTTGTTTTTTTTATTAGAATGGAGATTAACATTTTCAACAACCACATTTATTTTGATATAACTGTAATCTTGCCAGATTTATGGGTGGTACATTAATAGGAAATAATGAAATCCACATTGCCTTAACTGACATTACGTTACAAGTAAAAGCTAAATGACCAACTGAAACATTTAGAGATGTTCACTGTTTTTCATGACATGGGTATTTTAGCCTTTGTTACCATTTTTAAACTACCACACATAAAATGATCACTTTTTAAAATGACTTGACTTAAATTTTTATTTCACCTAAATTAAATCCCAAAATCAGTTTTGAGATTCAAAGCACCAGTCCAGTGAAAAAAACAACAAATGCAATATACCATCACACCTCTAGTTTGCATCAGTCCCTGAATATCTAGATTTCCATGGGATCCCACAGACCCATCCCAAGGTCACACAGCTGAAAACTCCAGCAACAGCTGGGTCCCAGTCCTCTCCCTAGTACAAACAGCATGGAGCAGTGATCCTGGAGATCCTGATTCACAAACACACACTTGAAGCTGCTACTAACCCCAGTTGCTCACCTCCATCAGGGGAACAGTTTGAATGAGCACCTTCCCAGATGCCTTCAACTGGATTGTGTTAAATTAGTGACCTGATCTTTTCCAGCATCTTTTTTCCTGCAGCAAATTAGGAAGACTTCAAACAACTGCTCTGCTGGTAGATCAATGTGGTGTTCACCATCCAAAGAGGACGTCTATCATAGGCTCACCCTGTGTCAACTGCCAGACTTCCCCTACACCATGGGGTTGCTCACCTCCACCTGTAACTGCAGGTAACACTGAACCACAGGCAGCCATTGACCAGGTGGTGCTCTCTAGAGCTTTGCCTTCAGGCCTGAAAGCATGGAAAAGATCACACACTTGTAACGAAGGGAGTAATGTACTGGAGGAAGCTATCAGAGAGAAAGATGTGTTTGTCATTTGGACCACAACATCTGGGAAAGCACAAGTGATCCTCCAGAAAAACCACAGCATGTGGTCTGGTTCCCAAGAGAAGGCTGTGCACACACAGTCCCACTGTCCAGGTAAAGACGTGCTCTGGTGATGGAGGAACACAGCTCACCCTCCTGTAGAAGCACGCACAGAGGCAGTAAAGTGCTTTGTATCACCCAGAAACAGCTGTAATTGTGCCCAGACCAGAGCTTGTGCCAGTGTAGTTTTCAAGTACAGACTAGCCTACTTACCTAGAGAACTAAATGCTTTTGTAGATTGAGGTCAAACAGTTAATATTACTAATCTTTGTGATTTCCATCCTAAAATGCAGAATGTTTTCTAATAAGGAATGTGGCGGAGGGTGGGGGAGAGGGGGGAGCCAGTAATGAAAACTACTGTATAGTACCAGGGAGATCCACATGTGCTGTGTTTGTTATCCTGGTGAAGGGAAGGTCTGTGATGCCCAGGTTTCTGTGCAGAGTTCCCAGCTTACAAAGCCCAGCAGAGACATCTGGACACAGCTCCCTGTTCCTCCAGCAATTCTGAAAGACCAGGAGCTTATGCAAGCAAGGCTTTTATTTTCTCTTTTAGCCACCTACAAACAGTTTTCCAGTGCCAAATACAGCCTTCCCTCCCAGGATGATCAGTGTGAAGATGACCACAGGAGCACCAAGGCACGTTTTCAGCTTGTTATCAAAAGCAAGGCAGTTATGCTGAGGAGTCCATTATAGGCCACAGTTTCAGTTGTCCCTCAGAATGGGACAACTGTACCGGTCACTGCATCTATTTGTAAACAATGCCAGTCTGCTGAAATAGGCCCTCCCATGGGATTTCATTCCACAAAGAATACTATTAATGGTTTCTGGCCCAATTTGCCTATGATGTAATTATTTCCAAGATTTTGAAAGGAACACTATATTTTGTTCAGAGCTGTTTCAGGCTCAGTTTCAAGAACTGTACAAAGCTCTTTTATTCACTTCTAAAGCAGAAAAAAAAAAAAAGCAGGGGAAGATAGCCTAGAAGGTTTAACGGTTGATAGTAACTTTCTAAAGCTGGTCTAAATCAAAACTAAAGCAAACCACAAAGCAATACACACCAAGAGACTTCAAATTTATGGTTTTCCTGATCAGAGGAATCTATCTGCTCTTCCATTCATTCTAATTTAGAGATTTTTCATGTACCACTGCATCACGACAAAAGAATATTCACTATCACATAAGACTTCCTATTTTAAGTGTTTTGTACTGATTTACTCCAACCCAAACTTTGAGAAAACCTGTAATGAATGGAGGGGCAATAAGATATATTCAGCTGGGAAAACTCTCAGATTTACATTGCAGAGACAGGTCAACAGTAGATAGCTCAAGTTATACTCTATTCTGGGGCCAGGTTTTCCTGTCATTATAACAAGTCCTTGTTCCTGCTAGTCTACTTCTGACTAACTCCATCAAAACCCACTTTCTATTGGAAATTATGTTGGCATATCCATATATTCTGTCCATCAAATTCTGGTGTTATTTCTCTTTTTTATTTGTTATTTCTCTTTTCTTTTTTTTCTATTTAAATTTTTTTCATTGATTGGGAGTTTTGGGGTGTGGAGTTTTTTTGGTAGGCTTGTGCAGGTTTGTTTCAGTTGGTTTGTAGGCTGAAACAACACAGCCAACAGAGCACTTGACAATACCCACCAGGGCCATGAGAGTCACCCAGGCTGTCAGCAGGGACAGCTTCTGGAAAGGCCAGCTGGTGCTCACCAAGAGAATGGAGTGCACAATCAACAGGATTTTCCTCATCTCAGTCCTCAAGGACCCCATTAGTGCAACCAAGGCAGTGCTGGTAACCCTTTTAAAAGAAATTTGTAAGATTATCACACTTGTGCAAAGAGGAGGACAGGTGACCAACAACTACCCACTTCCAGAGAAAATTCTTGTCACTGCTCATCAGCTTTAAGGAAGCATTTAAAGAGACAGACTGTTGCACCAAAATACAACAGTATTTTGAGTATGCTCAATACAAATACAAATATTTGAGTGTGCTAGCTAGAGTTTCCCAGCCAAATGACAAAAGCTAAAATTAAATTTTTAGCCAGGTCAGTTGCTTCTACATAACTATTACAGGGTTATAAAAGATGAACCAACATCAATTTCCTTCCTCCTTACCTCTTCCAATCACCAGTTTTGTTAAATGAGAAGACAAACATTGACTTTAAATATAAGGCATTCAGCTCCTCTGTGACTCAATTCTTCCTTTGCAAAAGCCTGTCTTGTAATATTTCTGCATCTAGTCCTTGACAAGCTAGGGAGAAAAGGAAGGAACATATCTGAAGCACTCAAAAGTCTTCAAAACATAATATACACACAAAAGATCTGTTCAATTCAGTTCAAGTTCAGAGCAGAATCTCATGCTGGGCCTTGATCTCAGTAAGCTCTTTACCCCTGTGTATCTGGGGAACACTGTGGATAGATCTTGAATAGCTTTCTTAGGTTAGCCCTGTTATTTCAAAGTCTGCATCATTCAAACATGACTGGTTCCAATTAAAACTCATAAATAGTATCCTGTTTGCAGAGACACTGGTGTTCATTTCCAAAGCCTCAGAGATACTACTGCAGCTTGTGATGCAGCAAAACTGTCTCCAAGATCACTTGGCTGGAAGGAACCATGCCAATTTTCAAGCAGTAGCTTTGCAAATGTAACTTGAAGATCCAAGGCTCACTCTTTGTTTATAAATATACTTCCTGCAAAAAGATATTTATTACTTTGTTGTATGGGCCAAATTTTGCTCCCAGTGACAGTTATCCATTTCCAAAAATCAATGGTGATGTAACTGAGAAGGATTCTCTCTAGATATTGAGTACTGAGACACTGTTCAGGTATTTACAGAGTATTTCCCAGCCCAGTTCAGACCTGTGTCTGCTCTCCCACATCTGCATGTTTATTTGCAGTTTTCTTACAGCTCCTTTAAAGAGCAGACAGTGAGTTGGACAGACAGATACAGTCACGATTTCACTACTTTTGTGGAAGATGTTTGCTGTCTTCTCTGTAAAACTTGGATAAGTTAAAATACAATACTGAGGCCGTTTCGATAAAAAATGGCCATATTCAGCAACTGTCTCAAAGCACAATACAAACATTTGCCAATTAAACTTCCCCATTCCCCTCACAGCCAGGTAAACATGCTCTGAGCTGAACAAATTATTCAAACTGAGTAATTTCTTTGATGAATGTACTCTCTGTTCCTGTTTGCAAACACCCTGTAAGCAGCTTATGATTTCCTCCAATATATTCATTTATTCAGAAGTTATCCTCTGTACTTCTTACAAGCAACTTTTGGCCTCTGAACTAGCTGTTCATAAGAAGCTCTCTGTGTGGAGGGCATATTTTGAATTCAGGTTGTATCCCAGTAAAACTACCTTGGTCCCAAGTACTTGGAATGGAAACATCCACTCTGAGATGGGATAAACAAACTTCTGTTAGGAATTGCAGCATTAAGAGTTTTACATAGTGACTTACTAATATTGGTTTAAAATTCCCTCTTGACAGTGTACTTGTAGCAATAATGAATACAGAAAGTATATTCATGCAGTAGTTGTGAATTTAATGGTTTTAGCTAAACATTTCTTTGAATTTAAATTGTTATGTCCTTTGTCTGGACCTTGAATCAGCCAGTTTAACTGCTAAGAGCTGGGAATGAAACAGTGGAGCTTGTCACAATTGATGGAAATAACCTGAAAATATACTTTCCCCCTTGCTTAATTAGCACTCAACAGCATTCTCAGTTCATGGCCTTCAAGGATCCTTCTCCACTCTTCAAACACATAACCTACCTAACCACATTTCTTTGCACAACTCTTCAACTCCTTCTCTGCATACTGCAAATGCAACCACAGGCAACACTTTACAGAATACATCTGGCTTTCCTCTCTGAACACCCCTCAGCACACTCACTTTACACTCCTCTTCCCACATGGTGAAGCTGCTGCTCTGCAGACTCCCAGCACCCCAGCCCTGCTCCCACTGCAAAGGCTTCACAGCTCCTCACACAGGTTCACCCTTCCAAGTGCAACTAGTATTGGGACTTGCCCAGGTTTTCTCACTTTCCTCTTCTGTACAAAGCTGTGGCTGTCCAGGCCATGGTCCAAACAAAAGCAAAACAGAATTACTTTTGCATCGTAAAGCCAGCAATGTTTAAAGTTAGGTGTGTATTTAAGGGCTGTGCTTAACATAATGTGAGAGAACATGAACAAGGGTGCTGAGCTTCACCATAGCTGCAGGACACTGTGAAAGAAAAACTGGAGAGAGTTCTTCTCCACCCTGCTGGAGAACACCCCTAGCCCAACATATTTTCTTTGTGGGTAGTTTTTATCATAACAAAACAAAAGCAATCCATTCAAATTGTGCTCCTGTTGGAATCCTGGCCACTTACTAAAGCAACTGAGTTTTGGGATGGTTACATGACTTGGGAGGGGAAGAAGTGTGTGTACAGAAGGTTGAGAGCAGGGAAACAGCTTTCCCCATTAAAGCTTGTTCCAGGCATTCAGTAATGATACATCATCACAGCAGAGCAAGGAAAGGAAGAACATTCCTATAGGTTACATGAAGTGAGCATCTCGCAGCATTGTGAAGTGGTGACTATTTTGATAGAAAAAGTGACTTTACTTCATATGAGAAAGGCTATGGGGGCAGACCCTGATGATGCAGAAAAGCCAGCTGGATCACAAGGATGCTTCTGCCACCCAGAGAGAGCAAAGGGAGAGCTTCCACTCTCCTGACTGCCTTGGGAAGAGCCACCAGCACCTCCACCCACTCATACCCAAACCCAGACAGCTACATGGGTATTTTTGTCATGTGTTTTTGAATCATGGTTTGAAACAAAAAGGTTGTGCTCTAAGTTACTGAATCTAGAGACATGCCAAGACTGACAGGGCAATGGGCACTCCAGAAGCAGGTAAAGGAAAAAAAAGTGAAAGATACCACAGACCTTTTTTTTTCCTAATGTAGTAGGAAACATTTCTCTGGGATAGATAAGAAACTATGAAAAAGTACCTAGAAAAGGCATTTATATGCAAGAGAAAAACAAAAAAAAACCCACTCCCGGTTTTGCTTTTTATTTACACAGCTGAAGGGCTCCACAAAGCTGGAAAAGATGTCTCAAAATCAACTGTGCCTCTCAAATATCCCACATTCCACAGGATTGCATCCTTTGCCCTTGTCTACACATGAAAGAGACTGTGTGAAATGAAATGTGGATTTAAACCATTGCAAATAGACCGAAATAATTCTCCATATGGACCTTATTATTCCTAGTTCAGAACTGAGGCCTCAGGTTCACTTTTGTTCTCCAGGAGGACTCAAATGTAAACAAAGAAAAGCTACTTAACGGAGACACCAACATCAAAACTGCCTCAATAAAAATTTCATTAACTCAATTCAGATTAAAAACAACCAAGACAAATGGTTTGAGCTCTAATTTGAATCAGCAACTTGGAGCTAATCTTGAAGCACTGTCCAAGATGAGGTATGAGCTGCCAGCCCTTACTGTAAGCTACAGACAATTAAAATGGACCAGTCTGATTCCAACCCACCCGATGGGCAGCAATCCCTCGCCACAGGAAGGCTCTGTAACAAACTGCTGGATCTTTGGCAGGTTCAAGCTGAACACTTGTGGCTCACTTAGTTGATCAGTCCAAGCCCCAAAGTGGTCCAGGAACCCTAAATTCGGGCCTGCTCCTGGAAACACTTAGGAGTGCAATAGCATCTTGAATCATTGATCTGCCAGGGTCAGACCAATACTCATATTAATATGGTGGGAAGCAGACTCTCATTACATTCCAAGATCCCAACTGTTGCAACTCAGCACAAAAATTTCATCCCTTCTCTCATCTTCTCTGGTAAAGGCATGTTGAAGGTCAATCTACATTAGCCTAGTAAGGTAGAAGGCTATCCCACGTGCTCCACCTATATGTGAGAAATGCCCAGGAAAAATCATGCTGTGGTATTGCAAACATTTTCTTTTACACATCCTGCATGTCCCTTTCTGCAGCAGATACAAAGCTCCGTTACACTGATGTATCTGGAGCCACATAAGGGCCATGTCATCACTTCATGCTGTCAGGAATACTCTGCTTTCTTCTGTCAACACAGATTCAGGATGTGCAGGTTGAACTGTTAGCTCTTCTGCTGGCCTTTGACAGCTTTTGAGTCTCTCTACCATGTTCTCCTACCTCCTATCTGCTCTTCCCCCCTTCCTGTGCCTCACTGTTGTGGATCCATTTGGGGTAGGGCTTGTCTCCAAGTTCCATGCACAGGACCACACAGTGGGCTCTGTCTACACTCTCAGCAGAGCAACATTCACCCACCAGCCTCACAGAACCATCTTAAAATGGACCCAGAACATCCCAAGACACACACCTCATGTTTTATTCATACAGCCTGTCCTGTTGCAGCACAGGATAAGCTCACAGCACTACAAACCACCAGCACAGGAGCTTGAATTTGGCCACTCTCAAGCAGAGTTTTGATCCACAGCTACATCCAGGCTAAAAAACAGCAATCAGGGCAAAGCAATCAGAGGGCTTGGCAGATTTTGTTTGCTCCCATCGCTATTCTCTCTCTTATCTTGTAAATGGTATCAAAGGAAGCCTCTTTTTGATCTTCTTTTTTATTATTTTTCATAATAAAAATTAGATCTATAAAAAAGTCCTTTAGTTCATTTTTTGGGCACCCTAAACTCCTACTAAACTCCAGCTGGTGCACTAAGGCTGCTTTTAATAAACCACTTGTCATCT
Source organism: Peucedramus taeniatus (assembly GCA_013400575.1). Classification (NCBI taxonomy): domain Eukaryota; kingdom Metazoa; phylum Chordata; class Aves; order Passeriformes; family Fringillidae; genus Peucedramus; species Peucedramus taeniatus. The sequence continues at coordinate 56,457 of WBNO01026708.1, read as the reverse complement.
TGCCTATTATGTTCCTCATTTTGTTTACATTAAAAAAAAAATCAAAGTTTGGAAGAAGAAGGTAGGGTAAAAAACAATAAAGGACCAGTTTCCCTGATTTCTCTGCAGGTGTTGCTTTCTCTGCTTTTCCACAGTTTATTCTCTGCTTGACACAGTTCCAGAAGGTGTGCCATGATAAACACGACCCAGTGAACCCCCAGCCTAGCACCACTCCAGCCCTCACTTACAGTGCTCAGCAGAGAAAGAGCCACAGCCCTTTTCCCTGCAATGGTCCCCACAGGCAGGGCAGGAGCTGGTTTTGCCTCAAGATGTGTGCAGCTCTCCAGGAAGGCAACAAGAGAGAAGGCAGCCTGTCCTGACTGCACCTACATGCTGATAAACCACTGGCCCATGGCTCAGCAGACACATGCAGGCCAAGCCAACAGTCACCACAGAACTCTGCAAGAGACAAGGAAGCAGCAATATAATGCAATAATTGAAACTTACAGACAGTTGCCATTTCTAGCACCTTCTAGTCACCTTTTAGCTCACTTCACCTCCGCAATCCTTAGCTGAGAAACTTGCTGTAGTAAAGAACACCAAACCCCTGTACCAGAGGATGAATCTGACATGTAAAAGACTGAACTCAAGGCCATCCCAGAATTGCCAGGCAGAGCTGGAAGACAAATCACACTGCAAGAAGCAAAAATAAAGAACAGAGAATCCTCTGAATATAGCTACTGGGGCTGGATAAAGAACACTAATACAGAGAGCACAGGATGGATGGACTTGAAACATCCAAATCCCACAAGCAGAGACAGAGACCAACACCACACAAGAAGATTTGCTGTACCAATCTTCTCAGGGCATTATGGGATGTTTGGAAGGACACAGCTCCTGCCTCCAAGGAAGGGAAAGGTAAAGCACAGGCTGCCACATGCCTTTCATGTGGGAGGTGAATATGGTCCAGATCTTGCATCAACTCTTTAGGGCACTAGGGCAGGAAGGCATCATATCCCAATTTACTTCCTCAGGGACAACGTTTTGCCTTTTATTCTTTGCCATGCCTTTTATTTACAGCTGACTAACTTCATATATCTAATATTCACCTGCTAGGTTAGTGATCTTATTGTGCATAATGGCCTATCTACCTTGGGGGTATTATGGATCTGGAGCAGGCAGAGGGGGAAATGGAGCAGTCACTGCATGCACTTATGCATTTCTAGTTGCCAGCAAGACCTGTCTTCAGAGCAGCAGGATAGGAAGATTAGGAGAATAAATATAAAAATGCTGTTCTTAAATAGGTCAGGGAAGAAATGACACCTATATGCAGAAAACAAAACAAGATCCACACACAAATCTGTTGTTCTCTCAGCTACCACAATGGTATGATATTTTTAAACTGCTTAAACAGGGATTCAGCATTTAACACTTCATTGCTCAAAAAATCATCTTCTGCTTCAGAGTAGTGGAGCAGGAGAGATTCCTTCCTGCCTGACTTCACATTACAACAGGAAAACAGTTCACTGTCCTCTTATGACCTAAATGAAAAAATAAAGGTGTTTGGGGATCTAGTCACAATTCCTCTGCACTTGTCCAAAGCCTCCTGAAGAGAGTCTGCAACCACCAAGGTAAGGGCTTGGAATGGGACAAAAAGCCTCCAAACGTGGTGGCATCCAGGACATCCTCAGTCTTGATCCCTATATGGGAGAAAACTTGAGCCAGCAGGGACTATTCTGGTTTTGGAAATCACACATACTACAAACCCAAGTTAGAGCAACCAGCAGGTATTCACACTTCTGGGATTCACTCCTGTTTTCTGCAAATTTTTGCTAGGACAAACCACTGACCAAGAAGCAACAACCACAGATGCCTTGTCTACAGAACGTGGGAGCATTTTTTCTTAAATAAGCAGACAAGAGCCAAGACATTTCCATTCCCAACACATCAAGGTACTCTCCTCTCAAGATCTCTGTCCAAAATGTGTAGAGCCATCTGCAATAGCTCCTGTAAAAGGGAACTGCCTCCATCACTCAGTAAGTGCTTCTAAAGCAGCCTTAGATCCTACTGCAAATCTGTACAAAAGTACCAACTCACAGAGCAGCAGCTGACACTAACTCAATCTTGTATCAGGTCAAAGGCGGCACAAAAAATAAGAAACCATCAAAATGCACAGAAACAAGTAAACAAATAGAAGAGCAAGAGAAGAGGAAAGAGAACAGTAGGACCCAAAATAGATTCCTTGTGCCACACACACATCAGATTTATGGCATAAAAGCTTTGCAAAGAAACTTGTTCTTAAAAGAGTCCATCAACATTTATTCTGCTGCTGGCTGAAGTCTGCTACTGTCTGACACCCCTACTTACTATTTACAACTTTAGGCTTTAAAGAAAACTGAAGTACATTAATTGAGGCTTTTGCGAGGCACAAAATGATAGCTGCATTGGTGCATGTTGTAGAAGAAGAAAAGCAGGCTGAGAAATGGGGAGGACATCAAGGAGAAAAGTTGCCCAAGAAAACCTTAAGAGCTCCTCTGCCTGTCTTTATTTCTCAGTCAATACAAACAAGGGCAAAGGGTCTGGAGGTGCACTGCTGTCCCATGCACAGATCCCAGGAGGAACACACAGCCTGCTGAGCCTGTGTGAGGGCACTGACACAGCCAGCCAGGACCAATCCAGCTGCAGTGACACAGCACCAAGGCACAGATGGCTCGTGACCCTCCAGCTTGGCCAGCACACAGAGTTCTCCAGGCTTGCTTCGTAGAGAACCACAGCTGGAACCTTCAACAGGCCTCTGCCCCAATGTGTCCCACTCCCAGTATGGACAAACTCCAGCTGATTTTTGGAACTGTAAAGAGCATTTCCATGAGCACACAGACAGCAGTAAATTTGCTGCTCCTCAGCAAAAACTGCCACCTCAGATGGGTACCTGGCTACAAGATGTCCACATCAACAGTGAACAGCACAGGCATATTCCTTTCCAGACCCCACTCCAGAAGTAACAGTAGAAGCAATGGGAAGATGGGACACACTGCCAGCCTCCAGGCTCACAGCACCTCAGTTCTGCCTTGTGACAGACCAGTGCCTGGAGCTGGTCTTCACCAGGGGAGAGGAGCAGGGATCTGCCTCTCGCTTTGTTTCCCTGCAGAACATATTGATAGGCAGAGCCATGTGCTGAGGGTACAAGCATGGAACACCTGCCACAGACTTCACAAATAACCTCAGAAAAGTTACCCAGTGTCTTTGTGTGTTCTTTATGGTTCTGTGAGGAACTTGGCTCTTTCCCTTGCTGTTAATGTAGATAAGGGGTTGCTTCTATTTTGCCACATCTATCAGACTTTAAAGAACCCAATAAAGAGCCAGGTTAGTTTCAGAAACCAGCAGCAGTGTTGTTAGTCAGCACACAGTACATGCAATACAGTGTCAACAGAATGGATAGCAAGTGTAGAAGAGAAAAAGAACAGCAGAATACCTCCAATGAGCTGAGAAAACAGGAAGTACTGGGGGGATACCAAACCTCTGGAAATGCTGGATTGCTAGGAATAAAAGGTCAACAGACTTGAGAACAGAGCCTTTACAATGATCTGTCCTTGAGGAGGAAAAGACAGGAAAACTAGAGGTAAAATAATTTTATTAAGTGGCAGAAAATGATGAGAAACAAGCCAGAGACTGTTGCCAGGGTCAGTATCTAAAAAAAACCCAACCCAGAACAGCTGATATATTTCTGATCTCAGACAAAATGAACCTGTCTAAAGGCACTATTGTTTAGGCAAAATCATGAAGCAAAGATTAAATGTTCTGGTTACAAAGCTGTGTGTCACCATGTCTGCTTGTGACTGAAGGGATACCAGAGGCCCCCCAGTGAAATGGGTGACAGCCCCAGACATGCACTGCTCCAGGTGAGATGGGAGCCTGATCTGGCTCTAGGGAAATGCCCCCAGACAGCACAGCCAGCTGGGCCATCCAGCAAGCATGGCAGAGTGACAGACCCTGAGAGTGAGAGCATTTGCACAAAATAAGAATGTGACTGAAGGAACCCAGGGCACATGGAGGGGCTGCCTGAAATTCCAGGCTCTGTGGTCTGGAGAGAGCACAGTACAGAGAAGAGCAAGGCTCAGCTCAGAGCAGTGGGGTAAACACACCCAGGAAACAGAATGTCTTCACAACACAGTTGCTCCAGAACGTGAATAACAAGAGTGAAGTGCCTGAGCATGATCCTGTAGAAAGGAGGATCTCTGCAATAAAACCTCAGCAGACTCTCAAAAGTCAGGCTCTGCACGAGAAGCTGCCAGCCCTTCTACAGCTATGTTTGCTGCTCTGCCATTAAATCAAAGATTACTCTGATTCCAGCTGGATTGTAGAGCCAGCTGCAGTGATAAGAGGCAATCTTAGATGGGAGAAATGCCACCGAATGCTGAAGATGTAGAATAAAAAAATGTTCTGAGATTAGTGGGCAAATACAAGCTGTTGATAAAAAATCCCCTCACAAAATCAGAGGTATTATCACTTTAGCTTGACAGAAACTGACAGACAAAACCATCCACTGCTTGGTAGCAGGACTGTGCAAACATGAAATGATGAACACATTTGATAAAGAAATATGATCATTTTTGTAGAAACTTATGTCCCTGAAAGGCCTTAAAGAAAAGAGGTTTTGATTAAAAAACTGTAACAGAAAAGGAAGACCACAGAATACACTAAAGCAATTAAAAGCTACACTAAATTACAGGCTCCAAAGACCAGCCATGATCTAATAATCATCACTGAGTGAACTTATTCTCAGTGAGGTTAATTCCTGGCCTGCATTTACCTCTGAGGCCTTTAAAGAAATTCTTGGAGCAAAAGATGTGATGAGCATCTTGAGCTGCAGCAGCTCTGCAGACTCCGAAGTCTGGGAACATCTGAGACCCCCAGCACACACTGCAGGGCACCTTCATCCCATGGGTTCCTCTGCAGCAGCAGGTGGGGTCAGGGTCACTGCTGGGACCTGGCCAGACACAGGTCCCACCCCAACCAAAGGGCTGCTCACCATCCCTCTGTCTCTCCTAAGCAGGGCAAGGCTGGAGGCAGCCACAGCCAGGAGCTGGGGACACAGCACAGCCCCACGGCCTCTCCCTGAGCTGGAGACCTGCATCAGCCCTGGTCCCTTCAGCCACTCAAGGAGGCTGCTATACAAGAAGCTGCTCTGCTACTGGCCTGATTTTGTCAGCTCCTCCCTAATTTACAGCCTCGGGCAGATGCCTGCTGTTCCCTGCCCAGCCCTGAGGTACCAAAGTCCTACACAGCAGCTCACAGCAACACCAAGATGCCTCAGCAGCAAACCTAAGTAGAGCAAGTATGGAAAGCCAGTGTCCCATTCCATTTACCAGCTGATGCCTTACAGCTCACAAAGTGCATCTGCTCAGACAGAAAAGGAGCCAGGAGCTACACTCCCTGGAATGTGACATGTCCATGCACATCTTACTAGTCACCAGTACTGTCTGGGTCACAAGCCAGGAGAAAGGACCATGAAAACAACCTCATGGAGTACTTTCAAGGGATAATTGCCCCTGTTCTTCAAAGAGCATCAGCCTTCAGCACTTCCTGGTGGTCACTAAAGGCAGCAAAGACATGCAGAAAGGGCAGCTTTACAGAATGATATGTGCATGTTCCAGTGGAAGACAGTGCATTACCACACTAAATTATCACCTAATTATAATGGGAGACTCCAAGTGATTTCAGAGTGTCACAGACAGTAATGCAATACCATCTTGATGGGCCAGGTTGCTGCCTTCTCTGTGCAAGACTACATGTCATGATATACCAGCCAGCACCATCCTCAGAACTTCTGTCAACAACATGCACCATCATAGTGTCCCTGTCCCCAGGGAAACAAGTTACAGCAAGAAAAAGTTACTCTTACTCCCCAGTCTTTGATAGGACTGCTTGACAGATTAGAGATCCACCCCACCACAGAGATACACAGACCTAGGGATAGGAAAAAGCTACAGTGGAAAACCAGCCAAGGATCTACTACTGTAAACGTTCAGTTTTGTTTCAGAGTTCAGAGTTTTGTTTTCCCCTTGTGATAAATTTCAGAGGGAAACTTAAGAGCAGACTCTAGGAAAAGGCAATGACCACCCATCCTGTTTGTTTAGTCTTTATACGTGAATGAAAGTATCCACTCAATTTTAAGAGATGAACAGTTTTTTTGCAAAAGTAATAGTTTCTTGCAGTTCAATCAGCTTTTATTTGTCATCAGAAACAAAATAAACCAATAAAACCTTAATGTACTAGAAGAGAGTAAACATTCCACAGAGTAAACTTTTGCCATGGTGCAGGCACAACTGCAAACAGGAGGAAATGTTAAGAAGAGACATGGTAGAAGCTGTTTGCAACTACACACTTGAAAGCCAAAAGGGATAAGAAACTGGATCTCCTGCCTTCAGGAGTAAAGAAAAATTGTCACAAAGAGCCACAAATTATTTACTAAAGAGAGTATGATACCACAGGGAAACAAAACAAAACCTGAAATAATCTAGATGCAGACATTTCTAGAGATTCAAGCGAAACCAGGTAACAGTACATGGAAGACAGCTCTCTCCTTTATTGTCTTTAATTCAATTCTGCTTATCAGCATCGTCATTACAGCTAAAAGTGCAAAGACTTTAGCACATTTCAAGTCTTATTCAATTTCTACCAAAGTATCTGAATAGACTCCAGTAACGTTGTATCAGATTTCTACTGACCCTTCCAATCTGCGAGCTAAACACTCCTTTAAGAACCAAATGAATTCAGCTTCCTCGCCTTTGTGAGGAAAAGCCCTGGCTGCCTGCCCTTTCTGTGACTCAGACACACTTGGCCCAGCCATGAGAAGGGCTGCATTCCCCCTGCTCCCACCGAAGTCAAGGGCATCTCTCAGGCTCTGCACGCCGAAAACCAGGCTGCCTGCCACAGGAGCCAAAGCCAAGCTGCCAGCTAGTAAATGCACAAACCCTGGGAGGACAGAGAGTGTGAAGGCAAAGCCCATGGATCAGAATGGGCAGCCTTGTATCATTTTCTGAGCATGCCAGGCACATGAAGTCCTGCTGTACCAGTGGACACACCTCTCCATCTCACCCTGGGACCTGCAAGCCTAATCTGGGCTGACGCAGGATGGTGCACACGGAACGAGCCTCTGCTGGAAAATGTGGGCCATCACATCATGGTTTATTACTACTTCACTATCCTCAGATTCAGTTCAGCCTGCAACAGCTCCTACACAAACTCAACATTTTATAGATCTTGTTCCTCTGTTACTTCCCATGTTTTATATTTTTCTTCCATTGTCTAGAAAATATTTTTATAGAATGCCAACATTTTGGACAGCTGAAGAGTGATTTATTTCAGGTTTATGAAGCCCTTCACCAGCTACAGTTAAGTAATTTTAGTAATCTCAAAGGACTTCTAAATTAATCAGTGAATTCTTATTAGACAAATCACACACTTGTCTGTAAAGCAAGGGCCAGAATACTGGGCTTTCCACTGCTGAAAGTCTCAGCCTTTTAGCCTAAATGAGAAAAGGTACTAAGGGCAGACCCTGAAGACTGCACACACAGCCTGTGCCACACAGAGCTCACCCTCAGCATCAGAAGCTGAATGAAGCTGACCTGAGCACAGGCACCAGTCTGCAAAGAGCCTACAAATTAAGAAATCAATGCACAGAGATCAAATTACCATTCCAAATTGCCCTAATAAATCTGTGGATGCAAAAATTACATAAATTAACAAACAAGCCATCACCTCTCCCTGATACACACCTCGAGAGCCCAAACTCCTCCTCTTGAAATGCAGCATTCACCACCAGCAGTTGTAAGGTCCCCAATTAAGAAATGCAGCTGGAGTGCCCTGGTTCTGTCCCCTGTACACACAGCACCTAAGACATCAAATCTGTATCCTGAATTAAATTGTACAAAGCATCTCCTATACTCTAGGGAATGGCAATCACTGTCAGTTGAAAACAATGACAGCAAAATCATCTTTTGCCCTACTGTACTGCTGTACCTGTTCACCTTCATATTCTGACATTTAAATACTTGCTCACAGGTCTAGGAGCAAGTGCACCTGGTCATATTCCTTACTGAATACTTTCCTGCTACGTACATTGATCACATCCCCTCTGCATGTTTGCAGCCTCTGACACCCAGTCCCCCAACCTTCAGCTACATCTTTTAGTGGCTGATTTCTTCCAAAAAATTAATTCTATTATTGACATCCTCATAATTTCTTAATGGGATCTAAGGCCTTTCCACCACCCTTCAGTACCCAAACAGAATCCAAAAATCAGAAGGACTTTTCCCATCTTGCCTCCCTGTGCGGGAGCACAGGAGGAAATGCCAAGAACCAGATGTTCTCTTCTGCTCTGTAACTGACTTATCATGGGGACTCTGGCCAATTGCATAATTACAATGTGCCTCCATTCCCTCATTTCTCAGTGGCTACAATTATGCTGTAACAAATCCCTGGTCACCTGGGACTGATCCTGTGCTTCAGATTCTGCCTCCCTGAAGGCATCTGATAGGCACAGGCCATGCTCATGGGAAAGGCAAGGTCTCTAACAGGAACTGGTCATTAATTTTTCAGCAAGTTACATGTCAATGGCTTGAAAGAATATTTTCATGGGAATATGCCACTGTTTGGAAAGGCTTCATCAGAAGGATGTGTCTCTGGAGAAAACAGAGAAGGAAGAGCATTTCTGTTCTCTCAGAGAGCAGCTGAAGAAAGCAGAGAATTGGGGCTGAGAAACCTGGGCTCAATGCAGGCACCAGCACTGTAGGTGCAAGGCAGGAGATCCAGATTCCCCAGAACAATTTCTCCAGTCCTCTGTGAAATCTTAGTAACATTTCTTCTTTTCTCAAAAGCTTCAGAAGATCCTTGTTCCAGGGAGATATCAAAGACAAAACTATTTTCTACCTGGTCCTACGAGGAGAGCTCAGATTCCACTTAACTGTGAGTGATGCTGTGTAGACACAGACACGTATCACAAGATGAGCTGTCAAGAGTCCAAGGATGTCAGATCTCCACTCAACCTCCCTCCAACAAAAAACCAACCTGCTGGCCACCTCCCAGGGATTCCATGCAGATTATTAATTCATTAATGACTGGTAAGTGCTTGGAAAAGGTAGAAGGTGAGGGACTGCTGTTATTTCCCATTACTATCATGATTATCTGACATACATGCATGCCACAGGCAACTTGGGTCTATCCTCTGTAGGAACCTGTGATGCTGGACTCAACACAAATCAGTTTCTCCAAGCACAACATGTGAGTTACAAATGAATTATGATCTTGGCCTAGAACAAATGAATGATAATCTTGGCCTAGAACCTTTTAAAAGAGCTCTGGAGATGGGCACAGAGCCACACACTGTTAACATGCAAAGGCAGCTGTGTGACAACGCTGTGTCCCATGAGACTCTTTGAAGCAGCCCTGCTGCCAAAAGCTCCTGTTCACCCAGAGATCCTGGCAGATAGGAAGATGTCTCTGTACTAAACCATTTCTGTATAGCATCTGCTGACTTAACTTGAAGTGCCACCAAAGGGATTTGGGATAACTTTCCTACTCCACAGCAACAAATGCTGAGGCAGACATTCTTGCAACCTGGCTCTAAGGATGACTGCTCCCACCAGAGGGGAGGAGAGGACCACCAGAACTTTGATCTACTGGAACTCATCAACCTTTCCTTCAGCTCCTCCACCCAGCTGACAACAGGGAACACACTGGCCAGACTCTCCCTAGAAAATTACTTATTATAATCTAAACTGCAATGTGAATACATCTAAACTCTATCCTAACTCTTTCAGCAGCCAGTACTACTTAGTTTGACAACCCAATTGCACAGAACAGATCAAGGCAAAGGCTGGAATTTGAACAAGCATGTTTACACTGGCTGTCTACACCACTCAAAGCAGGGGATTTATAAGTGAAACAGGCTGCTCCCCTTTTTCTGACAAGCCCAGAACTTCCTCCCAGTACCTAAATGGGCTACAAGAAAGCGGGAGAGAAATGTTTCACAAGGACTTGTAGTCATAGGAAGAGAAAGAATGGCTTCAAACTGATAGAAAGCAGGTTTAGATTAGATGTTAGGAAGACATTTTTCTACTGTGAGGGCAGTGAGGTCCTGGCACAGGCTGCTCAGAGAAGCTGTGGCTGCCTCATCCCTGTGACTGTTCAAGGTCAGACTGGTTGGGGCCCTGAGCAACCTGGTCTAGTGGAAGGTGCCCCATAGCAGGGGGGTTGGAACTGGATGGTCTTTAAGGTCCCTTCTAACCCAAACCATTCTATGATTCCATAATGAATGATTCCTCCTCCTCCCACACTGACAGCACAGATCACCTTCAACATTTTGTAAGATGGAAGAACCAAAGAAACATCCACTCTGCTGCCAAAGCTGTGTTTGCAGTTCTGAAAGGTGCTCCTGAGATTGCCTTCCAGCTGGCACATCAGCACAAGACACCTCCAGCAACAAGTGCCCTGTTGAGCAGCTGACTTCCATGGAGAAGCTGGAGGAGAGAAGCACTCCCATCCAGCTGCAGCATCACCATCTGCCCCAGCAGAGAACAATGCAGCTGTTCTGGTGCCCCAGGAACTACACATCCCTACTCTTCACCCACCGACCCTCAGTAAAAAATTTGTTTTGATGGTTTGCTGGCAACAGCTGTCAAAAATTCAATTTATGTGTATGGATGTGCACACATGAAAATCAATGTTTATCATTCAGCTTTCTCACTCATCTCCTTTTTACCAAACTCAGTGGATGTAATGATGGTAATGTGACACTAAAAGGACGCAGCAAGATGATCAGTGCAGGCAGTATGCAACACCTTTACTTCTAGGTGTGCAGTTGCCTACAATTTCTGATAATGCACCTTCCCAAATGCTTTGGCAAAATATGGGTTTGCATAGCAGAACATCAAGAGACAGTGAGGCAATAAATTCTCCTGTCCACCCTGCATTCCAAGACATAAACAACTTGGCAAGTTGAATGATAAAGAACCAATACAATTATTTGTCATTAAGCTGCAACTAATAGTGGTAGAGAATGGATAAGGGCCTGCTGATTAGAAATGCTATCAAGGAAACTCTAAGATGTGGCATTAAGGCATACATTGAAAATAGAACACATTTCATGCTTCATGCTACAAATACTTACTTCTATTTCAAGCCACCACCTCTTGTTTTACTTGGCATGAGCACTTTCCACCATAAAAAGTTCTTTCTTCCATCAAGGATTTTATGAAGGAGTCAACAAATAGCATCTACCAACAAAACAGAGAGCCTCCATGTCCTCTTTGTCAAAACAAAGCTCTTCTCACTTTTCCTTCAGAAAGACATACCAGCTGAAACACTTCCAGACCTCACTGCACAGCTCATTTGCTCCCTGTGCAAGGCCTCCACCTGAATCCATATCTGGACCTCCCTGGGACAAAATTCCTGCGCTAAACATCTTATCTGTAAATTTCTAAAGAATATTATGGGATTCATTAATGCAGCAGAGAAATTACTGCCCAATTCTGGTGCACATGGAAGGCAGTGCTCAGCTCCCATGGGAATCCATCTCCAGTTGCATGTTCCTCATCATCCATCCATGTGGGAAGCAAATACTTCAACTCATCTTCCAAGCAGAAGTTACTTAGACTTACTGAGGACATATACCTGGCACATTGCCTTCAGGGCCTGGCCAAGACCAACATCTTCACCCACCTAAATTCATTAAGCATTCCATATTTTCAACAGGTTGCCCAGAAAAGTGGATGTCCCAATCCTGGAAGCGTTCAAGGTGGTTGGCACTCTGAGCAAGCTGCTCTCCTGAAAGGTGTCCTTGCCCACGGCAAGGGGTTGGAACCAGATGATCTTTAAGATCCCTTCCATTCTCTGATTCTGTGGCACTACATGACTGAGACAGCTCCTGGTGCTTCCACAGAGCATTCAGGTCCTGGACTCCAAGATCACCACAGCAGTGGTTAAACAGTGGTTCTGGTATCTGCAATGAAAAAACTGGGAGCTGCTGAAGGATTTTGGACTGCATTCCTTTAAGTCTGAAACAGGATTCACATCAGGTAATACAAATCTCTGATGACTTGTGAGCTGAAGAGGAAAGCTGCTCTGCCCCTTTGGCTCTGACTAGTTCCACTGACTCCTATGGCATAGAAGTCTGAGGGAAAAAATGCATAAACCCTCTCCTAATCTATCTTCTGATCCAACAAAACATTTCCATGTGGCCAGTATCTGACAAGCCACCAAGACAGAATCTGTGCCAGTTTTCTGGGCTTTCACATTCCCAGCTCAGCAAGGTCTCACAACAGTTGAAAGCTGGCCCCTTTATCAGAAGGTGAGTGTTCAGCATTTCTGATGGAACTCAGCCATGTTTATCTGAGTAATCATTATGCTCTTTCAGCAATTATCATCAGCACTAATATAACTTTGGCTGCTGCAAAGTGTAAGAGTGTCTTGATCTAATTTACATTCAGGGGCGTTATACCAAAAAGTGTAACATATGATCCCAGTCAGACAAAGCTGATACTGAAGACTGTGTAAATGGAGATGAATATGGATCACTTCCCAAGTCTTTGCAGAAGGTTTGTTTGCCCTCAAAAATCAAGTTTCCATTTTTCCATAGGCTGCATAGAGAGCAGAACCATGTATTCTCTCCTCTGTCTATAAGGAAGCACCTCTAGGGTTGAAGCCCTTTTCTGAGTAACTGGCCTATGCCTGTGATAATCTGAAAAATGCCTGTTCCAAGAACTCTCAAGAAAGGAAATCTTGTGAGAGGGAATGGACTTTCAAGGCCTCTACAGAAAGGAAGAATGTTTGCTGGAAAACAGTAGAAATCCTGAGACCGTGTTCTGATTGCAAACGTCATCTACGCAGGTCACATCAACGTAAGAACTGATGCATTATTAAACACAGCTGTTTTATAAACCTCAATTCTGTAAATTAATGAAAAGTTGAGGTCAGACCACATAATTGAAGGCAGAATTTGGCCAATGATCATTATTTTTCATAAGGACTGTCCTCTAGGCTAGAAGGTGTGTCATGATGCCCCAAGGTAGTTAACTCAGACTAAGAAAACAGACTATTATTTTGCTGACAGCAATCTCTGTCAGGTCCTCTCTGAGAGAGCTCTGACATAGGCTTGGAAATTCATTGAGATCCCAGAAGCTTAACTGCAAAACAATTCAACTTAGGGCAAGACACACATCCTCTGTATCTAAGACTTAGCTGGGATGCTGCTTAGATTTTGTTTATTTTCCTCTGCTTTCTCAATTCTAACCTAGTTATATGCCTAGAAATTAAAGCTAAAGAGCAGAGAGATAATGCTTTTTCCCAACATGACAGAAAAAAACACAGAAAACCTGGCTTCCTCCAAAGTATCAGGCCAGAGTTGCAATTGCATTTTCACTTGTTTTACTAGACCCACAAAACACCACTTGTGCTGAATGGGTGAAGGGGGAGACATCTCAAGTACTGCTCAAACTGAACAAGAGCATGGGTGAGCCCTTGAGTTGAGGGGAACCAGCCTTCTGGAATGCCACCAGCACAAGCACAGTGCAGCAGTAACTCAGGTCCTACCTTCTCTCCTCAGAGTGTGAGAGCTCAGACATTAACACAGATATGCAGCTCCACAGGCTGTGGGATTCTAGGTACCAAAAATTCTGCTCAGGCAAAGCACAGGGAAGGGAAAGCCCAGAGGAAGAGTCTCTAAGATGTGGTTCCAGCATCTACAGCTGGCCTAAATTTTACTCCATGCCAGGAAGCAGCTCCTTTCTCACAGATGGCTGCTGTTACAGAGCACTGACACCCACCATGGAGCAACTGGGCATGCAATATTAATAGCACCAATGAGAAAATTAGGATCCCACATCAAAGCACTGAGAGTTGTTTTTGTAATATTGGGCTTTAAAACTCAGTGCAAAAGGGAAGGTGCTACACTCAGCTAAGCATGTTTAGAGGACTTTGCTTTTCAGATGTGATTCTGCAGCTTTTAAACACACACATATGCAGAATGACCCCTTAAGCACAGGGGAAAGCTGCTGTCACCTGTAAGTCAGCAAATCACAAGTTACATGAAGAAACAAAAATCAATGCTGCTCTGAAATTCAGCCTGGCAGGGAAAAAAAGTCAAAACTACCATAACAAATGGCTGCTGAAAAGTCAGTCAATGGGAAGTGCTGCTTTGGCCATGGTTTTTCTCAAATACGGTCTTTCCCTTGGAATTTGAGTCCAAACAGTCATCTGCACTACACTGAGAGACCCTGCACTGAATAAAACAGACGCAAAACAGTAATCTAAATAAATTAGTACACACTTATTTGCTAGAATTTCTCTAGCAACATAAAATTATGAAAGAAGATGATCAATTAATCTAATTTAGAAATCTTCCCTTCTTCATTAAAACACTGACATTGGACCAAACTACACAGAACCTACCTGCATCAACAGGTCAGTACAGACAAAACATGGATGCAAATACTGTCAGCCACGTGATCTCCATAAGAACACTCTTGCATTTGGGGATTCAATAAATGAAGGACAAGTATAAAGCATAGAAATATTATCTTGAGAATACAGTGGTTATTACTGGGGCAGGGACTGCTCAGCCATAGCTGAGTCTCCACAGATGGGTACAGCCTGATCTGAGCTCTCTGCCTGCACTCTAAGCAAGCTGATGCACGAGTCTGCTCTGAGAGCTGCAAAAGCATGTGAGTGCAGCACTGTGCCCACGCCAGCACAACCTGCAAGGGGTCCATCAGTGCTGTCCTGCTGACAGCTATGGGTGTCTGTCACTTCCAGCCTGGAAGACATGTGCTCTAAACCATAAACCTGGCATGATGCTAACAGCGAAGTCTTCATGTGATTTTAGATATGTTTCTCTAATAGTTCTGCCACTTTAGCATCCACCCACAGAGAGGACCTGACATCTTTTTAGGTAGTTTGTTGAGACACTACAACTTGAAGACTCAACTTAGTTATTTGTCTTAATCTGCAACAGACTCAGAGCTGTTCAGTAAAATAAGTATGGGCTATTTCCCCTCAGAGCAGGTGAAAGATGGAGTCAACAACTAATACACCTACTCTACTTCACTCAGTTACCTGGTTTCATTTTGAATCAAACCCTGTCTATCTTCTGCTTCAGCCCGTCTTACACATGTGCAGTCTCCCTGCCTTCACTGGTACTCAGGCCAGACAGTCTGAAATTACATCACTGGCATCTTGCTGCAGCTTAGATGGCATCACCTCAGGTTACACAGGACTGGGAGAGACCCACTGGGTCACCAAGTACAGCCCCTGCTGTCCAGGCAACCACGTCACCTAATCCCTTTGTAAGTGAATCAAAAATAGTTATGAACCATACCTCACTGGGCACACCCCAGGCTAGCCATAAATGACATATTGTGGTGTAAACCAACTTGGGAAAAAGTACACAGACACATCCAAGACAAATTAGAAACTGCAACAAGCAGGGAGGCAGCTTAGTCTAATGGCCAGGGAATGAGACAGGCAGCAAGATGGTTGGGTCCTGCTGCTGGCTCCTGTTCTTCCCTGTTCCACCCATAGTGCCATTACTCCATCCCTCAGGTTCTTCTGGGCTGAGACCAAGATAACATTGTCCCTCCTTCCTTCACAGATTGCTTTGAGCACTATGACAAAAAGAGGGGCACAAGAACTAAATATTTTTATCCACTTAATCTGCCCAGCAGGTTTTTAAAGCCCATTTTAAAGCCCTCCTCTGCAATTCAGTCTGTGGATAATTTGCTACCTGCATCTCCATAAAGTTTAACCTGTCATAGCCTGACAAAGGTGTAATTTCATCCCCAGGCTCTTCTGACTTGAGACTGTGGAGCTTCTCTTTGTGGATAAAGTATCAAAGCAATAGCTCTGAGACAACAGCCCTTTGCATCTCACAACCCACGTATTATTCTCCCTAAACACAGTTTAACTAGCCAGAATCAAAACTTTTTCTCTCCCCTCATGCCTCTTCCCCACCGTGCACAAAAACACAGATAAAAGCAGCAGACAGAGACACAGAGAGAGGATGGTTTATCCCACAGACAGGATTACTACATCATGATGTAATGACCTTGTTCAGGAAAGAAAAAGGTTAGTTATATATCAGCCTGAGCTGTAAAAATACCAGTTCCTTTTCAAAACGGGGTAAGATAATGTCCATTTAAAGTTATGCTTAAGAAAACATAAAACACTTGTCCAGTGAACCAGCAAGAGAAAGAGCACAGCCCAACTGGCCTCAGGATAACCCCTCTGCAGACACATGTAACACACTGAATCAAACAAGTAGGGGGGTTCCTCTGCTAAGTATGCATGGAAGGGAGTATGTTGCTTTCCACGTGATCGTATCTTCAAACATCCAAGAATCCTTTCTGTACCCTACAAAGGTACATGGCAAAAGGAGCCGTTTCTGTTTCACTTCAGGTGCAAAATGCTGCAGAGCCAACTGTTTCAGCTGCCCCTTGTGAAGACTTTACATTTGTACTTGTTTTCTTCCACCTCAGAACAACTGGAGGGAGGAGGGCCATATACTGCCTGTATATGAAGCAATCCCATGAAAGAATAATTCAAGGCAATTATTCTCTCTTTTTAGACAACATTTAGTAAAGCTTTGGCCATGACTAAAACTCCAAGGCTGAGATAATCACATTTGTGACTACAGGTTCTTCAAAGGGACTTATTTCTAATGAATTTTCAAATGCTCTGAAAATAATAGGTACAGTATTTACCACTGAAAACAGTAAAAGAACACTGATGCTACTGCCCCAGTACAGCACACTTATTTCATGGCACTGCTGATATTCTGCTAAAGTGAAGTGCATGTTATTAAAGCCAATATTTACCAAGAGATACTACAGTTGTGAAAGTAATATAGTCCTTCCACATAAAAATAGGCTTCCAACAGGAAATACAAGGCATTTGGCAAGTCTTAGCCTGCCAAGGGCAACTGCTCCATGTCCTGTTTCCAGGACAAGAAAGCCCTCCAGTTACTCCAGATTCTTCCAGTGGTGAATGCTGAGCTTGTCTGGTAAGTTTTCCGAGCCCAGTGGAAATCCTAGAGCAGACACAGAAAGCTCAGAGTCTGAATTGGCACCAGATGCTTTAGAAAACAAGTGACTTTCATTTTGTTACAGGAATATGAGAAGGCCAAAATGCTTTATTTGTCAGCACAGGAACAGCCACTCATCTAAGAGCATGAATATTCTGTTGAAGTTGTTACAAAATCAGACTCTTCCAAGGAAACCCTGCACTGAGTAACAGTGCCATGTGCCAACTTACAGTGCTCTCTACACGTGTATGAGACAGGAAATGTATTTTCTACAGCAGATGAACAGCAATGACAGCCTTCAGACTAGAGTATAGAATATCATTTGCATCAAATTCCAACCTCTCAAGGAGCAGCCTACAGTATCTCCCTACTAGCTCAAAGACTCCATACAAAGGCCAACTCAACATCATACATCTACTGCAGTGTTTCTTCTCAATTAACTAAGGAAAAGTGTATTAGGCATACATCAAAACTGCATTGCAGCTAGAGCTGCCAATTACTTATGGCAAAAGGGAGGCTGATTCATCCGACTGTATGTGGGCCTTGGCTGGAGTTTTCCCAAAACGCAACAAGAAAAGAAGAAAACCTCAGTGAACCTCCCCCTCATTCCCACTCCTTCCTCCCCCACAAATCACAGTCAAGAGGCCTGCGCTTGCAAAAGCAGCATTTCCTGGAGGATTCTTTCTTCAAATCACTCCATTTCTAAATTCAGACAAAACACACAACTCAAAATCCATTTGCATATGATATATACGCATACAACGATACCTCTCCCAAACACTTACAAGCAATGCAAAGGGTCTAAAGGACCTTTAAATCCCCAGTACTCAGGGATCCCTACATCTTCCACTCCAAATCTCACAGCATTCCGTGGCCACCTGGGTAGAGTGCAATGGCTACCTGACAACACTCGGCTTGGCACCAGCCTGCGACAGCTGAGCACAGGCTGGGGGGCCTTGTCTCTCTGCTTACAGCAGTCACAGAACACAACATTGCTGCTAAGCACAAGCACATCCTGAATCCAGACCTTTTCACAAGTTTCCTGTGTCAGATGCATTTAACACCTAACATATCACAAGTAGCAATTCTCCATCCAACATGTCCCTCCTTCACTTTGTGTGTCTCAAATGAGCCTTGTGGCCTCAGGGGTGCCAGGGCTCTTTTCTCCCTGGCACTGCTGGATGGAAATTGTTCCTATTAGTTGCCATGGACCCATTTAGGCACCTATTAGCCTAGGTTTTCAATGTCCCCGGCCACACCAACACCACTATTCCCCACAGTGAGTTCAGGACACAAAACTTCAATCATGTTTACTTCTAACTGCTATCTTTCATTGCTCTGACAGCACCCTACTTATGACCTTGGGCATCTGACTTCATCCTTTTGTTTCCAGTGTGTTTGACATGAGTCAACCTGGCACCCAGCCCCCCTGGAGCAGTCAGACCCTGCCTTAACACATCTCTGCTTTTTTTCCAGGCCTGACTTTTAGGCATTTATTGTAAATCTTTAGAACAGTTTTCACAGAAAATATGCTTTGAGATCCTCAGAGTGCAGAAAAATGCTAGACGCATGCACCTACTGCTCACTGCCTTCTGGCACCAATGTTCAAAATTCCAGTGAGCACAGAAGGGAGCCTGAGCTGCCTCTTCCACGACAAGGGGGATCAGGAGTCAGACACAGCCAGCTCCATGGATCACAACGCAGTGCTCCACCAGCACTGCAGGGCAGACCAGTGCAAGGTGTCTTCTGCCTAATGACCCCACCAACAAAAAACATCAGTCTGATGAGAACTTGTGCTTTAGAGGCTGTTGGATTGCACAAGAACGCAACTTTTTCCTCTCCTTGCCTGAAAGCCAGTCCTACTATGGGTTGATTTTGGGATTATGTTTACCAGACTGCTTGTGGGTACACACACAGCTATGTGTAATTCCTGTTACAGTACACAAGCAATTACAGTCAGGATAGATGCAATCCTCAGAGTCACATGTGTTCAGGTGTACCCATGAGGGCAGGCTCTGCCATTCTGCTGAGATCAGCAACACAAACAAGATGAAACGCAGCTCAAAAAGTACTCAAGAATCAGGTAACAGACCTCCTGTGTCATGTGTGGGCCTGGGAACTTCATCCATGTGCTGCTGTGTTCACTGAGTGAGAGGAAAGGGAGTTTACCAAACCAAGGACTTAGAACTGGAAAACTACCTTGTAACCAGATTCTTATTGCTTCTCCCTACTACATGAAGAAGACTGGCATTCACCTTGAGTGTCCAGAGTGCTCCACAGACCACGGGAGAAGACAGGGCATGCCCTGAAAAGCAGGTTCCTCAAAAGCTCTGTTCGCATTACAAGTTATGGTGTAGAGTGCCCCCTATTTAGAGATGCTTTGTGGACAATTTACTTCAGAAACACACAAAGGTAGCAGAAGTCCCAGTATTTCAGTATCACTACAGATTTCAGGAACAGTCCAGGACACAACTTCTGTGTGTGAACTGTCAACATACCGCAGAAAAGAATAAGACTCCACTCTCCCCTTATTCCTTCTGAAATGCTAACCATTATTCATTAGTGCCCTTAAAGAGGGGGATTCTGCATTCCCCTAGTGCAAGAAGAAGTGGAGAGAGAAGAAGAGCATGGAGAGAAGGTGTGGCACAGGCTGTGGGGCAGAAATTAAAGGAGAAGACTATCCTCACAGACTGCCACTCTAGATACTTCCAAATATTACCCCACCTCTTTCTGGTCTGTGCATCCTACAAAGTGCAAGGCACCTTCCTCAAAAATCAACAAATCAGGGAGCAAATTCTGTTTTAGTCTTTTGTTACAAATCTCACTTCTTCTCAGCTTGAATTCTCTGGAATGTAAGAGAGGAGAGTCAGCACAGCACAGCTGATGTACACCACATCTGTAGGAAATGCCATCCTGAGCTGCCTAGGCTTGCTAAAGAGATCAAACGTGGATGTAAGCAGCTCTTTTCTGGAGCAGGCATCGTTTCAGTTGTTAAAATATTCATGCACCAATAGGAGCTGTGGTATCAATGTCTGTCCCTGATACAAACAAACCTGAGCTTAAAGCATGACAATCTGTGTTATGCAGAGCAGAATCACAATTAAAAGCATTTCCCAAGCCTCCTTTTCTGCAAACACACATATGACAGCTTTTCTAGTGACACATCAAGAGCAACCCAAATACAAGTCCACAATCTTCTGCCTGTGAGAGCAGGAGACATTAAAAACAGCTTTAGCAAATGCCCAGGATTTTAATTGTGTGCCTTCAGTTTTTCTCTCTCAGGTTTACCATGCACCAGCAGCCCTGTGGTTCATCTGGGGAGTGGCTGGATGCACCTGATAAATATGAGCTGGCATCTGGGCACTGCAGGTTGAACCAAGACTCTCTGCAGGGAAGCGCCTAGAAAATTTCTGATCTGGAGGATTTTCTCCTTCACAATAGGGAATAGAGAAGTAGCAGACAGAAAATGGAAAACATTAGGCCTTTCACTCCCCTCAAGAGACACAGAGAAGTACTTTCCAGTGCCCCTTCTAAATTGGGAAACTGATTTTTTGATGCTAGCAAATGGACAGAGGCTGGGGAGGGGGCACAGCTGCTACCCCTTCAGCAATACTGTCTGGAAAAATGAGTCCACCCAGGTGACATGGCAAGAAAATGTTTTAGTACTGCCCTCGTCACATGCATTGAACTGTGCATACACCCTGCAGAGCAACACTGAGCCTGCTAAAGTGCCAGAGCATTTTCAACACTTGAGGATTAGAAAGAAATGAGAATGGTTTGGCTCTGGAGTCTGCTGTACTGCAATGTTGAAATGGCAGTTTGGTTCAGGCTTATGGCTGGACAAAAATGACATTGCAGTACCTTGAGTTGTGGCAAAGCAAAGTACAGGCATGAGCATCAGGCTGGACCACAGCACAGAGCTCAGTGGTCCACGTGCCAGCTGTCACTTTCAGAAGTCAAAGGGTTACATCCAAATCTTTGTTTCCATTCCCTGAGAAAGCACACTTTTGCCACCAGGACAATAAACAAACATTAAATTACCCAAAGATTCCTTGAGCATGTTTTGGATCCAAATTGTCTTAATTTGCTTCTGATGGCAATAAGACAGTACACATGACCAGAGCAGAGCAAAAGAAGTGTATCCAACCTTACCTTTGCCATTCTCCAACTATGACCCTTACAGTGCTGTATCAGAGCACCACACCAAGCCCCAAACCCAACACATGGAGGCACTGAATACTATTCCAACTGTGGAACTGGCAGCAAAGACTCCAGGGCAGAGACGTGCTTTGCTCTGCATCACTCAAGGCTCAGTCACTCAGTCACACTACTAGATAACCAACTGACAATAAAACTAATGTTGGGAAATGAGCACACTGAATATATAACAACACTATTTCACCCTTGAACACTTAATGCACATAACCATAATGATAAGTCTTTAGAGCAAAACACAGCAACATTCGTAGCAGAGGTTTCCTAACTGAGCAGGACATGCCCCTCTTTAAGAGGGACATGATTTCCAAGTCTGCCTCTGGAAGGAATGATACAAGACAGGACATCAGAGTACCTGGAGGTGCACCTAGCCCAGTGCTCCAAGAGCCAGACTTGCAGGTAGGGCTGGTGCCATATGTGACACAAAGATCCTCCCAACCCAGAAGCCAACGACCTGGAGCACTTGTGGGCCTGTCTGTCCCCTGCCAGGGCTTCCTGGGATCAAGAGCTCCAAAAAAGGGGGACATGAGACTGCATCAACAACATTACAGGCTTCCCTGGATGCCTATCAGCAGGACTGCCAGGGTGGATGCCATGGTGCTGGCCCAGAGCAAGGTGCACCCAACCTGCCACATCCCACACCACCTGAGGCAGTGAGTGCCACCTTGAAGCCCAATTCCCTGTCTCAGAAAACCCAGGAAGCCAACTCATAAAGAGTTCACTGTCAGAGCTAAATTGAAGCAGTGCAATTGAGCACACAAAATGAGAAGTCCTTTGGCTATCTCCAACAAAGCACAGTGACACACTTGCTGTTCACTGCACACAAGCCACAGATGCTGATGTTCACCTGGAAACAATCTCCAGAACTCCAAGCACTGAGACTATCCACTAGCAAACCACACACTTTTGTCATATTTTTCCATTATGAAATTACTGCTAGGAGCAGGAGACAACCAGCGACAGCAGGTCTGAGATAAGATATTCACATCAGTGCCTCTACCTGTGCTGACCCCAGCCCAATAAAACCTACTAACCACCACTCAGCCTAATGCCATTCTTCAAGTAACAGGAAAATCAAAGCAAACATAAAGGAAGATGCACAAGCTCAACTATTTGTGTCTGAAAGGTAAAAGCCAAAATAGAGCTAGAGGGAGAAAATGCTAGCTAAACACAAAATACCACTAGTGAATGAAAAAGTTTATTTTTGCAGCTGAAAGTTAATTCATGTTCTTCTCTCCCCTTTCTACCGCTGCCCTCCCCATTAAGTTAATGGAGAAAAGCTTCAAGCACCTTTGGCATGAGCGAAGGATGGTAAGGAAAGAGGAAGATCACAGTGGGCTTCTGCCTGCCCACTGTGTAGCACAGCAAGAACACAAATCAGTACTCCAACCAGAGAGGCACAAAGTGACAGCACTGTTAATGTCCCAAAGTCACAGGGAGTCCAACCAGAGCAGCAGCGGAAGCCAAATCTGGCAACATCTCCCCTGCGACCGGTTCTGTGCAGGCACGGCTAAAATGAAGGAGGAGCTGTGGCAGATCTGAAAGACCTTCAGATTCCCAGCTGGTTTTGATCCCAGAACACAGGCAGCTCCAGGGATGCTTGGATCCACAGTCACAATTAAAGTATTAAAAGAAAAAGAGAAGAAAGCTTCAGGCAAAGGGAACAGGAACTGAAAATGGGACTATCCCCACAAACCAGCTCGCAAAAAGGAGCAAATGCTGCCAGGCCAGGAGATGTCTAACACAAGAGCTGGGTTTGCTATGGCCAACAATAGGTTGCAGAGTTGAATGTGTCTGATCTATCACTGTAATTGTATGTACAAAACCCACAAAGAAATACAGGGGGTGGGAGGAAGACAAACTCTTGTAACCAATTTTGTTTTTCTAGACTTCGTGAGTCAGGTCAAGACACACAGGACAATCTGGACTCCAACTTCCACATGTTTTCTGAGCTTTGGTCAGACCCTTACAAAGAAATTGCCCCGTCAACAGTCTACCTGGAAAGGTAATGCTCTCTTCCCTGCAGTCAGCAGTAAAATGCTCTCCAAGTTCTGGGAAACCCTCCTACGCAGTCTTGCTGGGCCTGCTAGTTTAGAGGGCACAAAGCCCCCATCAGTCCCTACAAAAAGCCAGCACACTTGTGTTAGAGCCCTGAGGTGAATGAGGCCCAAGGCCAGGGCCTGTGACAACCAAAGCAGCTCACCCTGGGTATTGCCTCCCGCAGCACTGCTGCCACAGCTGTCTCCCACACTGTTGCTGTTCCAAGTGGTGGCCCATGAGGCCTGAAACTTAATCCTGTAACAGGAGCTCCTGAGACTTACTTTTAGTTATCCAGAGTCACTCAGTGAAGAAATGCCATCCACGTACATCTTGGTTCAGAGTACAACCTCCTCTGCAGCCCAGAGGCAGCTGCTTGCAGCCCCTCACCTACGAAGCCAGCCAGCCCCAGCCCCCTGCACCACGCCTGCCACCAGCTCCTCTGCCCTGTTCCACACTCAAGGAACGCAGCTCCAACCCCTGCAGCTCCATACAGCCACAAGCATCCCCTCCCTTGCCAGCCTACGTTCACCACAGAACACCCGGCTCAGGGCAATCTTCCTCTCCTTGCACATAACCTGCCACGGCAACCTTCACTCCCTGGCCTCCAATAATCCATCAGTCCACGTCCCAAACCTATAACCCATTACCCCTGACCCCTAATTTACTGTGCATTCTGCTCACATCCTTGGGTAACCTGTGGCTGGAAGGCCGAGGCTCCTCTGCAGCCATGTGCCACCCTTCCACTTCCCCCGGCACAGCGTCCTTCTCCCGGGTGGCTCCAGAGCCGTGCCCGAGCCCCTCCTCCGCGCCTGACAGCCACGGAGAAGGTGGGCTCACACCAGAGGAGCCAGGCAAGTCGGACTCATCACCCCTCCGGCCGCAGCGTCCCCTTCCCTCTCCCGCTCGGGCAGGCAGAGCCTGGCTCCGGCCCTCCCGATAGCCCGTCCTCCTCCCCCCCTCCTCGCTCTGAGGCGGTCCATGTCAGCCCGAGAATCGCTCAGCAAAGCCCATGCTGATCTCCGGCCTCTAGGTTCCCTGTGCAGGCATCCCCGACCGTGCCCAGAATGACAAGAGAAAGCAGCGTCCCCTCTCGGGCAGCCCCAGTGCCGGGTCGGATCCCGGCAGGTGGGGCATCAGCAGCACGGAGCCTTTAGGGGGTTTGCCGAACCCTCCGCACAGATACCCAGGCTGTTCACTCCCGGCACACGCTGCGCCCACCCCGCAAACGGAAGGGCGCGGGGAGAGGCAAAACCCAGCCCCTCAACACCCCTCGGGGCTGCAGGGCCCCAAAGAACCCCCCGCTCTGCCCAGCCGGGCCCACCATCTCTTTCAGATGTTGCTCGCTTTGCAGCCATGGCTTCTCCTGCCTGAATTCCCTCAGCCTTCCACGTTAAACACCTCGCCGTATTTAAAATAAGGCTCGTTTTCTGGCATCGGTGAAAAGTGGATCTGAAAACTGCCTCAATGACCAGCAAAAGGGGCCACTCGTGCCGAGTGCACCCCCCCGTCGGAGGAGGGGAGCCGGGAGCGGCCAGACATCACGCTGGAGCACTTCCTCGGCTGGCTGGTGTACAAGTCTGGGACAAAGGGACAACCCAGCACAGGGACCAGCTCCAGTGTGGCATCAGGCTCCACCATGCACGCACAGAGAGAGACCACCCTTCCCTGAACGGATTTCGGGATAAACTTGGCAGGTGCCAAGGTCAATCGGATGCGCGTTGCCAATAACGAGTATTAAAAAAATTAAAAAAAAAAAGGGAAAAAAAAAAAAAAAGGCGGGGTTATTTATAGCCCAGAATTTCTCACTCCTCTGCAGAAGCGCAGCCCAGAGGCGGCATTGTTGGGAGATGGGGAACACACGCACCGCGGCCGCGTTAATGGCCGGTGCCGGCGCTGACACAACTTCAGCTGCGGCTCTGCGGCTCTGGGAATCCTTCCCGCAGGACACCGGGCTCCGGCCACCGCCGACGGCCCGGCAACACACGTGTCACTGACGGCAGCGGCACCCCGGAGACGCAGAGACAACCCCGGCACCGGCGCACCCCGGCCCTGCCCGCGGCGTCATCCTCGCATCGTCGGGAGGAGACGGGGCGCCGCAGACGGGGCCACGGGCACCGCGCTTCGCCGGCGGCCGCAGGGCCCGGCCGGGGTTATCTGGAACCGCCCCGGCCGAGGTT
>WBNO01026708.1:0-30967 GCA_013400575.1 Peucedramus taeniatus | reverse complement strand
GGGCGGCCGGTGACGACACACGGGCCGGGGCTGGGGCTGGGGGCAAATCTCGTGTTTCAAGGCAGCGCGCAGGGAAAGCGCGGCGCGGGGGGGTGCTCGGGCACCTTCCCCGGGTGCCCCCGCGGAGGGGTGCGGAAACCTGGCAGGCGGGACCGGCGCCGGCCGGCGGTGAAAGGGGTCCTGAAAGGCATCATCACGCTCCCTGGTCTTCGTCCGCCGGGAATAGGAAATGCACCGTGAAATTCGGGGCTCCCCCGGATGACGTCTGCGTGTGACAGCCTCTGGGCTTCTCCTGTCTGCATCCAAACGTGGGACAAACCCAGCAGGAGTGAGGCTGGAGCAACCAGCTCCGGCCACTCCTGCGACAAAGAGGGCACTTCCTTGCAAACATCCCCCAACGCACCAGAAGAAAAATCTTTCATGGTCTGTGTTTTCCATTCTCCTTCATTCTTTCAGAATTATGCTTCCCTAGGCAAAGTGTGGTCCTTCTACTGCTCCTTCTGAATCCACGAGTTCAGCTCCTCCAGGAACGGTATCAAGAGTAGAAACAGACCCAGCTTTGATGAGGATGATCTCACATTTACAATATTTCCAGGGGGGAAAAAAATCAGATAAACATGACCAATTCTACAATCTCTGGGCATGGAGCAGAGCTGGGGCTGGGAGCACCAGCCATGCTCAGCTTAGGGCTGTGCCTGGTCCCAGGGCTGGCAGGAAACTACCAGCACCCAGTGCCGCCAATGGAAAGAGCTGTGCTGTTACATACCAAGGTGAGCATACCTTTGACCATTTTTTTGTTTGATTTGTGGGGATTTTTTCCTGATGGAGATGCAGAGTATGTGTCATAACACATTATGGAGCAGCCAAGGGCAAGCAATGAAGACTTACCTTCTGCTGGCTGCTATTGCCAAGGTAAGGCAGGCCACATGTATCCAAGAGGAGATGATAAACTGTCCCAGCCCCACCACACCACAGGTGATCTTCTGTGACCACGAGTGATCAGGCTACTGCCTTACAGCTCATTCAAAGGACTGGTTCTCCAGAAGCAAGAACTCACTGAGTCACCCAGTCCACGGTGACGTGACGAGCAGCCCCGACTGAATCACTACCATCCCCTCCTGCTGTAAGCCAAAGTCTCACCAAGGTTTTCTTCCCCAGTGTGAGTCAAATCTGTCACTTAGCTGGCTGGTTCTGCAGTGATTACAGTCAAGCCGTAGAGCAAATTGTCAGTGTTCTTTCCACTCCCACAGAGAATTACTCCTGTGGATAGATGACTTTCAGGATCCTCTAAGGTCAGCAGGAATTGTGAAGATCTGCTGCCCCTCAATAATGGAAGAAAAGGCCTTCCATTTTCTGCTGCATGTAGTGTCCACCCTGGTGACAGCACTGTGTGCACCCAGGAGGGTTGGGACAAGCAGTGGGGTCACTCCTGCAGAGGACACACTCTTTCCTGTTGAACCAAAGCAGGTTAATTAGCAGAGAGAGCAGGTTTTGGCCTTGGGCTCTTCTCCTGTCCAAGTCCATGCACAGCTTTTGGAGGAATGTCCCGTGACTGCAGCGAGGAAGGGAATGCAGCTGAAGGAGCTGTCAGGGTCCCTGCAGGCTCGCCCAGCCCTGCAAACCACACTGGCTGCTGCAAACTGCTGTTTACAACAGCCCAGAGCTAGAAAGGACTGAGCAGATGGGGGACGAGCAGTACCCAGCCACCTTCAGAGTAAAAATCATTCCTGATGGCTTTGGAAAAACTGGTGGGTCATTTACCAGCCCCACGAGTTCCATGAGCCGTGGGAAGTGCAAGTCCTGCTCACAGGCTTCCAAAAGAGGGAGGAAGCTTAAGGAAAAGCTGCAGATAGAGCATGAAATCAGGCAATTACAGTTGTTAGGGACTGAATCTGTGAGTGAATCACTTCCATTCCTTTTTAAAAGTCCAACTAAAATCTAGTTTTAGCGTAAACTTTTAGCAGAACTGCTCTTAGGAGCACCATAAGAAAACTGCAGGCTCTCTGAAGCACCAAGCCCAGGTCAGGTTCCTGTCTGACTTTGCCAAAAGCTGGGCAACAGCAGATGAAGGAAGA
This sequence comes from Peucedramus taeniatus, assembly GCA_013400575.1. Classification (NCBI taxonomy): domain Eukaryota; kingdom Metazoa; phylum Chordata; class Aves; order Passeriformes; family Fringillidae; genus Peucedramus; species Peucedramus taeniatus. The sequence goes on along the minus strand of WBNO01026708.1, from coordinate 28,892 downwards.
GTTTCAGTTTCCTTTCCCTTTTGAAAGAACAGAAACTTGACTCTGTGACTGCACGCAGTAAAAAAGCAGATCAGATCTCTTACACTCAGCCCTGTCCAAATCTACAACTCTCCTGGGAGCCAAAGAAACTTTGCAAGCATTGACTGTGCACAGTAGAGTTTTGCCTGAAAATTACAGAGGGTTTTTTAATGTCTGTGCCTTTCAGGTTGGCCTTTGGAGACCACAAAGCCCTTGAACCCGTGCATTTCAGCCTTCCGGTGTTCTCCAGCTATCTTTAAGCTGTTAAATGGAAGCCAGCTGTCCCATACCTGACAGAAAGCTGATTTTGCATGCCTGTCCCATGCCTCCCTGGCAAAGGAGAGAAAGAGTGGCAGCAAAAGCAAAGGCCACAAAGGGGAAATTGCCCAAACCGCAGAGCTCCCTCGCTCCTCATGCCAGCTGCAATGAGGCTGACCCTGTTGGAGCTGGAGGGCTCTGCTGCACACTATAAGCAGCTGCATGTGCTGACAATGGGCACATTGCTCAAGCACACTGCTGGGAGAGGGGAGAAAAGAAAGAATGAGTGACTGCATGGTCAAGGCAACTACACAGTTCCAAGGTGCCGGGCTCGGCAGCACAAGCTGGACTTGCTCCACGGGTCCACCTGGGATGGGCTGGGCTGGGCCAGACCTGCAAAGTGTAGCTGGGCCTGACCTGGCCCAGACATGGACATGGTGATGGCTTTGTCCTCCAGGCCAGTCCCTGCTAGACGTCAGTTCCGTGTGACTGTCACGTGCATGTCCCAGCGAGTTGGAAATGCTTCCAGAGTCCGCACGCCCACCCACGAGGTCCAGCCTCCAAGACCTGCAGGGCCTGCCCAAACCCTGGGCCAGGAGCCATCTGCTCTCTGAGCAAGAATCTAATCCTGTAAAAATAACTTTGGAAGCTGCCCTAATTTGAGCCCCAATGCCCAATGCTTTAGGTGTCTGAGAAGCAGGAGGAAGGACCTGGCTGGACATCTGCATCACCAATGCCAACAGCTCCTTTCTTGTGTACTAAAGTAGGCAGGATTGGCTGTATCTCAACCATCTGTGCTGCATTGTCTCTGTGATGGGCTGTGCACAAGCTTCCCAGTCCCTCCTTGGGGTGTTTCCAGCCAGGAGTGGCCCAAGGGCAACTCCTTCCTGAAGACGCAACCCCACAAAAATTGAGGGCCAGGTAGCCAACACCTAGCAAAGCAGGAGAAAGAAATTTTAGCTCTGAGCAACAAATAGCCTTCTTGTAGCCTCCAAAACATGCCTGAGGACTTCAAAAGCTCAGTGCCAGGTAACCTCACCTCTTAAATTTAATCAGATAGAACCTCCCAAACTGACTGCAGAGTGCAGACTTGCACTGCGTGACCAGCAGCCTTACCTGTGCCAGAGGGGTGTGCAAGGCTGAATGTCTCAGCAAAGGACACCAAGCACCAGATTTTCTGAAATCAAAGGTACACTTAGCTGGGATGGCCAGTGAGTTAAGAAAGTCTTTCTTGAGCAAAAAGAGGAATCCTTTCAAAGAGCTGCCTGATCCTGCTTTCACAGGGAATGTGCTCAAGCAGGGCAGGAATTCAGAAAAGCTCTGCAGATACACATCTGCAGGAAGCCTTCTTCAGTGCTATGTAGGATGTAACCTTAATGGGATACACGGTTCCAGAGGTGACTCAGACATGCTCTAGTGAAGGCACAAGGGCACAGAGTAAACCCCTCTGCTTCAGCAGGGCAGGAAGGTAGGTGGACACAGCCTTCATCTACACCAGAATTGGTCCTGCCACATTTATCACACCTTGCTGGTAAACACGACACAGTCTGAGCAGTAAGCGTGACTGCTGATGGAGTGTCAGTAGGTTTTCATGGGAAGAGGGTATCCTGTTAAGGATCCCAATAGCCTCCCACACTCAGTGGTAGCTGCCAGAGAGCTCATTTTACAGATAAAATTAACTGTGACCATCAATCTATCCCCATCAACAAAACCCCAATAAGAAGCAACCTATTCTGTCCCCTAAGAGCTGTGGGTATTACAGTCCCCTGCAGTTTTCCCCCATGCCAGGCTGCTGAGGCACCAGCACTTGGCCCCATGGTCCCACTCCTCCCTGAGGCTGCATTACATAGGGGACTGTGGGAGCCCCTCTACCAGCTCTGCTGAGACCAGGCAGCTCCAGGGGGGTCTGAAATGGCACAACAGCAGCGCTGATTAACTGTGCCGGGGGCTGATGTGGCGAGCACTGGGGGGAGGGGACACGGAGGGATGCTGAAAGCTAACAATTAAATTTGGAGGCCTGCTTGGCCCATGATGTCATGGCTTCCCAGCGCCCTGGCGATTGGCTGTGGGTGAGCATCTGCTGGGAGCTGGGGCTGGTTATTTGCCTGAGGTTCAGACCTTTCCCAGAGGCTCTGAATCAAGCTGGTTGTCCTGACAACCTGGATAGTGGCAGCTTCTGATAACCACGTAATGAGGTTGTCACAAAAAGGAGCCCCTCCATCAGAGAGGTTTAGGGATCATTAATGTTTCCGAGGGAGTGTGAGAGAAGAAGAGGTAAGGGGACCATCTGGCGATGCTGGAGCACGTCAACAGCCTCCCTTGGAAAGGAGCTTCATTAGACAGGAACCACCTACCGACACGTAGCGATGGGAACAGGCCGGCAGCCTGCCAGCAGCAAAGGGTCCCAACTGCTCAGCTGGGGAACAGTGAGATCCAGGCAAAGACAGAGCAAGGAGGACACACAGGTGCTGCCTGGGAATGATACAAGTTGCTGAGCAGTGGAAGTGCCCAGGGCTCATGTGGGAACAGGACAGTTTCAGCCTGGGACAAGTGACACAGTGAGGCTGGCACAGAGGCCTTCCCACGGTGCTGCAGCTCTCACGTGCTGCCTCATGGAGGGTAAGGCACTGAGACTCTGTGCCTTAGTTTACCCCATTTGCAGGTAGCTTCTGTGAATGGTTAGAATTCTTCCCACTCCTGTCCTGCAGTCTTGCTCAGGGCAGGGCACAGACTTAAGAGCAATGCAGCTCACAGAGAATCCACGGATGACTCTGCTGGCCTGAGGATCCCTCACAGCTCGGGCGCAAGGTGTCCCCTGAAAACTGAACCTGTGGGATCATGCAAGGCATCAAACACCGTGTCTTCCCCTGGGATCTTCTCAACCCAGGAAACTCTTTGTCCTTCACCATGTTCTGGTGACACATGGATTTCATTCACCCTGTACTCAGGTACCTCCTGTGGCTGCAATAAAAGTGGATTGAGGTGCTGCAGTCTGAAACCTTTGTGGATGGCAATAACACCATAGCTTGGAGAAGCTCAGTTGCCAAACTACTGATCCCCAGAACCAAGTTCCTGGAGAAGAATGCCCACCTTCATGTTAAATAACACAGTTTTAAAAAAAACTTTCCTTTAAAATGATGAAGTCTGAATCTTTCCTAAGAGGAGACAGAAATTGCCTCCATAGATAAGTCCTTATGAATCTTCCAGCAATAATTGACAGAATGTGTCTTTTATGTAATATTTATCTATTTTTAAAATATCTGCTAAGTGTAAACACTTGCTAAAGTCAGTATAAGACTTTATTAATACACTTAACACTTTATTTAGTAATAAAGTTTTTATATTAAAAGCTGCTATATTTTTAGTACATATTTTTACCTCAAACTATGATTTCCCTATTCAAAATTAGTGCTTCAACTGTGGATTTAACTGAGATCTAACAGGACTATTAACACATGTCAATTAAATACCAATCAACTACTAAAGACTGTGTTTAATAGATACATTTCTTAATACACTACTGTTATACCTCATTAAAATTGTGTTGAATCTTCACAACTGTTGTAAACAATCAAGTGGGATATAATCCACCTCCAGGAGCTAGTAAAACTGAATGTAGTGCTCTCCTACTCTGGGGAGGTGTGTGATATTGAATTCAAAGCTAAGACAAAGACACAGTTGATTACACATAACAGAAGTTTTCTCAGATTAATAGTAGGCATCAGGTTCACAAATCCTGCCTCTCTCAGAAAGGACAGGAATGTCTGCAATGAAATCCCCAGTCTGGAAGAGGGTTTTGCCAGAGGGAAACTATGAGCTGATACTGCTCATACTTGTGCTCTGCAATCCTACCTGAGCTCTCTTTAGTGATTCTTCCCACAGCATTGCTTCTCCAGTTTTGGCAGAGGAGAAACTGAGGCAAAGAGCAGCTCAGGCTGGGCAGCAGATCAGTGGCAGCTGTAAAGTAGCTTTGCCTCCCATGGATCCCCAGTGTCACTCCCAGCTCCCTTTTTGTTTTGTGAATTGCAATTTAAATCACCTTCCAACAGGAGTAGCAGGACTAACAGCTTGAATCTATGAAACCCTACCTTAACACAGCTTGTAAACAGAACACATCACAGCTTCCTGCAGAAACACCAGTGGGATCCAGAATTTTTCAGGAGAATCCCTGTCAAGTCCAATCCTGTCTGGCACTTAAACATCAACCATGGTCCTTCATGGGGAACATCCCATTTGACTGAACACAAGCAAAGATGACCCACCTGCTGAATTTTATCTGCTCAAGATGCTGAACTCAGTCTGCTCTCAGGACTGAGAAAGCCAAGATCCACCCTATCTATCCAAACAGCACAGTATAGTTTCCAGTCCTTTCTGGCATCAGAGAATAAGATTCTTCACCCAGAGGAGTGTGGGCAAGCAGTCACAGCCCAGCACAAAGAGCAGATTTACCAATCCATGACCATGCCCAATCCCCTGCACTAGAGAATCTCAGCAGAGGTGAGAGATCCCTTCTCCTGTAGGAACAAATATGCATGACTATGGTGCAGTACACTTTAAAGGCACAATCTGACAGTAAAACCACCATAGCAAGATGGGCAAGTGCAGCAAATTTATCTTCTCCAAAAATAGTCATTCAACAGTGATTCTTCACTGGAACAGCCACACATCACTGTGCTTCTGTTTTCAGCTTGCAAAATGTCTAGAGGTGGGTGAGACACAGAAAAAACATTCTCCAGGCTGTTTATCTTTGTTTTAATATGAAAAGCATTTGCCAACATACTAGATTTTTACACAAGTCATTCTCCATTTTCTCCCCAGCTACTTGTGAGCAGGAATGATACCAATTTTTTGCCTGCCAAGAGACATCAAAATAGAGAGGCTCAAGAGGTGAAATGTCACCATTTTACAGGCTGCCACACTGTGGCAGTTCAGGCTTAACCATACTGTGGCAGCGTCTGCATCTGGGGTTTTAATTTACATTCACCTCGATGTAATCATTAAGACTAATTAATGAAGCACTGAAGTGGAGCAAGTGTGAAACTGCCCTGCCTGCACAGCCCTCAGCTCTTGATAGCTGAGCTCAACTCTGTCAGGGGGAGACCTGCTGAGCTCCCATTTGATGTACAGACTTGAAAAGGGTAAACCATTGGTGGTACCTGGCATTCTAGGGGTTTAGAAATGCTGAATATGAAGGCCAGTATTTAATCTGTGACTGTCCAGAGCATCTCAGCATCCCAGACCAAAAACACATGAGGGTAACATCCAAAGGGAAGGTATGAAAATAAACTGATTCAAGCAAATAAGGCTGTTAGAAAATTATATGGAATTAAAAGTTTTTACACTGGGACCACTATTGAATCTTTTTTAAATGCCTTTCCTTGGCCAGACATGTTTGCAATAAAAAAAATCTTGCTCTCTGGCTCTTTTCCACTGAATGAAGTTATGCTTCAGGAGCAGAAAGGGCTTAGGCAGGGATTCAGAGCTCTTTTTTGCACTCCATCACCAGAAGATTTCACATGGGGATGATTCTGGCCTGAAGATACTAGAGTGCTGTTTGCTGTGCAAGGGAAGCAGTGTCGAGCAGCTGCTAGGAAAACTTTGCCATACCTCATCTCCTGCTGCTTTCAGGGTATTCTGGTGAAAGCAGAAAAGTCTGATGCCACTGAAGCCCATGATTTCCCTATGAGCCCTGAGACAGGCTCCATGGGAGCAGGAAGGGAGCCAACCTGTGAAGGAAGCAGCAAGGCACTACAAAACAGGGTGGAGATACAGACTCATATCCAGAAACCAACAAGCTGAAGAGGAAAGACTCTACTCTATTTTCAATTCATCATCCCATAATAGCCCAGTCAGAAAGACTCCAAGCCTAGGCTGAGTTACCTCTGGCTGGCCTGTAGCACAGACAAACCCATAAAGGTTTGCACCCTTCACAGACCCTAGACCTTCAGCTCTGGTATCACAGGGGAGGTCTGAGTTAACCCTTCAAAGAAGATGAGACACCTGAGGCTGCTTTCATCTCTAGTGGTTCCTTCTCCTTCCACACATGAAAGTGGATCCTTATGTCCATGTGCCTCCTACTGCTCATTCAGCTCTCCCTTGAAAATCCACTGTTCCCACAACAAATGTTGTGAATCTGAGCATTAACCTCATCCTAGATCACTATGAACTCTGATTTCACAGTTCCACGGGTGTCATGGGTGAATATGAACAAAGGTGCAAACACATAGCTCTGCACAATGGCTTGTGAGGGCTGGAGAGTGTGGGTTCCCAGCATGCTGCAATGCAAAGGTACCAGAGGCCTCAGGATAACATCAGCCCACAGGGCCTGAAGAAAAAGGTCTTTATGTGGTTCCCTTTCCACAAAGGAAGGCTTCATTGCCTGGAGAATATCCCATGACAGTTAGAGTTTACTACCAGGCTGGCTCAGGGCAGTGCTCTCCCAGCACTAGAAGACCAGAGACAAGGCTTGTCTGTGCACTTCCACACCAGCCTGAAAGATTGAAGCCTTACAATTAGAAAAAGCATGATAGAGAATGTCTGTCTTGACTTAGAGAATACCCTTCCCAAGCTTACTGGGGTTGTGACCTGGAAAATTAAAATGCAAGAAACTCTCCAGCTGCTGACCAGGCAAAGGGGTTGATATTGGATTAAAGACTCTAGGCTCTCTGCTGTAACACCAGGCACCAACTGCACTGGCTGAAGTGCCCCTCTCTTCTTTAGTGTGCCCAATACCAGCTACAGCAGCAGGACTGAGACTGTCTTTGTGATATGAACAATTTGCAACAGCTGAAGAGAAAGATTCCTCTGAAACCTGATTGAGACACTTCAAACAGCATTTCAGAAAGCTGGCCCAAAGGAAGGACTATTGACTTAGCAAGACTGACCACATCATGGTAGTAAATGGAGAATGTGCCAAAAAGCAAACTTACATGTACACATCACCTCAGCGCACTTCTTTAGAGGAGAAGATCTTCTTCTCTTCACTGTGAACTCTCCAGCACCTTCCTTCCTTTTCTCCCATGCACATACTTGCAGCTCACTTTACATCAGGACACAGCCAGTAAAATGTGAAAGATTTGTTCATGCCAAGCAGTATTTCTACTGTTTGTCTCCAAGCCCTTGGTTTTGTTTGGCCACAAAGGGAGCTCCATAAGCAATAGTGAAGGCTAAGCATGTGTGCAGGTACAAACACCAAGGAGCAGTTCATTCCATAGATTTATCTTCCATGTCATTGGGACAGCTACAGTCTGCTTTGACATAGCATAGATGGAACCAAATATTAGTTTGAAGACAGGAGGCCACTATCCCAGAAATATTCTTTTTATCCTAATGTCAGAGTCCAGAAAGCAGTCAGCAAGAGTTTTCTGACAAAAGAGTGTCTTTTTTCTTCTCATGATTCTTGAACTATGCATTTCAGTGTACAAAACAACACAGGTTTGACAAGTCTTACCTGAACAGAAGAGTTTTGAACCCCAAGATTAAGGAAAGATATGTTCATGAGACCCTGGCCACATGACAGTCTACAGGAATAGGGATATCTGTTGGATATCTTTTCAAAACACTTTTGGTGACCAGCTTCTTTAAGAAGCTCAAGGAAGCACCAATTTCAGCATGCATCCACAGGGTGGAAGAACACAATTCACAGAAAATCTGTGAAAGTTTTATCCTCCATCCAATATGGATCAAAATCAAACATAGTAAGAAAAAATATTTCAAGAATTGTAAGTATGACCTTTTGGCCAGCTTGAGTCAAGTGTATAAAACATGACAGTATATTTCAACCCTCATCTCTGACTGTGAAAGTCAGGTGTGTAGAGAATACAGTCAGTCTTATTAATCTGGTGCTCAAAGATGTTACCTAATCAAGAGCTGGGATCAGGAAGAAATCCTCAGCTGACATTAAAATGTTAAATGCAATGGACTGAATCCAATTATTATTTTTATTGCAATTGCTAATATATGAGATGGGGCTGGAAGGTCTAATTACCAAGATAAACAGTTGTCATCAATGCCACTGGAGACAGAGACTGATCAAAGCTTTGGACTTGTTCTGCTCTGCAGTGCCAGGTCAGACTCCCCTTCCACTCCAGACCTGCTGATATCTGGGAATCCAGTAAGCTCCCATGGGCTCAGAGAATCCCTGTCCCAGCGAGAGTGTCTGGGTGCTCTCATGCATCACAAAAGCTACAAACCTGCACGGTTGCCCAGCTATTCTGCTAACCTCCATGTTCCATGAGATATTTCCTTCTTTTGGCACCCATAAAATTCAAAGCTCAGAGATTTATGATCCCTGGTAAACCCAGCATATAAAAAGAGAATCCATCTCCTTCCATGAGCAAGTTAATTTCTCTTGTAAGAGATCTCACATCAGGCCTTCATCTCTTCAGCCAAGGCACCAAGACTGTCTTCCTTGTCATGGAAGTGCCTTTGCAGTCAGCTGGTAAGTCTTCCTGCCAGTCCAAGCTCTTTAGGGCAAAGATATGTCATAAATCTTCCTCCCAAAAAAATCCTTTACTGAATGAGAGGACAATGACTGGGGTGCATTGACAGCTTTCAGCTATCTGAAATGACTTTGTGAAATTTTATAGGGACCCAACCCAGCCAAGAACAATCACCCCTAAAACAGAAATTAAATATATTTATTTTTTCATGAAGGAAAAAGCAGCACGTTCCACTGGAGCACCCACTCCACCTGTGTGACACTGTGACACCTCCACTGACAGTCACACTTAGCTTCTGCCAGTGCCCCATGGAGCCCACCAGGATGGGGCACCACACTCAGTACTCACCTCCCAATATTGTATGGAGCAGGTCATGATTCCATACAAACAATCTTTCCAATGACAGGTCCCATCCATATGGAGGCCACTGTCAGAGAGGAACAGAGCCAGAGGCCAGTGCTGGATTTGGTGGTAACCCAGCTGCTCTCCTGATCCCCTGTATCCACAGTGGACTCCAGGCAGCAGTACACAGCCAAATGTAATAGGTGATTCCATGACATTACTCCAGCTTACATCAGTGGCTCCTGCCCTCCCTCTCCCATGCTACCAGTGTGGCTTTACTGTGCAGCTGCCAGTCTGAATGCCAATCCACTCTGCCTCTGGCTTTCTGCAGGACCCAGACTCTCATGCTTCAGTGCATCCTTGCAGTTGAAAGAAGATGTTTGCTCATACATATTTTTAATCCTGTTGCTACCCTGGCTCCTTCTCATTAGTGGCCTTGCACAGCCATTGGTTCCACACCAGGGGAACAGCCCAATTATCTTGCACAACTCAGGGGAGAGCCACTGCTCCAGGAGGAGAGGGCTGCTTGCCCCAGTGGGAACAGCTGCTGTCCCATGGTGAGGGGAGGAAATCCCAGAAGTTCAGAAAGTCTCAACAAGGCAAGGGAAGAAATGCCAGATAAATTCCTCACCACCAGAGGAAGAGAAATACCATCCTTCTGGCACATGCTGTCTCTGTTACATCTGAGGGCTGTGCAGGTAAGGAGTGATTTCTGAACAGAGCAGCTCCCTGGGGCAGAGCTCTGGGAGTAATGCAGGGCTGGGCAACTCCAGGGCACACTCACTCTTTACAGGGCAAAATGACACATGGTCACAGACTCAGAGCTGGCCAGTAGAGACATATTGCTGAACAGGATGGGCTTACCCATCACCAATATTTCAGCTACTGTTGACTTGGACTGAAGCTCCCAAGGGACCACCTTAGCAGCTGACACCTGCAGGTCAAGCTATAGTCAGGACTACCAGCAGACAGCCTCATCCCACTCTCCCTGTGCACAGGGCAGACACTTCAAGCCTGGGTTGCAGTATGAGGCACAGAAGAAGGTAAGACAAGCATTATGCATTTCGGCAAAGCCAAAATCTCTCTGTTCACTTCTCCACACAGACATCACCACAGAGACCCAGCCCTGCTCCTTCAAGCTTGTCATCACATGAGACATGGGCTCCACCTCCCTTAAGAGATCTGATCTGTCAGCTCAGGCTGAGGCACGTGAGACCCAGCTCCTTCTGCTCCAAGGAGATAAGTGACTGTACACTTACTGGTGTCTGTACAGAGGGAGGAGGAGGCTGACTCGCCCTTTGCAGGTCCAGTCCCTTCACCACCTGCCTTCCCCAAGCTCTGCACCAGCAAAATGGATTTTCACACTCAGTCCTGCACACAGTCTTGGGCAATCCCACATGATTTTGTGTGGCAGCCTTGCTCTTTTTGAGATACTGCATGCTCCAGAACAGATTGACTGCACAGCAAGGTGAATCACAGCTGTTAACAAAATGTCTGGACAATTGCTATGGCAAAAAGACTGACATTGCTTCATACTACTGCTGCCAATTATCTCCTGGTTGTACAATGAATCCCTTATCACCTTCTCTCACCAGTGCTGGGCGGGAGGAGCTTTACAGCCTTTGCTTTTGTCTCACTAATCTTTGCTGGACCGACAAGTCCCATGGACCAGGAACAGACTGCTCTTCTGGCTCAGAAACAGAGCCCATACATTGCTTTCACTGACTGTTGAAAATGTGCACTCAGATGTCCTGGTGTGCCCTTTTTGTCTTCTAATGAAAGCTGAATGTCACTGCTCACCCCACCAGGAACAAGTGCCAGCAGCATGAAGCCCCAGTTCTGGCCACTTCTTGCACCAGACAGCAGTTGGACTGTCTTTCCCAGGAGAGGGGCACTGGGCAGGAACGTGCCACCCCATCTGATGCCAGCATGCCTGGTGCTGTGTAGGCCATCCTGTTGCTAAAAAACCCCAAATTTTGGTGGTGACACCAATCATCACTGAACTAGCAGGGCTGCATCACTACATCCCTTCAGTGCCCTTGTACCCACCAGGCCTAGAAAGATGAGCTGCTCTGAATGGAAACAGGGTCTAAGCAGCCCCAGACTCTCTGCTTACTGCAGCACTGGCCACCTGCCCTACAGCAGGTGAATGCTGCACTTTTTGCTACACATGCCAGACGTGACTGGGGCCCTTCAGAACCCTGAGACAATGTTGTGTATTCATGAGTGCCATCTGCTGGCACCTTCTCCATTAACCTTTCCAAAGCCACTTAGTGGAGTGTGGAGCTCTCCAGACCCAGAGCACACAGGTACCACTGGCTCCTGTCCCCTTCCTAGCAAGGGAAAAATTCTGTGCCTTTCCAATATCCCAAAGTTTCTGGCCTCATCAGCTGCTGGAAATAAATCAGGTAGATCCATTCTATAATCTGCTACTCTAATTGTTTAAGTGAAATGAACATGTTTCCCTGGAAGGGTTAAATATAAGAGTTAAGGAAACACTTGAGACCTCAAGAAATTCTTAGTGATGCTTCCACTATCTGGATAACAAGACATCAACACCAAAAACATCCACCTAACATATATGTGTACTGGCTTCTTCCTCAAAAGACTGCCTGGCAAAAAATAATGAAAATAAACTAAAATAATATGCAGTGTGGGAACTCCTGTGCCATATGTGCTATTATTTGTTAATTATATTCCCACAGCAATATACATCTGCAGAACCCTGTAGTCTAAAGCCCGTTCCTTCCTAAGTGTTAATTAGAGCTCACAATCAATGTTGAGAAGTGGAGGAAGTGTCTTGGTCTCTCTCCTATGTTTGTAAAGCCCCAGAAGCAAAATCCAAACAGACTTGCACAAAGTCACAAGTGAAGCAATAGCACTGCCAGAAACAGAGCTCAAAACTCCTGGATTCCAGGTTCTTCCCACAGAGAGAGGAAGACTGGTAACTAATCCCCAAAGAGGTGGGAATGAGCAAGAAAATCACAGTGTGCAGTCTGCCTGTTTTCACACATGAGCTAATTAGATTGTAGCCTAATTACAATACAGCCTTTGCATCTTGCCTTTCTTCCTTGATGATGTTGGCAGCAGGTATAGGTTGTCCATAGTCTTAAGCTGCAAGCTAGGAAACATCTTCTAACTGTGGAGAGAGTGGAAAAGCCCAGTGATGGGGCTGGAAACCCAGTGACTGCAGTATGGCACCAACTGTGCTCATGGAAAGCACCCCTGGATATAGATGCCTGCAAGGCAGAGGGAGAGAAATTAAAATACAAAAGGCTCCTCCTCCTTGTGCTTCCTTCCACAGTAAACTTGGTTTTAGAAGCACCAAACACTTGCCATTTCAAATGAAGTTCCCAGGTGTTTGGCACCTCTAGAAAGCAGCTCCTGCACCTTAGCAATTAAAACCAACATGAGTTTAATGCTTTTAGAGGCTGGAATTAAAGACTACTTCTGCCAAAAACTGCAAAAACAAGTGGCAATCACATATCTCTGTATCAGAGGGAAGCTGGGAAAATGAGGGCATTACTTGTGTTATGGTATCTCTCCTCCCTTTCTGCCAGGAACAGGGTAGGAATGGAATGGACACAATTTACAAAAGGCTATGGAAATGAAACATTAACCAAAGATTTGACCTCCACACACAACACCTCACAAATGGGACAGCTCTACCACAATGAATAAAGGGGGTTTCGTCTAAAGATCGTTCAGAGGGCAATGGTCTGGTCAATGAAAAAGCTGGATTTAACTTGCTTCATCTCCAGTGAGGTCTGATCAGGAACTCACTGGAAAAACCCAGCTGCTGCCACCATTGTGCAGAGGCAGATGTGTCACAAGCACAGGCTGTCACTGCTGGGGGAAGGAGGTGTTCAGGTCCCAAGGGAAGAGGACAGCCCAGGTTCTTATGGAAACCTGCAGTTCATGTCAGGATGAACTGTTACAAAATAAAATACCAAAATCTCCCACTACAGAACCAGTTCATGAGGGACCAGAGGTGAAATGCTAAAACCAATACAAATGTGAGGAAGGGCTGAGCCACAGAGCCAGAGCACTCAGGAGATGCCCAAGGCAGTTTCACCCAGGCTACATGTCCAACATAATTCCCTGCCAAGACACAACCTCCAGATGCAGACAGTGCTGGAAAGTGTAAGTATTTGTCAGATGAAAAGGCAAAAAACATCTGTAAGCTCCAAAGGTAGACATTACTCTTGCCCCTAATAACTTACAGATGTATTTTTCCCTATCTTGTCTGCAAACATTTCAAGCCAGTGTCGCATTCCCTACTGAACTATGATGCCCACAGAAGGGAACTCAAGTGAGACAATACAGTACATTGAAAATGAAGTTTCCAAAAGCATTTGAGATAATGGAAGAGAAAAGAAGGGATCAGAAGCAGTAATGAATGAACACAGAGACAGGATTTCACTGTACATCAGAACTCTGAGCTTTAAAATCACATGGAAATCCCAGCTTTCCTAGCTGTAACAGGAAATAGCTCAGGAGATCGACTGAAGGCTCTGAGGCAATTCATTTTTCAACAAGACAATGCAGTCTGCAGCCAGAGCATCACACTGCAGTCATGCTGCCTGTTACTCAGTGTGAAAAAAGATCAAAGAGCAAACAGGAAATAATCCAACAAGGCACAGTGAGAAGCTGCAGCCACATCACTGTTCTCTCACAGCTCACCTCCCTGAATGCAGGGAATGTCTGCACTTACACAGAGAAGAAGCTGGTAATGCCAAGCAACCCCTTTTCCTGCTTGCTGCAGTGCTCTGCATACACTCAGAGCCCCACACAGTCCAGCCCAGCAGCACTGCTGGGCAACTCCAGCACAGAAGGGTCAAAAGAGCCAGAACTCCAAAAAGGTCTGGCTGGGAAAAAAAAATAAGCCAAGGAAGTACATGTCTTTATGAACTTTGACCAGCTTCCATTCCCTTTTCTCTTCTGTTTTGCTGTCACCTATCATTAAAATTAAATAACATTTGGTCTTGTTGCCATGTTAACCAAGAGACACTGCAGACTCAGAAAGTCAAACTCAGTCCACCCTGCTGGATACTTGCTCCTGGTACACTTGATGGAAAAGCAGAGTATAAGATGGAGAGAACAGGGGATTCATTCCTGGAAATGTAAATACCTGATGCCTACCCAACTTAGAAATATAACAAAGGGGTTGGAGACACATTAGATTTATAATTAGGATTATTCTATGCAGGTGTATCAGTAGCTACTGTTAAACAGTGTGAAAAAACCTGATTCACAGATCCACAAAGGATCTGGGCCACAGAACAGCAGCAGCACAATGTCATGCCCAGCCCTCACCCACTGTCTTTACAACAAACAGTCAATATTCCTGCAAAGGTGCTTGCTTATGTTTCACATCTGTGTTATCTTCCATGTCCATTTCAGTCCTGATCTCAAATAAGTGCTGTTCATCTCTTCTTCCCAAACATCACCTACCCAGTTCTGCACAGCCATGAGTTGATCATATATTTCCTCACCTTGAAAAGTCAGGATAAGGACACTCCAAAACCCAAAGAAAAATAAAACACTGCTGGATGCTCCTCAGATCATCAAAAACACAGGGCAGCACTGTATCATGGACACAAAGCTTTCTGCTAGTGGGACAGCATTTTAGGAGGATTTCTTCTTTTCTTCTCTCTTCCTGATGCTTCCTTACAAATCAGGCTCTCTCCCTGCCTAGTTCTCCTGTGCTAGAAGTCTCATTGCAGCTGCAGGGAAAGACAAGCCATTTTGCTTGCATGGCTGCCTCTGCATTTCAAGCTGATTTGTATGAGACACTGCCACCCAGCACGATTTGCATACGTACCAAAATGTGAGACCTGCACAAAATGAAGCAGGAAAACCATTTGTCTCTCCTCTCAGAAAAGGTTATGGATTCTTTGCAAATGTTTACTATTAAGTGTTTCCTAAGCCTCTGAGCTTATAGAATTTGTACATAAAAGGGGGTTCACCCTCTTCCCCCAGTCCCACAATCCTATTTGCTTCAGATTAACATGAATGACCTCTACTTCACTCGAGCTTATTCACTGCCCACAGAGCAGGGCCTGGTTGTAGTGAATTATTTCCCTGCCATCATGAAATGCTATTCAGCTGCATAGGAGGGGACAAGGCTGCAGATGCAGGTGTTAGCTTTCTGGAACATTAACTGTTCAACACCCAGGCAAGTCTCCTATTTAAACCTTACTTAGAAGGGCTGCAGAAAACCATGACATAAGTATGAGATACCTGGACTTAACACAGCAGAACATTAGGCCCAAACATGTGATAAAGAAAACAGGGGTGAACTACAGCCTGGTAATTACATGTGATCACACATGGCAGGGGACAAAGCAGCCCTGCCATGAAATGCTTCATCTCAGCTCCTCCTGCTGCTCCTCCCTCTCTGTCCTCAACTGTGTCAGTCACCCAATGTGCCCCACACTTGCTGTCTTAAGAGTGCATCAGAGGCTCTGGGGTGGGTGCTCTTTGAAATGGCTTAATTTAAATTGACATATAAAGTGTCACCTCCAAATTAAGCCAGGCTGAAGAAAGCCCTTCAGGAACTTTATGTCCCTTCTCTCTCTTCCTTCCCCTCTCACGTTACTTTAAAGAGAACTCGCACATCATTCACCATTCTGGCCACCAATAGAAAACAACTCCTCCCTGAAAGGTGTCTGCAGGTGCATACTCTAAGAGCAGGGTGGATATGCCCTCATTTCCCCAATCCTCCAAGAATAACAGCCCAGACTGAAGTCCCTCCACAAGTCAGATCTCCTGTCAGACACAAACCCAAATTATTCTGGCATATAAGCACAGATCTGTGCTGAAAGAATGGCCATTGGGCAATTAAAATCTGTTTTCCTCCTTTGTTCTCCAGGCAGGCTGCCTGACTGACTGGACCCTTTTACTTGGAAAACAAATATTAGGCTGAATGTACAGCTGGCAGAAAGCCACACAGTGCCATCAATTCCTCTGTTACCCTGACTGAAATTTTGACCTATGGCTTACAACTACATTGAAGCTCTTAGTTCCTACCTGCACCTCCCATAATTTCAGATGGCACAATAACTCCACTCACTGATTTTTGCAGACCAGGGACTGATTTTCTCAGACCTCAGTGCATCAGGCTCACAGTGGTCACCCTGTGCAGCACCTGGGCTGCCTGGCAAAACTTACTCTGATATGGACTTTATTGCACTGGGTTTGGGAGCTTTTGTGGTGATTTGCAAATAATCAGAGAGTTCAGACACAACCAGTAACTACTGTATTTAAATGTTCCATTCATTACTACAAAACAGGATCCTGCCTAGAGAAGCAGAGGATGAAACTTTAAGTAGAGCAGACAAGTGTAAAGGACTGATGGTAAAAACTGTCCTGCTCTCACAGAGCAAAGCAATCAAACTATTTAAATACTTTCAGCACCTGGACTGTCCCAGCAAAAATTCCATCCTCAAACTCACTAAAGAATTACACACCATTCCTTAGTCTGCACAGGCAAGAATTTGTTTTTGCATTCAGTCAATGGTGGTTGGGGCTTTGGTTTAAAAAACAAGAACATGTATTTACTGAAAATCACATGTGACTCTTGTGATGAGCAAAGCCATTTAAAACAGTCAGAACCTGGGGGAACCAGCCAGGACACAGAGGGTGTTGTGGGGGCCCCCTTCAGCACTCACATACTGATCTTCAGTACGTGTGTGCTGTAAAAAAAACCCAGAGTCTGAGGAAGACTGGTAGGATAATCAGAATAAGGCACATTCCTCTCAGAGAGACCAGAGTAGCCAGCTTTTTTTAGCTTAACCAAACAGAGGCTAAGAAGGGTCATCACTGCAATCCAGAAATAACTAAAAAGCAAACACCAAGGAAGAAAAATAGCTAGTCAAGATCAGTGACTAGAAATAACCAAAGAAGAATAAAAAGACCATGAGCAAATTTGAACTGGAAATTATAATGTTTCTATCTTCTATCCAGAAGGATGAGGCAGAAGCTACTTTTCAATAGAAATAATAGGGGAAAGAAACATTTAACCATCTTTGGGCGTTTATAAAGTAGACTCTAGGACATGATAACTGCTATCAGTAGAACTGAATCTGACACCCTTGAGCTTCCTCACTCCAGTGTGTGCTCAGCTCAAACCCAAAGAAGAAAATAAAATAAAATAGAGGAAAATGGCAACATTCACAACTATTGTCAAAAATCTCTCATTAAAAACTAGGCCACAAAAACAGCAAGCTGTGCAAGGAGGAATGCCCAGAGGAGAAAAATGGCATCTTGCTGAATTCAGGCTCTCTGATAATTTGTGCCTCTCCATCACAGACACTTGCCCCACGCTTGCTCTCCAGCATGAATTGCCAGTTGGAATTTCCCTGTAGCATATCTACAGGGAGGCATCAGGAAACTCTGTAAATGCTGGGAATTGAATAACTACCCAAACGCACTCTCCTGCAGTGAAACAAACTGTTAGAGAGGAAAAGGAGAAGGATTATATGCTGGATTGTCTGGTGGTTTAGGCAGACATTCTCATTAAGGAAATGGTAATCTCTGCCTGTAGATCTCTCCTCTGAAAGCCTGGCAGTGCCACTGAATGACTATTTATCATGATCAAAACATAAGTGAACTCATCCTTGTCTCCTTTAAGGCATGGAGCTTGTGATGATCTCCTTACTTGCCTCATAAGGCAAACATATAAAAGGAAAATGAAAGAAGAGAAGGAAATCAAGAAAATGGATAAAACATAAGTGGGGAGAGACACAGCTGAAAGGAACCCACTGTTCAAAGCACACTGGCCAGCAATGGAACAGATCCTCTAAAGGCACCTGTAGCTCATTTGTACTACTATCACTCCAAGAAGGAATTAATCAATATATTAGTTTCCAGGCACTTGCTGAAGGATAGCACCATCCTGCATGGACAAGCAGGAAAGATGCCTGCCCCTGTCCTCCACCACATGCAATCCCATTTACTGGCAGCATACCCATAAAGGAGATGGAAGGACAGAGAGCTGAAGCAATGGGGAGCACAGAAACTCAGCCTCAGTTGCTGTCTGCCTGTGCAATGCATCCACTTCCCAGCTGAGAGGGGTTGCAAGGAAGTGTCAAAGAAAAACAAGCATGGTGGTTACCTCGTATTTGGTGAGTTTTTCAGCATCAGCAAGTGGGTTTCTTGGGACTTACAGAACAAAAATAATGGTAAACAGCTTGATCCAGTCATAGGTGAGACTGCTTAGAAGATGCTGCCTGGTGAAAAGCTCTAAGGACTGAACTCTCACCTGAAGGAGGCAGCTTTCACAGGGCAGAAGCCAAAAGCCTGTGCAAAAATATTATCAACATCCATTTTAGTTTAATCACAGGAGCAAACTCAATCAACATGGCTGGTATAGTAGAAAGTTGTGCAAAATAACGTACTGGATTTCTCTTTCTTCTTTCCCACAGAAAAAAAAAAGTTGTTTGTCAGTCCCATCGGAATGCCTTTGATCTCAACACTGATCTAAGCAAAAAGCCAAGAAGAAATCAAAGAAAAAAAAATGAAAAAAGCTCACTGTAAGAGAGCATCCATATTCTCTCCACACACTGCTTTGCCTCTGCCTCCCCAGGCACGAGCAGGTGACTCCTGAGAGCTGGCAAGGTGCAATGCAGAGAACAGCCTCACACACCCCAATGTGCCCCAGATACTTTTGAAAGGCTCTACCAGATCCTCCATTCTGCTCTGGTTTTGCTAGATATGTTAATAAGTGATAAAGGTTTATTGTGCTGTAGTTACATTTTACAGTCACACAGAGTGCTCCTCTTAACAGCATTCTCCCTCTTTAAATTCCCAGGAGGGAAGCACAGTCCATACAGTTTAAGGATCTTCTGTATTTTGAATTTTGAAGCCATCATCATTGCTAGATTACCTGAACTGGCTGGGACTATCTACAAAAACAAGTTATCAGCCCTCCACAGGCTTGCAGAAGGTCAGGGCTGCCAGGCAGAGAAACCTAAAATTCAAGAAAGGCTGTCTGTGTATTAGATCTTAATTTAGGCATGGTTTGAGAATTTCAGCACTTTCTGAAGGCTGGGCATGCAAATCCTCTCCCTGAAGTCACAGGAGCTATTAGTGAGCTCAGAAGTTAAACACACATGAAGCATCTCCTGACTTGTGGCCAGGATCATAATGTCTGTGGAGCAGTCTGATACTGCCTTGTGCAGCCCTTTCTTTACAAGATGATCTTATCTGCTCTGGGATCTCAGAACCACTGTATAATAATTATTCAGTTGAAATTACATCAGTTGAGATCAGATTAGCCTTATTCTGGCTTTTCCAGGAAAAACCTGTAAGCATCCACAGACGCACATCGCCTCTTCTGATGTCAGCAAAAATGTTGCTATTGATTTTAGGAGAACTGGGATTTCATTGCAACATTTAGTGCTGAGCGTCACTAAGCAAAAATGGGACTGCCCCAGATTTCCCTACAGTTGTTAAACAAGAGAGCTATCAGTTCTAAAGACAAAAGCAGAACTGTAAACAGTGCTACTTGCAGTGGTGATGATAATTGGAGGGAAAAAAAGGAGAATTAATATTTTTCTGTGGCACTGGATGTCCTTAGTAAATGCTAGAAATTGCAACAGTGTTCAGTGACAGACATAGTTTATTATTCACAGAAGTCTTTCTCACAATCACAATTTTTTACCTCTACAGCATTTAATTACCAACATTTCTGTCTGGGTTTGCACTGGCCTCTGCAATCTGGAAGCTGTTCAGGTGGTCATACTGCAGCAGAGAGCCTGAACACTAACCCTGAGACCTGGGAAAGGTCCTTGGTTTGTCAAAACCTGCTGCCTGAGAGAGCCCAGCAAACCTCCTCCAAGGCAGGGCTGCCGTGCCTGGCTGGTGCAGGAGTGAGCAGCAAGTCCAAGAAACAGGCAGACAGCTTGTGATCCTTTTGGGAAGAACACTCCTGTTGGGGGAATGGAAAGTTCATCTATTCACTCCCAATGAGGGGCTGTACAGCCACCCCTCCTGCTGAGCATCACACACCCAGGATCAAACCACAGGCACTGGATTGTTATTCACAGAAACTCAGTCCACCTGTCCAGTTTTGGGTCTCAGGAGAACATTCAATTCAGAGAGTTTCCTCAGCCCACCTGAAGCTCTGTTTATGATTGGTTAATCTAGACATACAGCAATAATAATAACTTGATAAATCTCCATGTGCAGGAGGTCATTTTTAAAGCATCATTATGTGCATTAGAAAGCTTTAACACTCATGACACTATAATTATAATCAAGCCTCATCTGGCATTACCTAGCATTGGGGAAGAGTGTGGTGGGGGACAGTTTGCCTTAATTCCCAATCTAATTAAAATTCTCTTTTGTTCCAGCAGCCAAAGCCATATTCCTTTTTAAAAGCACAGCAATGCCTACCTGCAATTATGAAATAAATAATTTTATTTAAAAGCAACAGCTACGTACAAGAAACTCCTGCACCTTGGACGTCCTGGTGGAAAAACATGAATTACACATCTTTATCACAGAGCTGGCCATTTATGTCTCCCTATAGCCCAGTACTACTGTAAAATAAAAAATTTATAAGGATGGAAAGCTCACAGCTTCATAGGGCAAAACCACAGCTGTATTTCATACCTCACAAAACCTACTCTGTGCAGCACAGACCTGAAAGAATTTTTTTGCCTTACAGCTAGGGGAGGATGCTTGGTTCTCTGCACAGCTGGCAGGTTCAGTTACGAAGCTATTACCCTCAGTGTGAGAATTACAAGGCAAAACACCACATCTTGAATAATTCAGGAAGCCAGCTTGAAGGACAGCAGCAATTCCTTCTTACTTTAAATCCTGTCCCCCTCTTCCCCACACTAATCTCCTGGGACTCCACTTAACATAAAGCAGCAGGCAATAAACAAACCAGCAATTACCACAGACAGATGCATAAAGCCCTACCCTCCCTTCTCCCCCCATGTGCCCATCAGAAAAGACTCTCCCATGTCTCTTCCTTCTGCTGACTTGGGAGTGAGAAAAGGAAAGCAAAAGATTATTTATCTGATCTCCAAATTCAAAAGTGCAGAGCATCTCCCCAGGCTCAAGAGAACAAATCCCTGGTAAGGTTGTGTCAGTCGTGTCCTCTGCCTGGCAATACCTCTCACAGCTGACAGAACTTTCAAGGTGCCCAACATCAAAGCTACAGGGTGAAGTCAGAAACTCTGACTGGGTTTATAAATCCCAGTTTAACACATGCCCACTGCAATTTATGAACATGGTACATTAATGGCTGGGCTCAGCATCACTAAATCAGTCCCTCCTGCTACAAGTAAGCTGGATATATCAGACCATTTCATTTAGGGTGATTTATATTGCACATAAATCAACATTCATCTGTGAGTGATTTGTTAACACATTGCAAGATCTTATAATCACTTTCTGGCTTTCCCTCAATCCAAACTTTTGGGAATTACATCACTAAATCCCAGACTAGAGGGGCCAACGTCATGAATCAAGCCTTGGAGACAGAACCAAGCAGGCTTACAGTGTGGAGTGATGGTTTGGTTAGGCTGAGCTGGTTTGGTTAGGACTCCCTGCACAAACTGGAACCCAAACTTTCCATGAGACCCATTCTCCTGTCTTGTTCCACAATTCCTCAGTCTCATGCTTCCATGCACAAAAATGAGATGAAAGCATGTCCCCCTGAGGGTTGGATCATGAGAAAAAATACCTTCAGAAGAGCACAGGGTGTTCAACACTACTCATGTCTACACTGCAAGGCTAGCAAGAGATGTCAGAGGGAATGCTCCAGAGAGGGGAATGCCCCAGCCAGCACAGAACAGGCAACAACAGCCCTGTTCCCAGGGCTGGGCACAGCTGCCTCCTGCAGCCAAATGGGATGGATCCCTCTGTGCCAGACAGACCCAGAGCTCATGGCACACCCTGGGCAGTGACAAGGGCACAACCACCCCCTCTGCTGCCCTCACAAAAGCATCCCTGTTCCCTTCCTCACCCTGCCCAGACTGGGAGAAATACAACTGACACTCAACAGTGCTCTGACTGCTGTAAAATTTATATAAGCACACACACAAATACACATTTATACATACATGTATGTGTGCATTGTGTTCATACATCTGTGCATATATACATAAACACACACAGAGATAGAGAGATTCTGGAGGTAAAGGTAGGAGCTGAAAGAGTTCATGGTCAAGTGCTTTAGTCAGAGACTTTTCCAAACCCAGTGTCTAGTTGTTCCTCCCCTTCCTCCCAAAGCCTCAGCTTCTGTAGTCTGTAACAGCCCCCTTAATTCTGTAATTAATTTAACAATTTGGCAATCTAGATGGATTTTGCCATTTTCAGAACGATTTTACGATCTGGAGATGCTGCTGGGGACAAAGCAGAACCATTTTAAATACAGTTGATTAGGTAACTTGTGCCTTTTAAGCAGACTGTATGACTATCTGCACACAAAACACCCCAATATTGATGAACTCTGATGAGACTTATGCCTTGGATTAACTGCACAAGCTGCAAGCCCAGAACCAGTGTGCTTTGGCTCCTGGCTACAGGGCAGATTCAAAACCTTAGCAAGTGCTAGCACAGTTATAGCACCTTATTTGTGTAGTCTCGCTCCCACACTGGGGACTTGAGATCTACCCTTCAAATATTTACACACACACACTTCACACACCAGACTAGACACTGTGGAAGCAGAGCTGCAGATATGCATAATACACCTTTTTTCCCTATGATATTGTTATGAAGTAGGAGGTGAGATTATTCACATATTAGGCCTTCAGTCTCCAGGGAACTGCCTGTGATTTCTATATTTATACTTTCAGTGTTGTCACAGAAAACATTGCAAGAGATTTTGATCTTGAATACCGATGCAAATTATAAAGAAAAAAATCTGGCATTTAAACCTCATCCTCAAAGCTCAGGAAGACACAGGCTCTGAGATTTTTGCTCTCCTCTTTCTTAAAACAGAAGGACAGAGTAAAGCAGCAGGAGGCCATCACACAAATGGCAATCATAAATCGATCAAGCTATCAAACAACTGTCATCAAGAAGCAGAAAATAGATTAATGAGCATTCATTATTGACTGGTCAAGTAACCTGGCAACAACTTCACTTCAAAAGCTGACAACAGCAGGACTCTCTAATCACTTCCAAGCAGGACAGGACCTTTCCTATGCCACTGGGCAGCACAGCTCTGGCCTTTTGCTCTTCAGCATGTGGGGGATAATTAACAGGATTTAGATACAATACTGGCTGCTAAGCAGAAATATCCCAAAATTTGAATTCCCACTCATGTAAGCACAAAGACAAATGTGCAAATCTAGATCAAGAGATGAATAAGTAAATATTTTCAACAACCTATCATAGGTTGCTGCCTAATACTAATAATAAAGTTTTGAAGATGAGCAACAAAGAAGTTATAAGAAAATGTAAAGGTTCACATGGTGGACATTTATGCATTTGCTGCATTGTCAGCACCACTGTGGCCAACATAACTGTTCACATTGGCTCAAGGTTATTATAAGGAAAAGGTGTGTAGGCTGGGCAGACTCTGAGAATATTCCTGCTTTCCAGTGCAGTACCCAGGTCTCTTGTATGAGTCTGGGCTCTGAACTACCCTAATTTTACATATAGCCCAGAGTCTGTAGCATACACACAGATTACCTTTTCTGTATCTGCCCAGTTCAGATAGGATACAAACATACTCCAGGTCATTTACCCACCTGCTCAGGGCTCACTCCTGGTCAAAACAGCCCAGCTCCAAGGACCTTCCAGCCACAAAGCAGAGGATATTTATTTTATCAAATTTCTGAACAACTTCAAAAACATTCTACAAAGGGCAATGAAAGGGGTGGAAAGCACCTTATGTCAGCAGTTGGCTCAAGATACATGGAGTTGATGGATTGAATGCTGCCAACACTGGGATTGTGCTGCTCCTGTGGAGCAGATGAACTGCAGCCTTGCATACAGTGGGTACTGGTGGCTGTGTTAAGAATATTCTACAACAAATGAAAAGTGGGTGGCTTTTTTGTTTGCTTGAGGGACTGCTTCAATCAGGTAAAAATAAACAAAGACTCCTCTTCTATGCACAGTGACACCACAGACTCACATGACTCCACTGCATCTGTTACATGTCCTACTCCTTAGGTACAAAACGGGGAAAATGAGTGTCAAAAGGTTGGTGTGGTCCTCCATAAGCCTCTCTGTCCTCTCCCCAGTGCTGCTGCCCCTCTCGTGGAGGAACTGAAATGCACAGCAGAAGCAGTTGGCACTAATATATACAAAAATTCATTACAACCCTGCTTTGCCTTCATGGGGATCCGCCTTTTCTCCCCTGCCCCATGTTTCCTTGTTTCATGATTCAGCAAGACCTGTGAGGGATAACAGCACTAGTGGTGCATGTTCCACACAGTAAGAAGTTCCCTCTGCCTCCATTTCTCAGGTCACTTTTGCCTTAGTGAGATGTCCCATGAGCTACCCTCCACTGCCAATGTCAAATAATTATAAAGGGATGCAGGTCACTTCTGCCCATTTGTACCATTTAAAGATCTACATTGTGGGTCACATTTACGCAGTAATTTTACTGAGGTGATCTGAAATATGGGTCTATATTTAATGTCTCTTAATATTAAAGAAATTGATTGTAGCAGGGGGAAATTAACAGTGCAGAACATGCAAGTGTGATCCAACAGCAGCAAGTGCCTATTCCAAAAGAGCTGAGATGCTGCTGCAGAAGGAACCAGCATTTAGCAAAGTGTCCTTAGTAACTGAAGGGTTCTCTGGCTTTGTCAGCCAACTCTAAAATAAACCTTATCATCAGTATTGCAGAGGGGCCTGCAAGACCCCCCTTCAAGGCCAGGACTGAGGGCCAAATGAGGACAAGCAGCCTTCCCCAGAGAGCATGAAGGAACATGTGGGTACAGCTAAGCATGCATAAGAAGTAACAGGAGGATTTGGGTCAAACATGGAAACAGTGCTCCCCACTGTCAAAAGAAGCTAAAGAATACTCTTTAATAAATGCTGTTGTGGAAGACAGTTTTGAGGCAGGATAAGAAGGAAGAAAATGAAGTTCTGCTGGGGATCCTGGAAAAAACAGCTTCCCCCATGAGAGTCAAAGTCCAGTGGTCAGTGGTCAAAGACCCCCCAACAGACTAAACAGCCTTTATGGTTAGTTCAAGTGAGACAATGGGAGTGAAGGAGTGAAGTGGCTCCTCACTCCTTCCCAGCTGCCACTGCCTTCCAGAGTGGATGAGCTACTGCCTAGTGCTGGGCAGGGTGGCTGGAAGCAGCTTCAGGAGAGTGCACAGGTAGGAGGCAGGGAAAGGAAGATGAGCAGTTGGTGTCTGACAGAAGGGAGAAGGCGGAGAGATCTTCAGAGAGGAGGAAATGCAGCCATCAGTCTGGAGAGGTGACATCTGCACTACCAAGAGAAGTGAGGTAAAATGAGATTTGACAACATTCATTGCTTTCTGGGAAGGATGATACATGGAGCTGAGAGAGAAGATAGCAGGGACCTGGATGGGAGAACTTTACTTGTACCTCACCTTAAAAAAAAATCCCACCAAACCAAACCAAACCAGCAGCAGCCTCTCCATATACTCTAGATGCATTTGAGACAAACATCAAACTAAAAAAACATCTGAAGATAATTCAAGCACAGATCATAATTTAATCTAAGGCAATATCAATTATTCAGGTAACTCCAAAGCTCTATCTTCACTGAGATAAAACACCATTATTAGCACAGAAAATTAAAGCCATTTACTTTGAGATCAGTGAGATCAGAGCATGTGAGGAGACTGAGCTCTGCTATCTCATTTTAATACCACATATTTTCCTAAACTAATAAATCTTCACGCCAAAAACCACTGTTTTCTGCAAAGGGGGCAAACACCCTCTCTTCATCAGTTCAGTACTTCCTCCCTGCATCTTTCTTACCAGCATCACATTTTTTCCTAAACTTTTAAAAATAGAGGTAAAAATACCACTACCAAGAAGAAAACCAACCAAACCTAAATCCCAGCTGCCACAATGAATCACTCCCAAAGGGAAGATGTTCTGCAAAGCTGATATTTCACAGTGTTATGAAGTTCTGTCTGGGACCAATCTGAGAATAACTTTTCACCAAAGATCCAAAAAATGCCCCAGGATAACCTTTAGCCCAAATTATCATTTGAGGTCCCAATGGCTTTCACACACACAGTAACCTCTTTCCCTGCCAACACCCTTCTGCTTCTGGCTTCAGATTCCCACAGAGAAAAAATTTAAAAACCCTATCTCCACAAGCCATTTTATTTATTAATGGGCAAAATTCTCTCAGTTCCTTCACTGCTTTTCCCATTGCTACTAGACAATGTTCAGACACCCTTCTGCTTGTGTTTTCTATGTACAGCTAAATTACATTTAATTCAATTATAAGTGAAAGCCACAGGAAGCCAATATGACAACTCCACTAGATAATCTTCCACTTCTCTGCCACAATTTCATCTATAAGGTCCTTTTCTCATTTTATTTCAGGATTCCTGGCAGCCTCAAAGTCTGATTTGTTTATTTTAAGACAAAAGCAATAATGTCATGTCAGAGAGTTTTAATGTAAGTAGAGATAAATGAAGTCTTAAGACACTACCTTTCTTAAACAGTAAAACAATTCCTTTTTATACTGTTAAATTAGAAAAAGTAAACAGTTAATTTTCAGCACCAGGAGAGACATTCATCTTGCAAAGTGCTTCTAACAGAGATGCATGCACAAAAAATCACTGTGCATTGCAAAAAATATAAATAACTAAAATAAAATAAAGCTATTTAATTATATGGCATTTTAATGAGATCTTATAATTATATTGCATTTTAATGACATTTGGACAATTAACTCCCTTCAGCTCTTTGCAAATCTCTGCCTTAGGCAATGACCCTGTGCCAATGTCCGCCCCAAATCAACGTGTAAAACAAAGTGCAGAGTAACTTATGTCTCTGCTGAGGTACAGTGGCATTCAGAATGAAAGCAGCCACTGTGGGCAGCACACACAGCAGTGTGCTCCCTTTAGCCATGAGCCAATGGGGATTTTGTCACTCAAGATGGAGCACTGGGAGCCTGGGACTAGAAGTTGCATCCTATCCATTTTCTTCTGCTCCACAGGCCAGCAAGGCTGATTGACAGGGAGGGGCATCATTTCATCAGACACTAATACCACAACTTCAATGAATATGGAGGGGGATGTTGTCTCTGGAATCTCCCTAGTGAATATTAACCTTTGCCAACCTATCTCTCTTTTAACAGCTGAGAAGGAAGGACAAGTTCACAGATGCAAACTTATGAACTTATGGGTCAGGAAATCTAAGTTCTCCCTGGGAACTACATTTCTAAATAAAACCCATCCTTTCAGTGCAGTGCTATTTATAAGAGCTGCAAGTTTATGCTGCTCATTCCCCATTTAGTTTAGCCTTTCTCTAATATTCATTATCTCACTCTTGACTTCTCGCTGTCTGCATATCCATTGTCACCTCTCATTTAGGAGTGACTCATTCTTAAAAGGATTTAGTCAGCTGTGAACAGCCAAGCTGAGCACTGTGCATGGCATAGCCAGGGAAAAAGAAACTCTAGAAATGTCTGGACAGATCTGTTCAGATAAACTCCTCTGCAAACAGAGCAAGTAGGCAGCCCAAAATAACCCACCTTGAGTCTTTGGGAATTTTACTCCAGAATTTAGGGTCAAATTATTGCTGCTGTCATGCAGACTTTAGATGGGTAAAGGAGCCTTCTCCTCCACTTCCTTGCTGCCCATCACACCCTTCCAAAGCAGCAGCAGCTATTTATCCACTGTCCCCTGCATGCAAGAAGTGAACCAGAACATTTCACCATCTGTCCAGCAGCAGTGTTCAAGAGTGCAGATTTGACCCACTATCCTGTTCTTCTACATGCCATAAAAAGCCTTCCCTGAGGAGGTGACCACCTCTGCCCCTTGTTGGGAGCTGCTGGGACAGAGCTGCCTTCCAGGGGGACTCATCTGAACACGTGGCTCTGTTAGATCCCATCCCCAGTTTACAGCACATTCTCTCCTGATGAACTGGCTGGGTTGGTGGCTCACAGGTCTGCAGGGGAACTGGGTGGGTGGCTCACAGGTCCACTCAGGAAGCTGCTTATGACACAGGAGATGAAGAGAAGTGAGCAGCTGCTGCTGGGGCTTGAGGGAAGGGCACCCTGTGCAACCCTTACATCTGTGGGAAATGACAAAGCAGCCTCTGAGTCCAAGATAGCTGGGTACTGTACTGTACTTGGGAAAGGAAGCCCTATATTAAATGAGAATTTACTTTCAGGTTTATGAGTGTGGCTGAAGATCACAGAGGTGTCCAAAATGCTATGCTAGCAAAATGCATCCAGCTTCCTCTTCAAATGAGCCTAATAAACTGGGAAAACCCTGTCAGCCTGAATACACTGTAGGTTAGTGAGGCGCACATTCAGTCCCTGACAAGGCTGATTTCCATGGTGCAGTCATGTGCAGTTCAACCAAAGAGGATGACAAGTTATCCCAACACCTCACCTCTCTGTGGCAGAAGTGCCCCTGCTTTGTCTCCTGCCAAAAAAAGCTCCTGCTTTTGGGGTTTTGTTCAAAAGGACTAAGTCCATCTCTTTTCTTCATCACCCACACCCCCTGAGCATGCATGGGCTGACCATGCACACAACTCAGCTCTGTCACAAGAGAACTGCTTTCTGCAGCCATGGCCACTACAAGGTCAGCTTGCCCTGGGATTCTTCTGCCAGTTCCTGGGACAGAAAAGTCAACCCTGCCTTTCAAACTCCAATCTGCAAAACAAAGCCATCCCAGAAAACAAAAAAAAAAA
>WBNO01026707.1:24890-44747 GCA_013400575.1 Peucedramus taeniatus | reverse complement strand
CACCTGCGGGTCCGGAGATGTCCACAAGCCACGCAGTGGTCGGAAAACCATCGTAAATACCTCACGGCCTCACGTTTGGGGCGCCACTTGTTGTAAATGCTCCTCCGCGAGTCCCTGCGGGGGGTCCCGGGTGGCTGTGACACACAGCTGCGGGGGAACCTCTCCCGATCTCCCGGCTGGCTGTGCACACACAGCTGCGGGGAACCCTCTCCCGATCTCCAAGGGGCAGGCGGGCGGCTCAGGCTCTCGCCTTCACGGGTGAGGCAGGAATACGACTGCGGTGGAAGAAAGGAGTGGACTTCAAATGGCGGTATCAGTGCAGGTTTATTAAGGCAGGGACCTTGAGCCCAGCACGACTTCACTTCGAAGACCAAGCTTTGGGCCATCAGGTATATTATAAAGGGGGAGGGAACAAGGATAGGGAGCCAATGGGGAAACATGGGGGTACGGACATTGGGAAGATGGGTCTCTGGGGAGACCAGTGGGGGTAAGCTGTGGGAGGAACCCCGGTTGCTGAACCAGTCACTCGATGCCCTTAACAGAAGTTTCTAGGCGAAGGGATGGGCTGCTGAGTGACGGACAGGACACCCGGGAGGGGTTGAAGAAGGAGGCAGGATGGGCAGAACCACTGAAATAGGGGAGAACTTGGATAAACCAAGGTACAGAACAATTATAAAAAGGCATATAAAACACAACACAACAAGGTACGAACAGGGATGAGGACCAGCCATCGGGACTTCTGGCACACCGGTGTGGATGAGGTTCCTGCTGGAGATGGACTGAAGGCAGTATTGTGTCACAGTTGCAGCTAGCCTGTAGCTGCCAAATAAATTTGGTCATATCAGACCTCCAAACTCAATCACCCCAGAAGTAAAACAAGACCTCAGTTGAGGCAGGGACAGGTTGGATTCAAACCCAAGCAGGGACCTCAGGCAATCACATTCAATCCAGAATGCAGAGCTATCACTGGTCAAGGAGCTGGGCAGAGAGAGATTCAAACCAGTCACTTGTCTTAGCCTGGAAAATACAAACCCCCTATATAAAGAGGGTCCGAACAATAAAGCACGCTGTTGTTACATGGATCTCTGAGAGTTTGTGTCATCCCTGTATTTGACCACTGACTCCATGTAACTGCATTGCAAGGTGCCACGGGAGTCACTGGGCAGAGGGGCCACAGCGCCGGGCCCTGGCCGCTGCAGGTGCAAGCCTGCTCCTCCCTGGCTGAGCAGCAGCAGTGTCACAGCCCTGGTATCACATCTGCCTGCGGGGACTGGGCTGACGGAGAGCATGGAGCCAGCACCGCCTGCTGCAGGACACCACGGGGCAAGAGGGGTCGGGACATTTGGGGCCCTAGGGGCAGCAGGACAGAGGAGCAGGGCTGGGAGGCAGCAGGAACCGGTCACCTGGCACAGCTGCCATGTTTCAGGTTGGAGCTCCTGGCAGCGCGGGCACAGCCTGGAGTCTCCTGGAGACTGGAGCACCAGTGTGTGCCGGGGGAGAGGCAGCAGCCCAGCTCCGACACGGCTACCTGCCCAGAGCACAGGAACCATGGAGCCCACTGAGGCCCCCTCCTTGCAGAAGAGCTACTCTAAAACCTCTAGGCCCAAAATTTGTCTCCTTGAGGGTACTTGTGCAGTGGCACAGGTTCCATCCTGGGAGATGTGCAGCCCACTCCAAACTGCATCGATGACCTTGCTTTGGGTAAGAACTGGAATGAAGCACCTCCTGAGCCTCAAAGGACCCCATCACCCCATCACCCCATCACCCCATAATCCTGAGTCCCTGAGGCCCCGTGAGTGCCATTGAAGACCGGCACCTGCCCTGGAGGCCCAGCAGCTGTCAAAGACAGTGCTGGTCTTTGATCAGTTTGACAGCAGTGCAGTGTTGCACTAAATAATTTAGTTGTTGTTTTTGCACTGGGTGATTGGGATTTTGCACTGAGTAATATGTTTGTATTTCCCCTCTCACATCACATTGTTTCTCCCTCACACACCCTTCTCTCCAATACCCTGGTGGTGGTGGTGGTCTCTCCCAGGTTATCTCCTCCCATCGCCCCTCCCCTCACCTGTACACATTGGCTGTAATCCCTCTTCTCTGCCCCCTTCCCCTGGGCTTAAAATCTCCCATGAGGAGACCCCTGCCCTCTTTTTTTTCCCTCTTTCCCTTCCTTCCTCCCGGTCACCACCCGGGCTGCCAGGTGGTGCCTCTGCGAGGAAATAAAGGGAAGGACAAAGAGCATCTCCAGTCTCTTACTTTTGTCCTTGAAGTAGTGGAGCTTTAGAGGGTTTGGAGCTAGCCAGAAAGGACCCCCAAAAGGCCCAGCTACTACTTCACAGTGGGAGAAGCTGGTAGTGACATCATTGCCCCTGACAGCTACTCAGTCCCTTGTCCAGCATTTCTGGGGACAGAAGTGCCCAAGGAAGAGGGAGATGTTGGTAGACCCAGCGCCAGCTGCGTCCTGGGAAGCCCCATGGTGTATCCAGTAAGTGCTAAGCCCAGTGGGCACAAGGCACAGCAGCCCCTGCTGCCCCCATCACAGCTCCAGCCTCTGTTCTTACCCACCACTACCTTTGTTTTCATGCACAGCCTGAAAACTGTCCTGTTGGAACCTTCCATGGGCTTTGGGAACCTCTTTCTGGGCATAGCTCCCATGAGTTCCACCCTCTGCCTCCTGCAGCCAGCAGAGACCTGTGCCTGCATCCTGTGGCACTGCCTGGGACAGCCAAAATAGTATCTCTAGGCCCTGTTCACCATGGACATGTTTAAGAAACCCCTGACAACTCCATACCAAGGAAAGCTCCTCATTTTTTGGTGGCAGCAGCTGGGAAGGGAGTAGGATGGTGACTGGGATGAGCACTGGGCACTTCTCCAGCTCTGTAGAAGCCTGGACAGTGGAATTCATGCATTGTTATGCCTCAAACACTGATGACCAGCAAGTTGGAACAGAACATGCCTGGAATGGGGGGCCCTACAGAGGGAGGGAAGAAGCTTTCTGGAGCCAATTTTCCTCTTCAGTTCCATGGTGACACACAACATTGCACAAGTGCAGAACTGTGGTCAAGGAGTGGCCAAGATGAATAGAGGGAGAGTGATACCACCAAGGATCCCCAAGTAGCCCGGGACTCTTTTCAGGAACTTTCCAGCTGAAAGCTGTGTGTGCCTCATGCTGTTACATCAGACAAAAAGAATCCCCTCCCTGGAGAAGGATCTAGGCATTCCCATGCCAACCTGGATGTATATAACCTGACTTTTTGTTTTCACAGCCCCCACTCCCAATGGATCTGTGACCATTACTCTGACCACAGACATCGGAATTGCAATGGTCAAGTCTCCTCACTGGATCCACGGGTGGTGATATTTGTCCTCTCCACCATCTACTCTCGTCCTTTCCTTCTCTTTCTTTTGCTCATGTATTTTCTTCATGTTATTTTTATACTTTTATATGAAAACCAAAACCAGCCATCTACTGCCTTTCTGCTACAATTAAATTTTTAAAAAACAACTCTGCCTCATATATACACTGGTCATTCAGTGCTAGATCACTTCAAGGGATTTATTAACAAGAATTTACCCTGCCTTAGAGATGGGTCATAACAAGCTCCTGGCCTGCCCTAGACCCAGA
Organism: Peucedramus taeniatus; assembly: GCA_013400575.1. Classification (NCBI taxonomy): domain Eukaryota; kingdom Metazoa; phylum Chordata; class Aves; order Passeriformes; family Fringillidae; genus Peucedramus; species Peucedramus taeniatus. The sequence goes on along the minus strand of WBNO01026707.1, from coordinate 41,125 downwards.
GTTTCCTCACTGGGGCTGAGCATGTCCAAACAGGGTCAGCCCAGTCCTACAGCTCCTCACACGCCCCTCCACCTTAACCAGGAGCCCCTGATGACTGTGTTGCCCTTATGGAGATGGACCCTGCCTGGTCTCCTGCAAGGGCAACCTCCCTCGGTCAAAGAGAAAAAGGAATAAGCTGGAATAATGACAAGGGAGGTTTAAAAAAAAAAAAAAAACGACAAAAAACCACAGGGGAAAGCTAAGTGTCATGATGGGAGGGGGAAATCAAGGATGTGAAGTAGTTTTATCATCACAGTTTGAAAGTGGCTGTCAGGAACACAGGGCTGCATGTCCCAGCCAGAACAGGATGGGTTTCAGCCTTTGGCTTCATGCTTCAAAAGGGACAGGGAGTACACTGTCCAGCCCTGCACAGCCCTGTTCAGCCCTACCCACGGACAGTGTTTATGCAAACACAGAATCACAGACTGGTTTTGGTAGGAAGGGACATTTCAACGTTATTTAGTACAGGCCCTCTGCCCTGGGCAGGGACACCTTCCACTATCCCAGGCTGCTCCAAGCCCTGTCCAACCCAGTCTTGGACACTTCCAAGGATCCAGGAAAAGCCACAGCTTCTCTGGGCACCCTCTGCTGGGGTTTCACCACCCTCACAAGAAAGTTCTTCTCAGTATCCCATCTAACACTGACCTCTGGCAGTGGGAAGCCATTACTCCTCATCCTGGCATTCCAGGCTCTTGTCCCAAGTTCTTCTCCAGCTCTTTTGGAGCCCGTTTAGGCACTGGAAGGAGCTCCAACTTCTCCCTGGAGCTTTCTCTTCTCCAGGCAGACATCCCTAGCCCTCCCAGCCTGTCTCCAGAGCAGAGGAACTCCAGCCCTTGGAGCATCTCTGTATTCTTATCTGGACTGTCCTGGTTTGAAAGACAGGTGTCTGCCAAGGAAGGCAGGAATCTCCCTTGGAATGGAGAATATGACCCCCTTCCCTCCAAATTATTATAACTTTGAAATGACAGGGCTTTCAGGCCAAGATATGAGTAAAGGCATAGCAGTCCCTTACTAGCATGTGTGTGTGTATAACAAGGCAAGCAAACCCCAACCCCGGCAGCGACGACGAACAGACGCAGAGAGCCAGTGCCAGCCTTCTCCCGGCTGCAGGCACCTTCCCTGCGCTGCAGTTCCGGGCACAGCCAGCAGGGGCGCTGGTGGCTCCCGGCCGGGCAGGGCGATGATTCCCCCGGGGCTGCAGGGGGCGCTGTGGCGCGAGCTCGGCCGCCTCTCTGCACACGGCAATGGCGGGCGGGCTGGCGGAAGGGATGGAGACGGGGCTTCCTTGGGAACCCTCAGGGACAGCCGGCCCCACTGCACCTGCGGCTGGTGAAATGGACTGCAGCAGGAACCTCTGAGCAGCAGGCTGGAACGGCAGAGGTGGGCACACCCGGGGTGATAAATAAAATGTAAGAGAAAATTCCGCAGCCATAGCAGGAGCTGTGGGGGTCAGGTGGACACAGGGTTAGACCATAGCGAAAAAGCCTGAGGCAGCAGCAGGAGGCAGTGGCAAAAAGCAGTGGGGCTGGGCAGCGGCAGCCGAGTTTCTGCAAAGAGCTGCCACACACAGCTAGGGAGATGCTCCTTCCAGGAAGGGAGAAGGGTTTGGAGCCCCAGGTTTTTCCCCTGAGGCACCAGAGTAGATAGTGAGGGTCCTTTCCAGTCAGACTGGGAGTTAATAATGTCCCTGTTCACCGGCTGCTCTTATGAGCAGAGGTTCACCCAGGGTAAGGAAGAAGCAGTGCCGGGCTGGACTCCGCGGTGGCAGTGAATTCTCCCTGCAGTAGCAGCAAGTCAACCATTCCCTTCTGTTCCCAAGAGCGAGAGAGAACTAGCGAGGAGCTGAGCCCAGCCCCTCACCCCCCAGCCAAAAATGTCTCAGTATCTCTGCCCTTCCCAAGAGAAAAGCTCCCGGCTAAGAGGCTGCAGCCAGCTGCACCCCTTCCCCCCACCTTGGCCATTTCTTTTGTCTCTCTTAAGTACTGGTTATTATAATCTCTTAAGCAACATATGGGAGAAAAATCCCTGAGATAAAGGTAAAATCCTAACTTCCAACAGGACTCACTCCAGCAGCTTCATGTTCTCCCTGTGTTGGGGACTCCAAAGCTGGAGGCAGCTCTGCAGGTGGGGTCTCACCTGAGTGGGGCAGAGAGGGAGAATCACTCCCCCCACCATCACCTGCTGCCTATGCTGCTGGGAAAGAAGCCCAGAACACAGTTTTCTGGGAGGTGAGCATATTCTGCCAGGAGCCATTTTCCCTTAAAAATACCAGAGTTCTTCTGCCTTGAATCTCACATCCACCACAAGTATGGCTGGTGCTGCTGTTCCTGATAATTCCAGAATAACTCCAGGCTGGGCTACCCTGGTGATGAGCCGTCATGCACATCCATCTTATGCAGGTTTCTTGCAAGACTGGGGACACTGGAGACATGAGGACCATCCAGAGTGGCTGTTTGCAACCCACAGACCTGTCTCCATTCTGTAGAAACTTGTTGCAGCAAAACTCTGCTGAGTTGTGTCCTGGTGCCAGCATAAACCCAGCACTGAAGCAGCTCCCTTTTCCAGGGAGAATAATACCCCAGTGAGGAAGAATTCACATCAGGCCAGACCTCCTATCACTCTGAAAATAAATTTATTTGTAATTTTGTGTAATTAAGTAGTAATTCCCTCCCTAAGCAGTTGTTGGCCATTGGGATACAAAGCAAAATATATGGCAGATGACTGCCATGAGAGGGGAGCAGGAGCAGAGCCAGCATGGTGGGGATGGGACAGCGGGGCTGTTGGGGGGTGGCTGGTGCCAGGCTGCCCTGGGCACTATGGATGTCCCAAGGAGCTGCTCCTTGCTTGCTGAGGTGCCCTAGCACCAATTCCCATGGCCACAAGAGCCTGAGTGTGCAGCCAGGCAGTGGCTGTAAAAGCCACCAGTGTTTGGGGGCAGGGGAGCAGCAGCTGACAAGCTAATATTGATTCAGAGGGTGCCACATGCCACTCCCTCCTACACAGCCACAGGAGCCAGGCTCACCTGGGATTAGGGGGACAGGGAAGATGGGGCACCTTTGGCAAGTGGTGGGGCAGGGTGACAGCTGGGGACAGTGCCAAGAGTCACCTCCCTCACAGTATTGCATGGTGTTCTCCTGCATGTGGTACAATCCTGGGCTGAGGCTGGGGTCATCCTTCAGGGTCTCTCAGCCTGAAAGGGTACTGGAGGCTCTCCAAAGTACACTCACACTCCAAGACACTCCCTCCCACTCCCCTGAAGTTTGTTCTTGCTGAAACTTGCTGGAAGTGGCTGCTCCTCATGCCCCTATTCCTTCCCACCTGCCTGACCGGTCCTGCGGGAAGCCCACATTTTTGCCCAAAAAATATATGCCTAAAGTTTTCTTGTTGGCTTCTGTCTTGCCCTATCCCTTTTCTCTTCTTCCCCCACAACTTAGGTGCTTTGGGCCTGAATAAATCTTGTCCTCCCCCTGGCACAGCAAGGGACAAATCAGGATGAGCGGGGCCCTTCCTCCATGCCAGCACTGGGCTCAGTAATGAACTGACAACCTGATGATTCTTGGGTTTGGGCTGTTTTATTGTCAGTGTTTCAGGAACAGCAGCACCAGCCCTTGACGTCGTGGATACAAAATTTAGTGACACCTGGCTGCTGCCTGACTCAATTTCCCCATCAGTGACACACAGCTGATGCCCCAGGGCCACATCACACACCTGACAGGACTTCACAGTGCCAGGGAGCCTTGGGGTGCTGTCCTAGAGGATTGTCTGTTGTGGGACACACCTCTCTGCCCCATGGGGAATTGGAAATAGTCAGTAACATTAATTCCCACTAAATAATTGTGCTGGTTCAGCAGGGTTTGTAACAAAATGGTGAAGAATGGGATTTTTTTTGTTCCCTAAGTATTGCTGTGATATATCCAAAAGTAAGAAATCATTTTGTTGTGTCAAGGAAAAGTGAAACTGAGTTTTACTTTTAAAAAGGAAACTTCCCTATCCCACAGTATTCAGCTCCAGCATAGACCTTAAAAAATACCTTTGTTTCCTTCTCTGTTCATCTTCAGTGGAGACCCTAGCTTGGAGCATGGCAGGATGACTCATGGGCTGCTGGAAGCTGCCAGCCCCAGCCTGAGCTTTGCTTGTCCCAGTGTCTGCCCCTTGTCCCTTATCTCCTCACTGCAGAGCAAAGAACCTTGTTCTGCCTCTGCTCCTGCAGCCCTGGTCGTGGTCCTCTGTGGCCAAGCCACTCACTCCTCCCAGCTCTCTCCTCCCACCCCAATAGCTCATATCCCCTGGGATAAAAACAACTCCCTGGAAAGCTGTGGAAATAGCCTGGCTGGGGTGATGGTCAGGGAAACTGTGATCCTCTCCTGGAGGGCCAGTGTGTCCCAAAAGCTTTGTGCTTCTCCACAAGGTGCTGGTCAAAAAGGGGGCATTGGCAGCCAGGGGCCCCTGTGGTGGGAAGATGCTGCTTGTGCCTGGGGGTCTGGTAGGGCCAGTGGCAAATCTTGTGCCTGGTGCCTGGCCCTGACCCTTGCCCTGGGCTGCTCCAGATGAACAGCTCCCAAAAGCTGCCCCACTCACCCCTGCCAGGCCAGGGCAGTTCAGTGCCCACATGAGAGTTGGGAATACTGGGTAGCCCAGCAAGAGCATCTCTTCCTGCTGCCAGCCTGGCAGCTGGGCTTGGCTCTGGCCAGATCCAGGCAACAGCTCTATGGATGCAGTGCGAAGACAGGAGGATCCTTGCATTGAGCTGATGTCTGTTTAATGAGCTCATTTTCCTTAGCACTATTGATTTCCCTGGGCTCTGCTGTGAATTGGTTTGCCTCCAGGAAACAAGGACTTGGCACCTCTGAGCAAGGCTGTGCCTCAAATATACGGGATGCACTGGAGTGGTGTGGGCAGGGAGCATCCTGCTGGTTGAGGCTGCTACAGGCAGCACTGAGGGGGCTTATTTTTCCATCCAGCATTGATGACAAAGCACAAAGCTCGAGGAGAGGGTTCACACCCTCGTGAAGTATGCCTAGAACTTGGATTTACACCAGATACTAACAATGTCCAAGCACAGCCTTCCAGCTGGAATAACTCAAACATGGCTTTTCCTGCCTCCAGCCCTCTGCTGCTGGCTGAACTCACATGTACATGGACACATGGACCCCTTTATTGCACCATCATGGACTCTGCAGCCAGCACAGAGGGGCCTGGGAGTCCTGTCCCTCCCACCAGCCCGTTGCCTTGATGCCTGAAGTGCAGACCATTCCCAGCCAGTGGCACCCCCGCCCAAAGCTCTGGGGCTGCTGCATGGAGACAGGAGCCCAGCTTGGGTACTCACTGCTCCCCCATGTCGTTTCCTCCCTGGCCACCCTCACTCACTCCTGGCACCTGGGTGGAAGGGGAAGGGGTGCCAGCCTGGGCAGCCCCAGCACCACTGGCTGCCCTAGCACATGGATAAGTGTGAAACCACACACCTACAGCCTGCAGAAGCCACAGGAGACCTGGGAGGGATGTGGCATGCCAAGCACAGCCCTCAGGCACAGAGGAGAACAGGGGTCAGCCTACTGCAGGCCCACCCTGTTCTGGCACTCCAGAGGGATAAACAAAAGGAGATGGAAGTCTAAATGTGCAATCATGATTATGATTTAATTGGCATAACAAAGGCTTGGTGGGCTCAGGCTCATGACTGGAATATTAACATAGAAGGATGAAGCTTGTTCTGGAAAGACGGGCAACAGATTAAGGGAAAATGTATTGTTTTGTATAGGAAGGTTTGCAATCCAACAGGAACCTGGATGTCGTCCTGCCAAGCTGGGGGGCTTTCCATGAGCAATTGCCAGGCTCACCCAAAACCCGGGACATCAGGATGATAGAGAATGTCCCTACCCAAGCAGCTGGTGTGGTACTAGGACAGCAGGGACAGACTGTCTAGAAAACACTCCCAAGGCTTTAAAACTGATTTTTTTTCTTTGAGAAGAGGCCAGTAGAAGAGAGGCTATGGCTAAGGCTACGGCTTTGCTTCTAACCTTAGAGTGTGGATGTGGATTGGGGGGGAAATCAGTGGGATGAATGCCACCCAGACATGAAAGAACTCCTTGTCTTGCAGAGGAGTAAGGGCTAAAGCTTGGGACTGGGAATAGGAACCTCTGGGGTATGGGAGCAGGATGCTCAGGGTTTTGTTTAGATATGGTTCAAGCAGCTCCACATATGGACAGCCCAAAGCTCTGTGAGCCCAGGGCCAGGGTCTGGCCACCCTCATGGGGAAAACCTTGTCCTTAGGGCAATTTCCCCGATCCTGCTGGTGCTGACCTGCCCTCTCTTCACCTCAGGCATCTCCACCCCCCTGATACTGGCCATGTGTGCTGTTCACAGCTGACCAGCCCAGCTGAAGAGAAGCTGCAGGACACCACAGCAATGGCCATACCAAAGGCCATGTCAGGATGGGGAACATCCTGTGCTGTTTCCAAACTCCAGAGCAACCTGGAAGCAGGCAGGCAGGTTTGAGTGTAAACGCATCTACTCAGAATGCAAGATCAAGAAGGCCAAAAGGAACAGAGAAAGGATTCAGCAGGCAAGGCAGTGAGAGCACATGGAGAGGAAGGGGACAGGCAAAGCCAGGGCTGATGCTCTGGGGTGGAAAGGGGAATGGTGGATACTGTGGTGCCGAGAGCATTCACAGTCTCAGTGGTTTAGCCTGAACCACCAGGGTATTCAGTCAGCATCAGTGAGAGGCAACAATCCTGCCAGGAACAGGGCTGAGGAGCCTGGAGAGACAGAGCAGTGCATGCAGGCGAGGTCTGGCAGCCCTATGTGGATACAGGCAGAGCAGACAGCAGGAAAGCTGGGAGCAGGAGGGCAAAATTGGGGAGCTGGGACGGCAGAAGGGTGTGTGGCTTTTTAAAAAGAGGAGAAACCTGAGTGCTCAGTGCTGCTTTGGACCTCTGCAAAACACAAGGATAAGCAGTAATGCAGCCCAGAACCCTGCAGGCCAGGGGAGCAATTGCCAGCTCCAGCTTCTCAGGGCAAATTGTGGCAAACCTGGTCTGGTTCCTGAAAGAAAACAGGAAACACTGTGTGTATGCTTGATGTTCAAAAGACTTTGACACAGGTCCATAAAAAAATCTCAGCAGCAAGCAGCAGATCATATCCAGCCTAACCCTGGTGTGAAATTAATGCTGGTCCCAGCTCAGGCTCCAGGCTGTGTCTGTCAGCAGGTGAGATCATGAGATACACAACTGCAGGTGCAGTAGGAAGATAGGAAGTGTGGAGATTATGTTGGAAGGCAGATTCCTAACCCCAAACTCTCCCTACACACCATCTCACTGAGAAATTAGATAAACAGTCTTTGGGAGCAGGACATCATGGAGCACAGCCGCACACCTGCAGCATCGCAGCACAGCAAGCACATCGTAAAAAGAAAGAAATTACTCACTTGCAAGAAGCAATATTTGGGGGAGGGACTGACATACTAATTAATTACTGCAGAGCAGGGGGCTAACAGCAAAAAAAAAAGGGGCCAAGCACAATGCTGGGATGTGTTACCGTGAAAAAGCTGCGGAGTTGCTGGAAGAGCTTTGCCCTTCTCCACAGCAGCTGGGAGCAGTGGCTGGCAAAGACAGCTGTGTGTGGACATTGCCCTTTGGGCTGGTTGGAGAGGATCCAGATAAGGATGTCAAAGACCTGGAAAACATGACTGCAGGAAAACACAGCAAATGTGTGACTGTTTAAGTGGTAGGAGGGAGTGAAGGGGGCTGCAGCAGCAGTCTGCTGGAATGTAAATTATTCCTACAACAAGGAATCTGCCCATGCCAGATAACACAAATAGAATCAGGCTTAGATTATGACAGGGAAAATCAAGATAGGCAGTGGAAATAATCTTTCCAGTCATAAGAAGGAGGGGCTGGAGTCTCCATTGCTGAGGTTTCTGAGAGAGCCGGGTCCACAATAGCATGGTATTACCTGGTATTAGCATTAGCTGGTCCCAAAGGCTCCCTTGTTTCCAGGATTTAACCATTTCTGGGCACAAGCATAAGGAAAACCCTGCTTATAGCAGGGGCCTGGCTGTCTTTATGGCTTGTGAAGAAGCAAAGATAGACCTGGACAAGAGACCTAAATGGTTAAATGGGTCTGTAATGGGCTATGGGAGCACCATTGTCACCATTCCATTGTCAGCACCAACAGAGCCACAGAGGTTGGTGCTGAGGATATCAAACCAGCTTCCCCCAGAAACTGACAGATAGAGAAGTCATAGGAATTAAATGTAGGGGTAAAACAAAGCAGATGAAGCTCATATGGGCAGCAGACCCCCTGCCATACTGGGTGCTCAATGGGAACCTGGGGAAAGAGGAGCCTGGTGAGGAAACCTGTCTGGAAACAAAATCAGTTGGGGACAGTGAGAGGCAAATGTGCCAGGGGAGAAACAGTGTTTATAGAGACAAGGGCTGTATAATTTGAATTTGTGAAATAATATCTGTTGTCTCAGTCCAGGGGCAGTGATGGCTGATGGCTCTGCTTTAGTTGCACGCACTGGATGAGCAGAGCTCACGCAGAGACGGGTGATGGATGCTCAGGGACCTGGCTAATGAAAAGCAGCATGTTAAGCACCCTTCACTCTCACTAATTGGAGGAGTGCTCAGAAGCACTTCCGAGCTGGCAGCTCCAAAGCAACAACAGCCACAAAACTCGAACAAAAATTTAAGTCCAGGGGATGTCACTGGAAAACTGCTGATGGTGGATCTTTCTCCTCCCAGGTAGAGCTGCTGTGCACAAGGTGCCCCTTGGATTACGTCTGACCAGATGAAGGTGATAGTTTTTGCCACCACAGCTGAACTTGGTAGCACCATGTGGGGTCCACAGGGCCAGTAAAGCACAGGGCAGGAGGATACAGAACACCACAGCTGCCTGCTCATCCCTCTTCCTCAGTCCAGGACTGCAGCTGCAGAAGAGCAGCAGTAAAGGAAGATTAGGTATAAATTCTTCATAGATTTAAAGTTTTATGTGTAATTTTTGCTCCATACTTGCCTGCAGGATAAGGTGGGCTGTGCTACTGTGTTCTGGGGACAGCCCTGTGGCACAGCCTCCCATGGGGCATGTGGGGTCTTGTGGGGAATGAGGCTCCCAAGTGAGCCTGTGTGAGCCATCTCAATCTTACACCCATGCCGTGAGCAGGATGCAGTGTTGGACAGACCCCAGGTTTACAGCACCAACAAAGCACAGAGCTCATGGAGGGACAGGGTGAGCGACAGCTCTGTGCACAGCACCCCACCTTCCCTGACATCAGTTATCTGCAGCAGCAAAGCCCAGGAGACCACTTAATAATCCCAAATAATCCCACAGGAAAATTTACAACAACAATCAGATAATTTGTCTGATAGAAGCTCTTGAGGACAAGGGAATTTCCTCAAATAACCACATCCACAGAAACCTCTGTCCTTGAACGAGGAGTTTCCAGCTGCAGCCTACCTTGCCAACACCCTAGACCAAGGCCAAGGGAACACCGGGGTCTCCTGCATAGGCTGGAGGTTGACTGCTTCGGCCACAGCTGGCCAGAGGGAACACAGGCAGGATAACCTCACAGGCAACAAGCAAAACTAGGGCCAAGAGGTATCTGGGCTGGAGCACCTCCAATCCTATGCACAGTTTGGTCACCCCTTCAGCTGCCCATGGAAGAGCCTCCCAGTTCCTCACTGTTGGCTCCACTGAAGGGCACCTGACACACAGAAGTTTTCACAAGGATCAGGCCATGATGACCCCTGGAGCTGGGGAGTCTTGTGGTGCCCCAGATGTGTCCAAGCATCTCACCTGGGTTTGGAGTGCTCTTCAGATCTCACACTAGACCTTACTCTGCCCTAATTCACTCTGCCACACTAATCTGGAACGTGTTGAAATCTGTCTTGATGACATAGTTAATTACTCATGGCTGCTCACAGGCTTCACAGTGGCTTTAAAATCTGATCCCTCCCCTCCAGCTGCCTGCAGGCTCTGTGTTTCACAGGGGCATAGATGTGCTCCAACAGCAGAGAAGGGAAGGAGAAGTGCTGCAGCATCAGAGGAACCCCCTCTCCTTCCTGCTGTGTTGGATCTGGCTGGAACCATGGCTGAAGCTTGTGGAAAAGGGCTGCTCTGTCCTGTAGTTTGCATCACCACAAGTTGTTGAGCTCTGCTTCTTACCCACTTTGCAGTGTGGCAGGAGTTGGGCTGGCACCCAGCCGGACCTGGTGGCTGGACCTACACGTCCCCTTGACCAGGCAGCTTGGGGGTCACTGCCCACTACCAAGTGCTCCCAAGCAAATCCTCCCAAAAGCCCTTTGCAAATGTAACTGATGCTTTCGCTACTGGTGTGACTACAGCCTCCATCTCCATTTCCTGGCTCCCGTCTCTAAAATGGTCCCGAATCCTCCACTGCTGAAGAGGACCTATGACAACAACCAAGGGTCTTGTGCACAGGGAGGGCCACCAGCACAAGCAGCAGGGGTGCATCTGCTCTTGGGATGCAGCAGCATGAGCACCAAGGGCTGGTAAATCTCTGTGAAGCCTGTCTGCAGAGCCATGGCCAAGCCTTGCTGGGTGCTGGGTCACAAGTAGTTCTCTGTGTCTGGCACTGGCCATGGGCTCATGGATGCCCAGCTTTAGAAAATATCCCCTTCAAGGGATGGTTGATGCAGGCAGGGATGGGTTTAGCCAAAGCATTTTCCAAAGGAATTGACCTTCACTTCAAGCAGAGCAAATCTTTCCCAAAATATTACTTTTGTGATATTCCTTAATCACCTTAATGGGGTTTCTTTGAGCAGAGAGCCAGATACATTAGGTTTTGCTCTAAAGGACATAATTTTATGTGACACCGGTAATTACTCCTCATCCCCCTCTTTAACCCCAGGCCAGAGACCATGTGCATCTCCAGGCCCTGAAATGGTTCTGACCCATGTCTGGTTCCCAGACACAGGACTCCTGTACTGGGTTATGTGCACAAACACCCTGGCCCACATGGAGGTAGCAGATGAGCAAGGGCTGAGCAGCCCAAGAGCCTTGTCACACACAAACTCCAGTCTGAAGTGATAGATTGGAACTTTCTGATTGTGCCTGTGCTGTGTATAGGGAGAGTATGCTCAAGGACTTTTGAGCTGACCTGACTGCCAGGTGCAGCATGCTGGAGTTGGCTGTGACCCTGTGCTATGGCCAGGACATGGTCTGTTCATGCTGATGACTCCAGCACAATAACTCCAGTGGTTTTGCCCGTGTTTTTATCAGCATAAGCAATCTTTATTTGAATTGGCATCTAGAGAAGAAGCATGCAGTAAAACCAGCACTGTGTGCTGGTGTACATCTTAACATATCTCATTTATGGTCCATTCAGAAACTATCTTGTGTGTCCACTGTAAAGTCTGCAGGACAACTTCTGGACAGCTTCTGGACAAATGTACCCTTCTGCCTTGCTTTACAAATGGATCGTCAAAGACCGATGAGAGAACTGGAGCTCCTGGTCCTTCGTTCCTTCTGACCTTCATTTGGAAAACCAGGATGGACATCAGACAGAGCACCTTGGTGGCAATGAGAGCCAAGATTCCCCTCCAGCCTTGACCTGGTGCTGTGTGGCCATTCATTGGCATGGGAAGATGCCAGTAGAAAGGAGCTGAGGGATCTTTATGCTGGGACAAACTGCACAGCCTGGCAAGACTGTTCTTTGTGTAAAAACTCCAGAGCTCCAACAAAGCTACTGGCTTGTAAAGGAGACTACAGGTAACCATTGGAGACACACCAGCCTCCCCAGAACTGGGGAGGTGAAGGATGGTCTGAAATGTGCAAACATATGGAAGGCCCCAACAAGCCAGGGGTTGCTACATCAGCAGCTGAGACTAATTTACTGAGTTGGAAAAAATCCCTCTACCACAAGATGCCTATGGCTAACAGCAGTTAGCTGCTTCTTTAATGGTCTCTTCAGCCAGCTTCCAAAACCTGTCCTGATCCCAGGTAAGAGCTGCCACCACAGAGAAACCTTTATCTCCCTGGGTTTGTGTCACAGGGTGGGAGATCATTCAGAGGGGACATCACTCATTCTGCCTGCCCCTGCAGAAACCCAGCCTGACCTGCAGGCATCTCTGGAGCATCCCTCCCTGTAACGAAATGAGACTAGCCTGGAAACACTTGGCATTTCTTCAGCCACAAGGGACTCTGTCCTTTCTGCTGCCAAAGCTGTCCCTGCAGCCGCCAGGGCCTGTCCCTGAGGTGGCAGCACATGGTGCTTGTGGATGCCCAAGTGTTGCCCAGACCTGAGTGTGCCAGCTGGGCTCATGCACCTGCCTGGCCAAAGTGCTGCAGCCCCGAGGTTTGCCTGGGCAATCCATACTGCTGCTGCATCTTAAGCAGGGATTGGAAATCTCTGGGGCTCCTGGCCAGGACATGCAGCGCCTTTGGCACTGTCTGCAGGCACAGCACAGAGCTGCAGTGCCTCTCAACCCAGTGCTCCTGGAGGGAGGCTGCCCCTTCTGCCGCAAAATCTGAGCTTAAAAAAATCAGTGACATTTGTGAGTGGCATGTGACGTTTGAGGTCCCCTGCCCCTGGTGGCAGCTCATCTCTTGCTGCTCCTCACAGACCTGCATGCAGGGGTTGCCAGAGCAGAGTCACTACACCAGTGACACAGGGAACATGATACAGGTCACAACCACCCACCTGGGGATGGCTGATGCTGTGAGTGACCACCTTTGTTTGCATTTTGCTTTTCCTGATTCCAGGTAACACCGGTTTTAAGGGAAGTATATAACAGTAATGAGTTTCCCTTTCAGGGTGGGGGACACCTGTAAATCAGGGCCACAGTGGATGCTTTGTGCATATGGTGGGCAGTAGCGTCCACATAGCACATTGCAGGTAAGGATGCAGGTAAGGATGCATGCTGGTGCAGGGCTGGCTGAGCTCCCTGGAAGGAAGCAGGGCAGTGAAGTATGGAAGTATCCTGAGCCCAGAGGAGTTTTCCCAGGGAGGACTGCCACAACCTCTATTTGTAAATGATAAAATGTCAGATTATTATTATTATTATTATTACTACTAATACTACTACAACAACTACTATTATTATTTGTCGTAATGCCTCTCCAAAAGTCCCTTCGGAGCGCCCTGGCTGGCTGTGGCACATCCAACAGCGGGGGACACTCTCCCGATGCTCCAGGGGAGTCAGGAGGGCGGCTCAGGCTCTCACCTTTGCGGGTGAGGCAGTGGTACGATGGTGGGGGAAGAAGGAGTGGACTTCAAATGGAGGTATCAGTGCAGGTTTATTCAGGGCAGTTACTCAGAGCCCAGCATGACCTCACTCTGAAGACAAAAGCCCCGGGTCCAAAAGCACCTTATAAAGGGAGGAGGGAACAAGGATAGGGAGCCAATGGGGAAACATGGGGGTACGGACATTGGGAAGATGGGTCTCTGGGGAGACCAATGGGGGTAAGCTGTGGGAGGAACCCCGGTTCCTGAACCAGTCACTCGATGCCCTTAACAGAAGTTTCTAGGGGGAAGGGATGGGCTGCTGAGTGACGGACAGGACACCCGGGAGGGGTTGAAGGAGGAGGCAGGATGGGCAGAACCACTGAAATAGGGGAGAACTTGGATAAACCAAGGTACAGAACAATTATAAAAAAGCATATAAAACACAACACAACAATTATTTCTTCAAATCAGAAGAAAGTTATCCCAAAGACTGTCAACAGTGATGGGTGCTGGCAGCAATGCTGTGTTCCAGGTAATGCCTGACCCCAGCTCTGCTCAGCTGCACTCACAGGGGTTTCAACCTGAGCTCAGGGGGATTTGGAAACAGTGAAACTCAGGATTTAATCTTGTTTTCCAGAGAGGCTGAGGGAGGGCCTAGTGCTGGCATCAAAGGATGCTGAGATCCCTCAAAAACAAAGCTCATGCTGGCCTTGTGAGGAGATCAGGTGGGAAAGACCACAGATTGGGCACACTTCTTAGTCCTGTGTGGGGGTTGCAAGCATAATGAATTACTGACTCTGGAAGAGTTCTCTAAATTACCTTGTCCAAAACACAGCAATCACACTCTGTAAATAATAAACAGATGTGGCCTTGATTAAGACTGAACTGGCAGATGAGTTTCTGTTATAAAATCATACATTCTTTATTTATTTTTTTTTATCCAGTATTCAGACCCACAAAATTGAGAAGCCAAGAGAGACATCAGTGATGGACAACCAAGATGGGGACAGGGGGCCTGTGAATACTGCTGGAGGAGCTGGGCTGCTTTTTCCTGATGAAGAGGTAGCAGGACCTGATCCAACAGCAGTCTTCAAGTACTGATAAAGCAATTTCAAAGATGATGGACTCAAAACCTTCTTGGCAGTGTGTGGTGATACATTAAGGAGCAGTAACGACAAAGTTCTGAAAGGTTAAGGTGGAATACTGGGATGGTGTAGCCTTGACAGAGGTCACTGGACGAGTGGGGTAATGTCTGGCCATGGAAGGTGCTGTGGCTCAGGTGGGCAGAGCCATGGCTGATCATCAATGCGGTGCTGGGAAGGGACCTCTGGAAACGCCTTGCATACCCTCCTGTGGTCCTGTTCCATCAAAACTTTTGCAATTCTGTAAAAAGTTGTTACAATGTCTTTCCAAATGATATTTGCCATGTGAATCTGGCAAGGGAATTTGTTTGTGCCTTGTTTTATTGGTCCCTAACCTCCGGCCAGTCCATTTTACACGTTCAGCAATGAGCCACTCCTTTTGAGACCAACTGAGCAAAAAGTGGTTGATCAGCAAATAATGTGTTTTGGTTCCCTAGTCATAAAGTACTAATTAATTCCACATTAACAGGCATTCTTTACTCTGAGGCTGAAGTGCTGCTCTGGAGATAGAGTGAAGATACGGCACAGAATGATGTTGATTTGCCAAAAGTTGCCTGGTGCAGGAAGAACACATCAGGTATAGGCAAGGCTGGTGGCTAGAGAAGGAGCAGGCAGGACTAGGGAAAGGAGAAGGCACTAGAGAGGAATATTTTACATGTGCTGGCCCTCTATAAGCAGAGAGAATTTGAACATGCGAGATCTCAGGAGTATCCACCAGTGCCGTCCATGAGCAAGGAGCCAGACTGAGGGAAGAGAAAGGATGGAGGGTGGAGATGTGAGTTGAAGCAAACAAGAAGCGATAAAGGGGAATGCTGTGTAGAAGGAAGACCTGCTTCACTGGGAAGAGCACAGTATGCTGGTCTGTGTGGGGGACTTGGATGAGCCCAGGAATGGGATGGGCATAGCTTTGTGGTGGAGCCATGTCCCTCGGCTGTGTTTAATCTACAGGCATGCAGTGACAGGTGCATGCAGAGGACACCAGCACTACCCAGTGGTGCTGCCCAGCAGATCTCCATGACCAGTGGAAGAGGTCTACAGCTCTGAGGAGAGCAGCTGGGAAAAGCCAGGAAGCATAAAGGGAACATGCTAGCCAGTTGGCACAGGACATCAGTGCCAGCTGGTGCTGAACAGTCCAGGACTTCAGCACAGGGCTGTGCCAGCTTCCCAAGGGGCCTGGCAAGCAGTATGACTGCATGAGGACTCCCCTGTACTCAGTTCATCAGTCTGAGTCTCAGCAGAGCTAATTATCCTCAGCAGTGTTTCTTTTGGGACCACAGCACCTCTGCATCAGCAGGGAGGATGGAGCCAGCCCTACTCCTCTTCCCCAGCTTTCCCACCTTCCCAGACAGAACAGCAGGCATGGCACTGTGGGCCACCAAAACGAGAGTGCTGCTGGTCCAGCTGCGGGGTGCTGAGGTGGAGGAGGGAATGTGGCTACCGCGCAAAGCCCTCAACACTGCGTGACCAGGAAAAGGCATCCCAAGGAAGTCTGGTTGTGAGGAATTCCAATGGAAAACCCATCTCGGCAGGCTTGGCTCACCATTAACTGGTGCTGGGCCCGAATCTTGCCAGTTGCTCTATGCCAAGTTTCTTCCTGGAGAGGTGGGTCAGCCAGCCCAAGCCCTGAGCCTGCTCCCAGCCCATCTCTTGGAGCACCCCTCTGGGGAGCGGCATTCCCTCCTTCCAGGTGCGGCCTCCGAGGCCGATCCCGCGCTATTCTTATACGCGGGGCCGCCCGCGGGCGCCTTCGCACCTCGAGGATTTCGGTGGGCCTGGGCGGCAGCGCCTGCGAGGAGCGCGACGCAGGGACGGGGCAGACTCGGCACCACAGCAGGGCCGGGCGGGGCGGCGCGGGTGGGTGCCGGGGCGGGGCT
>WBNO01026707.1:0-24483 GCA_013400575.1 Peucedramus taeniatus | reverse complement strand
GCTCCCCACGGTGCTGCGCCGAGGCTCCTCCCGGCCGGGGAGGGGGAAGCGGGACCCCCCCGGGTGCGGGGTGCCGGAGCCCGCCCGCGGGGCGCAGTTCCCCTCTGGTATCTTGGTTGCGGTGCTCAAGAATATCAATAATTAAGTCTTTAAACTTGTCGGCTGGGGGGAAGCAGGTCCCTTTGCGCGCTGGAGGCCCCGGGGTGCGGGCCGCCCGCTGCCTGGCCCCGCCGAGCCAGGGCTCGAGGGGGATGCGGTGGAAGGGCCGCTCCCACCGCGGCGGGCCACGGGCTCGTCCCTGTCAGCACGGTTCCGTCCCGCTGCGCCCGGAGCAGACGCGGATCATTTGTGACATCGCAGCCATGTCACAACAGAGGCATCGCAGTCACCGCGTCTCGCCGCAGTCCTCGCGCCCGCTGTGTGTCGGTGGCCGCGCCGGGGGGGTTCCCCTGTGCTCACCAGTGGCGTTCACTGGTGATGGAGGTGGATTTTAGCCTTGATCAGTGAGGTTTGTAGGATGAAGGCTGTGAGAGACATGCGCGCAAATACGGGAGGAGGAAGCAAAATCGTCCGCTCGAGTTGCTGCCGCAGGCGTGCACCCGCCTGAGAGTGGGTCTCCCTCTGGTTATCAATTTGCCTGCTGTCAACTACACTGAACTCGCAGTGAAGTCGGGGACCGCGGGTCCAGGCAGGTTGCCTCAGCACACGCAGAGCCCGTTCTGCCTCGTCTGCTGCTGGCCTTTGATATGGTAGAGTATTTTGGTAATTTTGCTATGAAAAATGCTTGCTTTGTTTCTTCAGGGAGTCGGGATGATTCTAGCCAAAAGCCCAGTGTTTTTTCGTGTTTATGTCCTGCTCAGGAAATGCAGCAAATGTTGTTGGTGTTGGAGAACCAGAGGAGACGGATGGAGATGGTTGGCTGTGCTCCTGCAGTGTCTGACGGGACTGGGCAGAAGCCTCCAGCACCCCTCAGCTGGCCCTGGCCTCCCTGGCGGGCAGACAGATGCTGTTGTCTTGTTAGATGTTTATCACTGACCCCTTCATTTGCAGAGTATCTTTTTAAGTGTTGTGGAGTCAGTTGGGTTAGAGTGTTGCCAGAGGAGAGGAAACACTTGAGTTCTTAGAGCGTGTTTTCTCTGCTGTGAAGTGTTGCTGTTGCTTTTGGGCCCTATTCAGATGATGGTATGGGAGGAGGTACTGTCTTGCTTCTCCTTGTCTCTTGTTTACCTCCTTCATGCAGGAACTCTGCTGTGCTCCTTTGCAGAGAAATTGTAGTTTTGGTCAAACTGTTGAAGTATGAAGCAATAACAGTAATCGTCCTGTAATAAATAGGTTGTTTCTCTCCCAAGTCTTTTGGCCTTGAGCTGGGTTGGTTTTGGTTTAGGGCTGCTCCTGGGTTCCTTTCCTGAAAATTGCTTCCTCTTCCACTACAAAGTAGAAATTTGTTTTTAGGAACGCTAATTCAGCCTGTGTCTCTGAATTGGTACAGCTGCCTGCTCTTGCAGGTCCTTCAGGGGTGCTGGACATACTGCTGCACTGCCTTCACTGCAGAAAAGGGCAGTGTGACAGCAGTGGGGTGAAGCTCATTGAATGTTGCTCCTCAAGTGCTTCAAGCTGAAAACCACAGTAACTAGGAGAGCTGGATCCTGTCAAAATGTATGTGTGTGTGTTTTGTGCGGCAGAGCTGAAAGTACATGTTTTTATTCTTCAAACAAAAGCTGAAGTCAGGGAGAGGACTTTGAGAATGAGTGATCTTGGTTTGTTTGCACTTTGATGAAATTTGAAGCCCACCCCGCAGCCATGGCTGTTTATTCCTTCCTGTTCCTTTATTCTCATTCTTCCCAGCAGAAACACAGGTTGCCCTGTCCCTGAGGAGGCAGTTGCAGCCCCTTGCTGCAGGCCAATATGGGTACCCTGTGTGAATCTGACACTAAGGCAGCTCTTGCAGTCTTTATTCATGCTGCAGTTGTGAATAATACACAACTGTGTGTGTATTACTGTGAATAATACACAACTGTGTGTGTAATCTCTAATGGAAGGTGCTGTCAGGGGCCTTGTTATTGTGTTCTGAGTGTTGCTGTCTAGTTTAGTAGTATATGCCTTTTTAATGGCTTGAGTTTACCTCTTCCTCCGTTGTCCTGCTTGGTGGCCTTAGGGGACCATGCTGCTTGTCTTCGAGCAGCTGGCCCTAGGTGTTCCAATGTTAGACCCACTGCTGTGGGTCTTTTTGGGGTCTGTTGATTTCTAGTGGCTCGGTGGATGAGGCTCTCAGAGGAGTGTCTAGTTTTCCTGACTGCTTTTTATTGCATTTCTTCAGCTGGAAGTAAATCTCTGTCCCCTCTCTCCACCTCAAAAGTGTAATCACAATAATTTTTAAGATCTTGTCTTCCTTGAGTGATCTTTAATATTTTATCAAGAGTTTTCCAAACTCATAAACTTCTACACTTGCATAATATAAAGAGTTTAACTGTAGTCATTTGTGTTATTTCAAGAGGGCTTTATACAAGCACGTGAACTTGTTTTTGTGGGCTGGGCGACTTTGTGAGACTTGTTTTTTGAGAGGCTGCTAGAGCGGGCCTCTTTGTGTTTTGCTGTGCTGTCCTGCCCTGTCTGGGCTTTGTGCAGATAAGAGCTGATATCGTCCTCATCAGTGTGCAGGAGAAGCTTACCCCCGCTAAGGGGGAAGAGCTGATCAGCCTTGTGCTGAGAGTGGTGCTTGGTGCGGGAATGCAGACTCCTGTGTTGGGTCTGGAAAGCAGGCATGCGTGGGGAGGCTGCTCTGAGGGTGTCTTAAAGAGACATTGTCAAGCTCAGTGGTTGGATGTCTCACTGGGCCTTGGGGCACTTGAGAGGGCTTTTTTCATTGCTCCCACAAGTAGCAGTGAATGTATTTCTCCTTGCTCATCCCCAGTTTCCTGCTTGGGACAGTGGAGTCAGCCTCTGGTGTTGGTGGTCCTCCCTGGTCTGTGAAAGCAGAGGCCAGAGTGGTTGTTGGAGGTCAGCAAGCACTGTCAAGGGGAGAGAAGATGGTCAGGATGATGGGCTTGTATGCAGTGGGGCAGCAATGTTTGCTGTGGTAGAGTTTGTGACATGCAGGGCTTGTGTGGTGGGTTCTCAGCACCCTAAAAACCCATGAAAACAAAATTACCCTTGACCATAGGAGAGGTGTCAGCTCCTGTGTTGCCAAGCGTGGTGGTGGTGGGACCAAAATCCTCTTAAGGAAGTGTCGTGCCCTGCACAGCACCTACTGTGAGTGCCACACTGGGCAATGCCTGTCCCAGCCTCCAGTGATCATCTGGCACCAGCCCCTGGTGAAATAACAGAGCTGGGGAAAGCTGACCAGTCCGGCAGCAAAAAGGGAAAAATGTGGTTCTCTAGGTGTCAGCTTGTGACACGAGGAGACTCTGATTTTGTTCCTAATATCTCAGGCTGGTGTGATATGTTTTCTGTGTGATAGGACAATGCCTTCAACTTTCCCTTATATGGGAAAATCTGGAATGAGGCCTAGCAATCCACCAATATGGGGCTAATAATTTTTAGCATTGTTATGTTGGATGTGTCCAGTCAGCCTAAGAATTAGAGTATACCTGAGACCTTGTGTCTGGGCTTTAATATTTAAGACCAGTCCCTGGCAGATATCTGGGGAGGGGTTGTGACTGTGCTCTAGGGAACGCCTGAGCACAACTGGCTGTTTTGGAAGTCAGCTAAAAGCTGGAAGAGTTTGTGCCTGAGTGTAGAGCTCCTGCTCTGTGCTGCCCTTGGGCTCAGTGCT
The DNA here is from genome assembly GCA_013400575.1 of Peucedramus taeniatus. Lineage (NCBI taxonomy): Eukaryota > Metazoa > Chordata > Aves > Passeriformes > Fringillidae > Peucedramus > Peucedramus taeniatus. The sequence continues at coordinate 20,711 of WBNO01026707.1, read as the reverse complement.
TAGAGAAGTGCTGGGTTGTGTTAGCACCAGGTGGGGGTCACGGGAGCTTTTGACACATCCTTTGTGTGAGGACCTTCCCTCTGTCAAGGAAATACTGCCTTGAGGTGAAGGGGTGCATGCTGTTTCCGTACTGCAGGCTGTTGTCTCCAAGGCATTTTTTTTCAGGAGCAAAACATTCTTTCAGTCCAGAAAAGAAAATGAGAAGCATGGGAACCAAGTCTTAGTCCCTCTTAGCTTCTCATGTGGGCACTGGAAACATGCAGAGGCGTGTTTGGTATGGTTCAGGGAGTGCGGGTGTTACTGTGAGGGTGAGATGTTGGCTTGGCCGTGGGGTTGCCCATCATATTTTCCAGCCCTGGTTTCCCCTTGAGGGATGCTGCTTCATGATATTATGAATGTCTGCCCTCTGCGCTACAGCATGCCTTCTGCAGGCTCACCTTTTCCAAAACTTTATGCTGGTTGTTTTGGGGTGGTTTGTTTTACTGTGATGTTTGGGAATTTTTTTGGTTTGTGTTCTTCCTGGTAAGATTAAGTTTAGATCCCTTCTGCTGAAGCTTTCTGGCACTTGTCTGGTTCTCTCTGCCATTTGGCTCAGTTGTGAAGGGAAGTCTGGGTTGAAATGCAGGTAATTAATTGTTTCCTTTTGGGGTGACAGTGCTGAAAGCAGGGAAAAGTTACGCTTGGCAGTGTCGATTTTCAGAGTATTTCCTAAATATTTCTATAAAAGTGTGGGATCTGTGGAGCCCTGCTTTGCATTAGAATAGGAGACTCTATCAGGGGTCAGGCTGGTGTTACTCTAGGCCCCTGAGATGGCTGCATGTCCTGTTAACGTGCCTGTTGTTGCAAGGGAGGGACAGGTAGGCAGTGGATGGGCAAGGTTGTTTCATTCACTGTCTGATGTGGTCCTAAATTACTTGTTTGAATTACAGCCTGGGAGCTCTGGTACAGGAAAATAGGTGGGAAGGGCAAGGGCATGGGCATGTGTGGGGGTTACCCAGCCAAAAGCCTGGTGAGGAAGGCTGGGGAAAGCTGTGTCCATGTGGCTGTCAGTAGACCTGTGTGAAGAATGAACTTATTGCCTTTAGTGTTAAAACCCCCTGGGATGTAAGACCCCCACCTCTTCCCCCAGGAGATACCTCATTTGCATTTCTTTGAAGGCAGAAGCAGGACTTTAGCTAATTGAGGAACTTTAGTTACCAGGCCCTCCCTGTTAGCAACCACGGCTGGGAGTTGTGCTCCCTCTCTATTGCACTGGAAATACGTATTTGTTTTGTGGACATAATTTCATTTTGCACTTCAGCTTACACTGTATGGCTGCCTTGGAAGGTGAATTCCAGCACTAACAATTAGCTACATGCAGGAACGAGGGTGCTGCAAAGCTACAGAGGAGTTCTGGTTCTTTGATGTATAGGTAAGTGAAATATTGGTTCTTTAAGAAACATTAATGCCTTGTTATATATGTGCATTGAGGCAGAATTAAAATTAGTCCCAAATGCAAGAATAAACATTAGTGCTTTGTTATAGATGTGCTGTGAAAGCTGCTATTTTTATGTGAGCCACTGCCTTGAGTTCTCTAGGTCTCGTACACAGAGCACTTTTAACCCTCAGTCTTTCATCTGCTTTGGTTGAACTTAGAATATACTTTAGATAAAATGAAGTTTAAGTGTTCAATGGCTGTTAATTTGGGATCCGAAAAGAGCCATTTTTGATGACTTCATTAAATGCCTGGTGCATCCTTGCTGTACACTGTGCTTGCTTAGCCTCGGAAGGAGTGCAGTGGGGTGTGCAAATGCACAGCCCATTGCTCCTATTTGTATGCTTCTCTGCTTGTTGCTTTAGGGCAAGCAAAGCCCTGTATCTCAGTGATCTTTCTCAGTCCCTGCAGGGTGCCCCTCACCAGAGTATCTGAGCCTTTCCCGGCATGCACTTTGGTGCATACATAAAAGCAGGTTTCTCTCCTCCACTGCAGACAGCAGAGACTGTGCTCTGTTTGCTGCGCAGTGATGTTGCGGGGAGGCTGGCTGAAGCAAGGCTTGTGCTTTCTGTGAAGATGCTGAGGTTTGTGATTGCAGATTTGTGGGCTAGTCACAGTGACTTCTCCACCTCCTTTCTCTGGAGGGTGAGAGTTTCTGTCAGAGAATAAAATTGCTGGTTTGGAGTTAGGCCAGTCCCACACTGTGCTTTGAGTGTGAGGACCGGGGTCCTGAATCCCAAAGGCAAAGGAAGGAGTGTGTCACTGTGGGCACAGGCTCCTTGAGGCTTTGGTAGTTGTAATTTCAATTCAGGTGAATTGAGGTGTGGCTCTGCAGATTGTATGTGTTTGAATAGGTACAGCTGTGCCCACATCTGACAGGGCATGCTGTCTGTGGAAATGTGGTTGTCTGCAGATACTGCTCTCTGGTTTCTAGACAGGCTCTCCATTGGCTGCTCTGCTGAGTGGAGCATGGCATTAGGACTGAGGACAATATTCTTAAACCCTTTCCTGGATCCAGCTCTATTTCCTGCTCTTTCTGTCCCCCTTAGCTGGAAGAGGGAGACAGACACAGAGCAGAAATGGGTTTCTGGACCTTGTTGCATGATTGTTCCTCCAGAGATGCCTGCTGATGGAAGGGTTCAGAATCTGAGTGGCTTATCCAAGTACAGAGGGAGAGAAGATATGGAAACCATTTTGGTTTGGACTTTGGACAGGTACGTGTAGTAAGAGTGGGCTAGGACATGGGTCTGTGGGAATTGTGCTCTCCTGCTCTGTCCAGGATTTACTTACCTGGCTTCCATGTTGCTACATGTCAGAGGAGACTGATGTCTACAGACCTGCCAGGCAAACAGGGGTAAGAGTTTCTTGGTAGCTTGATGCAGCTGATGTCATGTGCTTGCCCGCTGGCTGGGTGACCCTATGACAATGGTGCTGTTCAGCCAGGACTGTCCAGAGCATCTTCTGTATCTGTGACCTGAATGAATGCATCTTGAGTCCAGGAGAGATCCACAGCAGCTCTGCCTCTGTGCCATTGGAAGAAGCTTGGTGTGCCCTGGGGTTCCAGTTCTGTTTGGAAAAAGAGGCTCTGCAAAGATGGGACTTTGCAGCCAGCGTTAGTGACAGTGGCTTGGCAGGAATCCTTTGGCAGGAACGACTCCTGCGCATGCGTTCCCTACTCAGGCAGCTGTGTCTCTCCAGCCTGGCAAGGTTGATGCTCTCTTCACTGTTCCCTGAGCTGGCCTCTGACTAAAGGGCTTTATGAGCTGAGGCAAGAAGGGGCTGCTTCTCTGTGTACACTTCTGGTAGCGTTTTACTTGCAGTATGTCTGGGCAGGCCTTTGTGTGCTCACCATTTAAAAGGCCTAGCCAAGTGTATTAAAGTGTTGTCTATAGCTGAGGAGCTGGCATCACTGAACCCCAAGCATTTGCACAAGAGCAATTAAAGAATTTTCTCTTTGGCACTACTCTCAGCCTCCCATACTTCAGTCTTTCTTGGGATGGTGTAAAAGACAAATACAAGGAAACAGAGATGATTGAGATGAATGTCTCATTACAGATGGTGTCTGAACTCTGGAGACTGTTCTGCCAAAGTACCTTCTCAGGCCTGGACAACAGCAGATTTTGTCTGTTGCTATTTTGGTATGAGGTTTGCTAGATTTTGTTAGGGTGTACAGGCAGAACAGATGCCATGAGCTGTGGGACATCCCTACAGCATACAAAAACTCTCAGGCCATGGTTATTTAGGGTGTTATTTTTCTGGGTGCTGAGGAACAGCTTGGCTCCTGCAGTACCTGGCCTTGCTGCAGGCAGGGATCTGCCAGCCAACCTTCCTGCCCTGCCCTGGAGTGGGTGGCCTGGGTTTGCAATGCTAGTGGGACAGGTACAGCCTGTGTGGGTGCAGGAGCTCTTCTCCAACAGGGCAGCATCAGTCAAACGGCCTCTGTAAGCTGGTGCTGGAGCTGTCCTGTGCTTGGAGAGTGAGCAGTATAACAAAATGTCCTTCTACTCCTGGAGATCCATTCTATGCCTCCCTAGCCTTCACTGTGTGTGAGAGCACAGACCAAGCTGAGCTTCCTTTATCAACTGTTTTTTGAGATCCCTAGGACAAGGATGTGGTGCTGTCTGGCCTGAAGAAGAGCTGCTCACTTTTCACACACTAAGATGTACCTTGGGATCAGCCTTCAAGACCTGTGCTCATAAGCTGTGGTCTGAGATGTGGCCATGGTAGGCAAAGCAAGGCTGGCCCTGAGCTCCCTTCAGGCACTGTACATCCCTTGCCACTCTGCCACCCGTGCACAGATGAAGTATTTGGCAAAGCAGAGGTGTCCATCCTGTTGTGAGGGCCTGGAAATGTTTGAAATGCTAACTCTGTTCCTGTGACCCAGCTGCTGGTGACTTGGCCATATTTCATTCAGTTCCTTGGATGGGTTTCCTTGGGCATGTTTCTGTGGGCTACTCATTAGATGAAGCAGGAGGTTGGCAGGAGGGCACCAACTCTTTCTTTCACCTTTTTTCTCTACTGTGGTTATAACAGGAGAACAATGAGGAATACCTTAGTCAGCAGATAAGAGGAGCAAACAGGGATGTGGGGACATCAGGTGAATGACTGGCAGGGTGAAGAGTTATCCACTGTGGAAGTCTGTGGCAGGGAGCTTCAATTGGAGCAGGCTTTTCTGAAGTCGGACAGAAATTCCTGAGGAAATGATTTTCAGCATGATTGGACTCTGTAGTGGGGTCTCCATCACTATGTGGAGCTGTGGTCCGTGTTGCTGTGCCTTCTCAACATAAAATCTGCTCAGGGTGTTAGATGTGTCCATCGTATGTGTCTACAGCTAAGTCCTGAGGTGCATTGCGTTTGTTCACCTCAGTAGCCCTGATGTCAATGTTGGTTTTTTGTCTCTAGGCACAAAGGGTTATGATTGCCTCTGAGGAGCTGTTTGCAGTGTGGCAAAGCTGTTTTCTGACAGCTGGAGTTTGCTGTGCAGGATGTTAACAACAGCAAGAGGAGATCTGTACTTTCAAGAATGCTATCTCACTTTTTGGCCATCTGCCTTGGGGTAGCATGAGTTTGGTGTAAAGCTCTCAAACCTTATAAAATGTTATTTGAATTGGCTAGCTGTCAAGGCCTACTGGTTGGGCTGGCTTTTGTACACCTTTCTTACTAATAAAGATTAAATTATGGGCCTAGTTGCTTCTTTGTAGGGACAGTGACCTTGGAGATGGACTTGGATGGCTAAGTGAAGCTTTGAGCACTTGTGTGTGAGACATAAAAGGCAGCAGGAAAATGTGCAGAGTGCACGGGTCACTGGTTTTTGCTGAAACCTCTATATCCCTCCTGGTAGCTGGAGAGCAGCTGGATGTTTTGCCCTGATGCAAGAAGCCTCTGAAGCAGCTGACAATAACCCCTGTGCTCCCTTGAGCACAGTAATTAATCAGAGGCTTCTTTCTTACACTAGTAGGAAGTCTGGCTCCTCATGACTGCTGGTCCAGGTAGCCAGCAGGAGCTAAGCCTACAATTCTCTCTCTACCCAGGGGTAACAGCCAGACACTCCAGGGAAGAGAGCCTGTTTCCAGCACTGAGAGTGTGTCCTCAGAGCTTCTTTGCCCATTTCCATCTAAAATGTAGCTAGGGCTGTGTTGTCACTCTGACCAGAGCCTCCTTGGCAGCTGAAGCACACCTGCCTTGGCACGCAAGGCTCTCTGCCTTGTGGAGGAGCAGATTGGGTGAACTGTCCCAGTCTAGGAGGAGTTGCCCACCAGGCATCTTTTTGGTTGCCAGCAAGCTGGTTATGCCACTGCACTGAGCTGCTGTGAGCAGTGAGCTTCTGACTCCCACAGGCCAGGAGAGGGGTTGTGAGCTGGCTGCCTCTGGCCTGCAGCAGGGTATCAGAGAGATGGGAGAGTTGTGCAAGATGCTGGGGAAGTGACACTTGGCCCTAGGCTTTATTGGCTTCTGGAGCTCAGGACTCTTGTAGCATGTGGATACAGATATTGCATTTTTCTTATTTTAAAGCAGGATATTAGGTGCTGGGAGTGTGATGGAAGAAGTGGGAAGGCTTTATAGCCACTCTCACTGTCTTTTCCCTGGACACTCCATTTATGTCCTTTTTTGTTGGCTTGCTGGTTGGCATGATGGCGGTGGTGAATAAAGTGGAAGGAAAATTTGGCACTGGTGATGGAGAAATGGCTTGTTAAGATTTGGCAGACAGGACAGTTAATTTGAGCTGTGTGGTGGCCTGGATTGGATGCCACACTGGAGCACATTTGTGTTTAGTGGGTAGCAGAGGTCTAGAAAGTGCTACATCAGTGACGTGCAGTGGGCTTTGCTGATGTGTCAGGAGCTTGAGCTGGGGATGCTCTTTACAAGGCACATGAATTGTGCTGGTAGGATACTGGTCTGCAGGGAGTCACTGTGGACCCCTGTGTGTGCAGGAGTGCTGCACATGTTCTTACACATCAGTGCACCCTTGCCCATGAAATTATGCCTCTTGGCACTGAGGGTGGTCAAGTGCCTGTGCCTGTGGGAGTTCAGCCTGCTGGGTGCCAGCTATGAGTCTGGGCAAGCTTGGCCTGTCTCCTTTCTCTCTTGACTGTGTAGGTACTGCATTGTAGTGATTTGGTTTGGTTTTCCTCTGGTTTTTTTTGCCTTGCTGATGTTGAGGATTAAAATACACTGCCTGAGGCTTATAAGCAGCTATTTGGAGTCAGACTCTTGGCCAGCAGATCAGAGGGCAACAGATGTAGTAGGTTTGAGAAACCTGTCTCGCTCCTGCATACCAGGTTAGCAGGATGATGACATGGGAAAGAGGACACAGCTTATGCTGGGTGCATCCCCATGATGGAGAAGGGGATACAGCTGACACTGGGTGCATCCCCGCTCAGCCACCTTGCAAGGCCTGTGCCGCTTGGGAGCAGTGTGTCCCCTCATTCGGGGCTGTTCGTGGAGGTGATGAGGGAAATACATTTTATGATGAGCTTAGATGTGGTTTCCCTCTCTCTAGCAGCAAGCTGGAGTGCTTCTCTTTGTGTGCATGTCAAATGGCCAGGCATGTCTTTGTGTTCATGACTGAACACAAAGTTCAGTGCCTTCACTGAACAAACTGAAGGGGTTTTAGCTGTTCTGCTGCTTTCTCTTCCCTTGTGCTGTTTGTCCCTACTCATTGCTGTATTTGCTGGACTCTGAGTGAGCCCTCGGTGCTCAGCCCTCTGGCACTGTGTAGCTGCTGAGGGTCATTGTGGTTATGGTCTTGAGTTAGAAGCTGCATTTGAAAACCCTCCAAAAAGGAGCTATTGCTGGTTCTGCCACATGAGCTTGTCATGAGAGTCATGAAATGCAGCTGACTGAAGCTGCATTACTGGGGTCTGTATCCAGCCTGTGTGTGCACTCTTGCTTGTTGGGTGCTTGTCCATCCTCTGTGGACAGGCAATGGCACGAGCCCATGTGTCTCCCTGGGGTCTCTGACATGGCTGTTGCTGAAGGGCTGAGAGTTTGAGAGCAGAGTGTTGGTGTTGAACAAGCTTTTTGGAGGGGAATGCTGTGCAGCATCACCATATTCCTTTTCCAAGGGAGCAAGTGTCAAGGAGGTTGTGGTGATTTATTGCCTGCCTGTCAAAGTCTTGTTGCCTGTTCGCCTGTGGGGTGGCAGAGCTGGGTGTCTTGAGAAGGTACTGCAGGTTTGCCATGTGCTTTTGGTGTCCTTATCAGCAGATCTCTGGGCTCCCCTGGCCCCACAGAGAACACAGTTCATTCCNCCCCCCCCCCCCCCCCCCGCCGCCTTCTTTTCTTAAAAGTTAGAATATTTTGAGAACAGAAAATTGCTTGCAGCATGGCTGTGTCCCTTGGGGCTGGCTGTTGGTGTGATGCTATGCCTGTCCTGGACATGTGTACCTGCCTGATGTGTGTTTGCTCCCTTACTTTGGGTTATTTGGACCTCTGTGTTCTCTCCTTTTTCCCTTTGTTTCCTTCATCCTGCTGTGTGTCCTGCTCAGGAGTGTGGGGCCTGTGCCCTCTTCCCCCATGGTGCCATGGAGTGTTACGGCAGCTCTGAAATGAAGATCACTTGGCTGCTTGGCGAAGCCTCTCCTGATGGATTGCTGAAGGAGTCTTGTTTTCTGTAGCTGTGTGAGCAGAGCTGGGAAGCTGCTTCTCCACAGCCTATGTTTCAGAAGGAGAATGTATACCGTGCTGCCTCACAGTGAGTTTGCAGACTCCACGCCCCCCTGCATCGCTGCTGCTGCTTCTCTCTTGCTAAACTACTGGGTTATTTTTAACTTGGAAAAATTACAACCCGAGATTGGCATTCTCTACCCCCAGCGGAGGGCTGGAGGCAGGATGTGGGGGAGGCACTGCTGAGGCTGGGAATGCAGCTTGCCGCTCCATCCGGCCCATTTCCAGGGGCTCGTGCCCCCCGCAGCCCCTGTGCCTGCCGGGCTGTGCAGAGGCTGTGCGGCGAGGCTGCTTCTTGCTCAGCACGGATGGAGCTTCAGCCTGGATTCCCATGGTGAAGGCACAGAGCAGCTGCAGACACATAAACAAATCCTGCTGCAGCAGGCTGTGGAGAGAGAGAGCTGTGCTCTGCCTGCCAGGCTGCTTGCGTGACAGCCTGCAGACAGGTAGCTGCTGATGGGGACTGGGTACCTCCTAAAGAGAGTATCCTGCAGAGATGCTCTCGGGTGATGGAGAGTGCTGTGGAGGAGCAGCCAGCCGGGTTGCTGTTTTGCCTCCTGGAGGAGGCTTTGCTGGACCATGCAGCCCTCCCTAATTCAACTTGCAGAGAGCTGTTGGGGAGGAGCCAGGGAGAGAAGTGTCTTGTGCCCCTCCCCTAGCTCTGCCTCTAGTGTTTTGCAGGCAGTTTCATTGTCAGTGCCTGTCTCCTTTGGAACTCCCCGAGTGATGGGAGCACCTCTCTAAATCCGCTGGCAGGGAGATGTTTCTGCAGAGCCTCTTTTCCATGCAGACCTCAGGAATGTAGTTCCCTGAGTCCCTCTGGATTGCAGCAGACACTCAAGTTTCAAGCTCCGGCAGCTCTGCTGGCTGAGATGTGCCTGTGCAGCCCTGCTTAGGAACAAGGATTGGTAAGATAGCAAAGCTCAAACAGCACCAAAGGACTGCAGATGTGTCTCTTTGCTGTTTGATCTCAGAGAACACAGTTGGTCAAGCCAAGCAGAAGAAGAATAGTGCAGGTTCCAGGTTCTGCTCTTGGTCTGTCCCAGCCAGGCCTGTGAATCCTTTACTGCTGCACACCTGCAATGTGGATACATCAGGTGAGGAGGGTGGCTGATGCTTGGGCCCTGCTTGGTTGTCCTTGGGCTTTCTGTCTGCCTTACCAACTGCAAAGCTATTGAGGAGGTTCTTCTGATGGGGAGGTGCTGCCAGGGCCTAGGACCTGCTGTTGCAGCTTGCCTGGGACAGCTTACCAGTTTCTGTCTGTTCTGATCTGTCGTCTGCTACTCCATAGCTCTCATTCATTGGCCAGGAGTAGCAGGGGAACGCAACAAACCTCTTGGCAAGCAACAGCCAGTCCTTATGTACCTTAGCTGACTTGAAGCAGATGCAGGCGCCCTTCCTGGCTCCTTTGGGAATTATTCTCATTTGCTTGTTGAGGCTGGTCCCATACACCCATACACCCAGCACTCTGATCCCATTTGGCATGACATGCTTTGGGCAGTAAGCTGGTGTGAGGCTCTCCAGGCTGTATGATGGGGTACACCATGAGATACTGAGGCTGGTCCTCTGCCTCTGACCTCAAGTCAAGACTCTGAGAGTTTCTGCCAGAGCAGCAGTACTGGTGTCTCAGCTCTGCAAAGGCCCTGTGTGATGCCTGACCCTATTAGAGAAATGACACAGCAGCCCATGTCATCCCTGTATGGTAGGGAATGGCTACTGGCTACTTCCTTTCCTCAAGGCTGTAGGATTTTTTATCAGGCATGAGATACCTTGTTTGAGCCAAGGGCTGTTCCCACAATGGCAGCAGGTGGTGGAGAGCAGAACAACTTTAGGGCAGCCAGGGCTGGAGTAGCATCTCTTCCCTGAGAGAGTTACTTTGCAGCTTACATGAGGCAGTGGGATGTCCCCCACCACTCCAGAGTGGTGTGAACACACAAGGACAGCTGCTGACGCTGGCACAGGGATTAGTGTGTGAAGCAAAAGAGACCAGGACTCTTTACTTGGAAGACGGGCTTCTGAAAGCTCTCAGTTGCCCCATTGCCTGGTGCCCTTTGTTGCTGCCTTAATGTCTGGCAGGACAGAGCAGGACCCTTGTGCTGTGTCTGTGGGAACTGCCTGCAGTTCTTATTTCTAAAACTTCTCATCAGCCTGTACTGTGACCTCTGCCAGTGTTTGTCAGGCCAGGTTAGTACATCCCCAAGTAACAGAGCAGCAAGGCAGTGCTGAGCTACCCAACTTCCCCTGGGCTAGCTGCCATCCATGAGCCTGGCTTGCTACTGGCCTGCAGGCCTGGACAGCAGGCTTAGACCTGGCACCCCTGACTCATCTCTTTTCCTTCAAGCGTGTCTAACCGCTGGGGAGATGGAGCACTTCTTGAGGCGCATCAGCAGAGCAGACCTGCTTGTCTCAAAATCAGTAATTTCATAGCATGGCTATGCAATTCTTTATCTTCCTGCTTGTCCTTCAGGGCTGCATACAAAGTTCCGAGCCTGTTTGGGATCTGTATTTTCAAGGGATCCTTCTTGTCATCAGAACTACAGGAGGAAGGAGAGAGAAGGGCTACATGATGTTGAGGAGGTGAGTGAGGCTTGCATCCCTCACCTTGAAGGAAGTGTCACCAGAAATCTGCTGATAGATGGAGATTGGACACATTTTAATGCATCAGTCTCAAAGGAGCTGCTTGCAGTGAGACCTTGTCCTTGGCACCTCCCTTCCCTGAGCCAGTTTTGTGCATGCCAGGTGCTGCTCCTGCACCTGGGAAGGGGAGCCCTCTGGCCATAGGGGGCTGGAAGACAAGGTCCTTCTGAAAAGTGTATATCTCCAGTAGGCTAGTGCTAGGTGGTTTGGGGAATGAGTGAGGATGTGTGGAGCTAGGTATTAGAGCACTTTTCTGGTTTGTAATAAGCACAGGGGTCTCCAGCCTGAAGTGTGGGGTTCCTGTTCCTCTTGAATGTTGCTGAGGAGCCACCAAGGGACGCTTCCATTCTGCCACATAGGAAAAGGAGCTGGAAAAGCTGCTGATGTCTAAATCAAAGAATCATAGAATAGAATTGGTTGGAAGTAATCTTAGGTTATCTAGTTCTAACCCCTCTGCCATAGGCAGGGACACCTTCCACTAAATGCACTTTTAGCTCAGGTTGGATTGCTGAGGCATGGACCCAAATTTGTGCTTGCAGAGTGTTGTGTTCTATAGTGTCATTATGTGGTCCTGGCTCACAGTATGCCCTTACTTTCTAGGAAAAGTATCTGCTGCAGGACCTTGTCACTTCAGCAGAGGTGGAAGGCAGACTGTCATCTCACTGGACCCAACTTCTTGTGCTTCAGGGGATCAGGGGCTTTCACTTCTGGCCTGGCACCTGAATATTCAGGACACCTGCTGAGAAGCAAGTGTGATTCCTTTGCTGGATTTTTATCAATTCATTGAGATGTGTTGTGTGCATGTGCAGGGTGCTGAGTGGCTTGGTTGTGTCATTAAATGTCTGCTACAGGTATGGGTTGAAAATCAGAATTGGAATGTATTGAGTGGAGTCTCCTCTGAAAATACTTAAAATCTCCCTGTACCCAATCCTGTGAAACCTGCTTTATCAGGGGACTTGGACAAGATGATCTCAAGAGATACCTTTGAATTCCAGCCATTCTGGGATCCTGTGTAGTGGCATGTGTCTCCTTACAAGTTGGCAGTGTCCAAGGCTGTTTCCTTCTTCTGCTCTTGCTGCAGCAGCTTTGGAGGGAATTGAATGCAAAAGTCCTATTTAGCAAGGGCAAAGAAAGAGTGCAAGTTTTCCAAATGGGTTATCACCAGTGTTTCTGGCACATAGGTGGACATGCCCACACAGGCCTGTAGGTGCCCCTTGTCCTTCCAGAGGTGGCTTGTGAGCTTTGCTTCTTTTTGAGTCCCAGGTCTTGTTGTGCTTGGAGAAAGCCACATGCCACTTTTTTATTTGTCCTTCTGAAGGGGATCATTAAGGGTGTTGATTTTTGTTTTTGTTTAGCACTTGTTTTGTAGCTGCAGCCTATTTCCACAAATAAAATCAATGGTTTTTCCCCTTTGAAGAAGGCTGTCACCTGCCTCTTGCAGGCAACTGAACATGGCACTGTGATGCAGGAATGTGCTCTAATAAGGTAAAAAAAAATTGCTGCTGTTCTGAATAAGGTGTGTTCTCAGGTAAATGCCATTAGTTTCTGCAGATGCTGAGGCCTCTGCTTTGTCTGGATTTGTGGCCCTTTTGCCTGTTGGTGACAAGCCTATGGACATGACCTGGGGAGACAGACAGGGCTATGCTCAAGTTGCCCCAGGGCACCTCTGGGGCTGAGCTGGCTTGGGGGCGCTTCTGAGCTGCAGCCAAGGCATGTGGACATGTACACCTGTGCTTTGGGTTGGGAGACCTGGGGGCACCTGAACTGTCAGAGAAGAGAAGGGAGGACAGGGCTTGAAGATAATACAGATCCTGGAAGTAAAGACAAAATAAAATTAAGACTGTGTTCAGAGCTGCTGACCACCACCTTCGTCACCATGCTGTAGATGAGATTTCCCTTCAGGAAATGAAAGTTGCTCTTTGGATAAAAGCTATGAATAAAACTTCCTTTCTGAAGTGCCTTGATGCGCCTCTGACTGAGAGGCTGTTAGGACATCTTGAGACAAAGAATGCTTGAAGGGATAGTCTTGGAAGTCTTCAATGGGAGAATGCCAGAGATTGCGCTCAGAGCGCTCTGTGTCTGAAGGCATCTATGGGCCTGGTCCTTGGCAGTGGTTATGTGGGGATCTTGGGAGCACATGTAGGTTTTGGAGAGCAGGAAAGGCTGAGGTAAGTCTGGATGTGTCCCCAGAGGAAGGATGGGGTAGCCCCTGACTGTGGGGGCAGGTTTTGGGGGCTGTTTGACGGTTTCCTGTGAACCATAGGATCAAAGTCGTTTGGGAAAGGCCCTTAAGATCATTGAGCCCAACTGTAAACGTAACACTGCCAAGGCCATCATTCAACCATGTCCCCAGGTGCTAAAGCCACATGTCTTTTAAATCCCTCCAGGGATGGTGACTCCAGCACTGCCCTGGGCAGCCTGTGCTAGTGCTTGACAACCCTTTTGGTGAAGATATTTTCCTTAATCTGTGACTTAAACTTCCTCTGGTGCAATTCGGGGCCATTTGTTCATATCCTACTACTTGGTAGAAGAGTCCACCTCGATCCACACTCATGTCAGGGAACGGTAGAGAGTGAGAAGGCCCTCCCCGAGCCTCCATTTCTCCAGGCTGATCTCCCCCAGCTTCCTCAGCCATTCCTCATCAGACTTCTGCTCCAGATCCTTCCCCAGTTCTGCTGCCCTTCTCCGCATATGTTCCCTGAAGGTCTTTCTTGTTATGAGGGGCCTAACCACTTATTCCAAGCTCCATCCCCCTGCATCATTCCCCCCAAAGTGTTCATCCTGTTGGGACCCTGAGAACTGATCCTGTTTGACTGATCCTCACCTAGGTTATATTACAAGGAGAAACACCTTTTTGTCAGGTATTTTGGTGATCAGTGGAATTACATTGGGGATGTAGCCTTTTTTGGGGATGCACTGCAAAAACCAGGTGGAGTTTGAGATGTGAGAGCCCACCAGCAGAGTCTCCTAAAAGGCAGGTAGGAGGTAAACTGGGAGTAGCTTGAATGGTGCAGATACATCCCCTTTCCTGCTCTTGGAATACATAACCTGTGGGCACAGTCTTCTTCGCTTGTTAACACATGCTATGATGTCACCCTGATTTTCTCAAGTTTTACCAAGCCTTCTGATGTTTGCATTTTTGCACAGAACTTTCCCACAAACTTTGTGTAAATAACTTATTGTTTTTCATTCCTTTATGGGGGACAGGCAACCTGATAAACTGTTAGGTTGCCCAGTGACATTGAGGAAGTAACACTATAACCCTCCAATGACACTGACATTTCAAAAAGATATATATATATGGAGTCAAATGTTTTAATAAAGAATTTTTTAGTTTACTTTAAACAAAACTCCCCGTGTCATTTTTGTGTCACCCCACAGTAACACCTAAAAGGCAGGTAGGAGGTAAACTGGGAGTAGCTTGAATGGTGCAGATACATCCCCTTTCCTGCTCTTGGAATACATAACCTGTGGGCACAGTCTTCTTTGCTTGTTAACACATGCTGTGTTTTCAACTTGCTGGCTGTGAAAACTGTTGGATTTGTGGGCCAGTCTAATTTACAGCTCCTTTCTGTAAAATATGTTTCAATGTAATTCAGTCTTAAGTGGTGTTGGTGCTCTTTGTGATGAAGCTCTTCTGTGCAGCTGGAATAATCCTTGTCTAGCTCTCACTGTTTTTGCAGTGCAGATCTGTGCAGTGCCTCAGGCAGGCTCTTTTTTTAAGGTTTCAACAAGAATAGTGATGTTTTTGAGAAACAGGTTACAGATTTTTGATCTTTTACCCATCCTTGTAAAAATTCAGCCAGCCTCAGCGCACCATCAGCCTCTGAAAACAAACATTTGATTTTTTTAAAGTTTTGTTTTTTGCTCTATTGTATTCCCTTTGCAGCTGAAAAGAAGGGCAGGAGCCTGACGCCATGCTAGAGGTTAGGATTTTTCAGTGGTGTGGGTTTTTCTGGTGGTTTTTGTTGTTGTTGTTGTTGTTGTTGTTTTTGCCTAAGAGCTGATAACAAGGATACTTAAGAGAGACAAAAGAAGTGGCCAAGATGGGGGGGGAGGGGTGCAGCTGGCTCTTGGGCTTTCTCTTGGGAAGGGCAGAGATAGCAGGAGATTTTGGGTGAGGGGCTGGGCTCAGCTCCTCACTCACTCTCGCCCTTGGGCTCAGAGGTGAGCCAAGACGGGCAGGCTGCTGCTGTGGGGAGAATTTGCTGCCACCGCCGAGTTCTGCGCTGCTTTCTGCTTACCGGGAGTGAGCTGCTGCTCGTAAGAGCAGCTGCTGATCTGGGACCTTTCCAACACCCAACCTCACTGGGGATGGGGACCCCGGCCCCCTCCCCATTCCCGGAGGGAGCATCTGTGGCTGCGTGAGGCAGCTGCCTATGGGAGCCCGCCTGCCTCTGCCCAGCCTGCCTCTGCCCAGCCCTGCTGCTTTCTGCCGCTGCTCCGGGCTTTTTTGCTACACTTTAACCCGACACCCCGATCCTACCTGGGGGCCCCCTGCTGCGTCTGCCCCTGCTTGGGGCTTAGTGCTACACTTCGATTTGACACCTCCGGGGGTCTGCTGGCCTCTGCCATTCCAGCCTGCTGCTCAGAGGTTCCTGCTGCAGTCCATTTCACCAGCCGCAGGTGCAGCGGGGCCGGCTGTCCCTGAGGGTTCCCAAGGAAGCCCCGTCTCCATCCCTTCCGCCAGCCCGCCCGCCATTGCCGTGTGCAGAGAGGCGGCCGAGCTCGCGCCACAGCGCCCCCTGCAGCCCCGGGGGAATCATCGCCCTGCCCGGCCGGGAGCCACCAGCGCCCCTGCTGGCTGTGCCCGGAACTGCAGCGCAGGGAAGGTGCCTGCAGCCGGGAGAAGGCTGGCACTGGCTCTCTGCGTCTGTTCGTCGTCGCTGCCGGGGTTGGGGTTTGCTTGCCTTGTTATACACACACACATGCTAGTAAGGGACTGCTATGCCTTTACTCATATCTTGGCCTGAAAGCCCTGTCATTTCAAAGTTATAATAATTTGGAGGGAAGGGGGTCATATTCTCCATTCCAAGGGAGATTCCTGCCTTCCTTGGCAGACACCTGTCTTTGAAACCAAGACACACCACCACAGGCTTTGTTTTGCCTTAAATGGAGAAATATCTTTGTCTGAAACATCATCCTCATTCTCCTCCTGACCCTGAGACATGGACTCCCAGGCATTGCACAGACATTGCACAGATAAAAATTTCTCCCATCCCAGGTGTTTGGCAGCCACCTTCTAGCTCTACTCTAATGGCATTTGCTCAGTCATGCCAGCCCTTGCAAGCACTGGATGTGTTATGGAGTTGTTGGTCACTCCAAGCAGTTTTGTTTTGGATTTTCCTGAGAATTGAACGCAGAAAGGGCAAGTGCTATGTTTTTTCCACCTTCAGCCCTCTCGGACCTCATGCTGGCCTTCCTGAAAGCATAGCCCTCGGCACGCAGAGCAGCAGGAGAGCCAGGGTCCACCTCGTGCAGCATTCCTCCTGCTTTTGCACCATGGGGCTGCCTGTCTGCTCTTTTAGCCCCCTATACAGGATAGAAATAAACATATAATATGAAATAATAGAAAGACAGAAGCAAGGTAGATGCAGAAAGCCAGGCTTCCTGTTCCAGCATTGTCCCTTATGAGAGCTCAGGAGAGAGTTGGGAGAGAAGGCTCTCTGAAGCACAGAGGAGCAGGACCATGCTGTGTGACATATGGACAGCCCCAGTAGGAGCTTTGGTGTTGAATGGTGCCATAGCTTGACTGTTGGAAGATGTCTGAGTAGAATACTGAACTGAGGTTGGGATGTCACCTGGGCAGCAAATTTCAAGAGAACATAGTGGTTTAGAACAATGGAGGAAGGTGTGAGGAGAACTGCAGCTCATGTGAGCTGGCCTCTTTGAGGAGATTTGATACTGTCAAGGTATTGCCTAAACACCTCTTGCTTCATTTCTATGCTTCAGAGCTTTATAGGAGCCAGGAAGGATGTGTTGCCTGTGTAGCTGTCAAATCCTTGCCTGGCATGTGTGAGGCTGTGTTTGCAGAAGTGTACTCTGCTGTGGGTTGCTAAAGGAACCTGTGGGACACCCAGGACAGTGATAGCAAGGGGCAGGTATCAGGGCAGAGCAGGACCCCGTAGGAGCAAGTAAGTCTTACCAGTTATGAGTCCTGCTTGCCAGGATCCTGCACTTGGGGTGTGCATTAGTACCTGTTCGTTCTGCTCTGAACTGAATCCAGCTACTCCTTGAGTGCCATACACTTGATACCTGCTCCCACCATGTGCAGAAGGGTGCTCAGAACATCTCCTGGCTTGGCTTCATCAGAGTGCTCTCATTCTGCTGGGTGACTGTTGGGTGACTGTTGGAGCACAAATTTCCTGGTCTAGTAGTGGTGTAGCAGCTGCATGTACAAGTGGAGTCCTTGGTGCTATGCTTATGTTGCCCAGCACATGCTGGGCAAAGTTGGGTTGCACTTCAGAGTAAGTGCACAAGTGTGCATTTTGTTTGCTCAGAGCTAGATTTTCAGCAGGTGGTGTTGAGCAAGCAGGAAATTTGATACTTTGGTGTAGAGACTTTGTATGGTGGAAAGTCTGGAAAGGCACTTTGGCTTTCCTGCCAGCATCCACCTCTCCTTCTGGCATGCAACAGGATGTAGGCAATGGCAGTCTGTCTTTCCATCAGGTGTAATCTTGAAAAGCATCCTCAGCAGTGGCCCATCTGTGATGGCTTTGTTCTGGACAGTCCTTGGGGCTGCTCACAGCTGTCTGTGACAGTTCCAAAAGGCAGTGCTACCTCCCAAGTGCTGTGGCTTCCAAATGTTGTGTTCCTTCGTCTCTGCTTTATGTGAATGAGTTAATATCATGCAGGGGTGCTGGGCAGCACACCCTGGCCTTTGGGTATTTATCCCTGTTACCCTGTTATCCCTGTTACTACTCTAGAGCTTTATTCCTTTTTTTCATATGTTGACCTCCTCTGCCAGACTTGGCAAGCGTTGTATCTGCAATGCCTGTTAGAAGTTCTTCTCAAGCCCTGAAGATATTGTCCCTTTACAGGCTGACTAGTCAGAGCCAATGTGGCTTCTCTGTGCTTTTACTCTCGGCTCATTTTCAGTGCCCATTTTTCTCTGAAGATCATATTGAGAAGATCTTCTCCCATTTCTGAGGGAAAACAGAGGTGAACCACTCTGTAGGACATGCGCTGGATGGAGCTGTGTGTACAAATCAGATAGATTGCTCCTCCCAGGGAGCTGTGGTTGCTTTCACAGTGTCCTCATGACACTGGTGTTTGGGCTGGAGTACTGTGCATGTCCACAGGATACTGGGAGCACATGTTAGTGAGCCTCAGCCTTTGAACTGGGAAAATCAGTCCTTCAGCTGCAGAGGAGACTTTGGCCACTCATGGGAAGGCTGATAGAAGAGGGAGAACACATGGTCAGTGCTTAGTCTTGGATTGGTGTTGGCTCAGTTGTGGAATTTCTCATGATGTTCTTGGCTTCCGCACAGATGCTGCAACTCCTGGAGGAGCCCAGGCAAGAGCAAAAGGAAATAATGGCATGATGTGGACTCAGTCTGGTGTACGGATGGCTTGTGCTTTCAGAACAATAAAAATAAATGCAAGGGAGGAGGAGAGTAACCTAATGTGCCTCGAATTGTGTAACTGAAAACGTCATTGCTAGCAGCAGATGCTGTGTGCACAGCAACTTGGGCTGCTCATGGAGAGGGACAAAGCACAGCTTTCAGCACTGTTCTGCTCGTCTCTTGAAATGCAACAAGACAGTTCCTAGTGTGTGGTCAGCCTGTCAGCATGTGCAATATTGGTGTGCTCACCGTGTGTGCGTGGTGCCTGGCACTAGAGGCTTGCTGAGGAGGTTGTGCCATGACCTCATGGAGGACTTGTCCTTGGCTGCTGAAAGTGCTTGATGCCTGCCTGTTGCAGGGGTGTTGCTGGCTGGCAGCATGGGGGTGGGGCACACATCAGTTAAAAGGTGTAAAAAGGCATAAAAACTTGAGCATGGAGAATGAAAACTCCTCACTTGTGACTGTGGTGGTAAACCTGCAGTGCTTGCATGATGTGCTGGTGAGAACATGTTGATCTCCATATGAAAACCATAAGCTTATTTAGAAAATTGGGCTGTCTCATTTGAGATTAGAGTTCCTCTTTAATCTGCAAATTCTTAATTAGTATGGAAATAGCTTGTTAAGTGGGGTTCTCTGTGCATAAATATCCTCATAGCAGTGCGGTGGTGCTCCTTAGCAGGTGGTGTGCTTCCCTTTAGGATGATGGACAAGTTCCTGGCTCTGAGGCCAAGCAGGATGCTCTGGATGCAGCAGGCAAAAGCAGACAAACACCAGGCAGACATGATTGT
This sequence comes from Peucedramus taeniatus, assembly GCA_013400575.1. Classification (NCBI taxonomy): domain Eukaryota; kingdom Metazoa; phylum Chordata; class Aves; order Passeriformes; family Fringillidae; genus Peucedramus; species Peucedramus taeniatus. The sequence goes on along the minus strand of WBNO01026707.1, from coordinate 1,581 downwards.
GTCCCTTTCCTCCTGTCCAGCTTGTCCCCTGGGAGATGATGGGAAGAGATGCTTGCTCTATAGGATTGTCACAGAATCACAGAATATTCTGAGTTGGAAGGAACCCACGAGGATCACTGAGTCCAGCCCTTAAATGAATGGCCTGTATGGGAATTGGACTCACAACCTTGGCATTATTAACACCATGCTTCAACCAACTGAGTATTATGAATAGTACGGTGTGTTAAATGCCACAGGTTCCCTGGTATCTGGGGTCACAGTGACTCTGGCCCCTGCCAGCACAGTTCAATGGAGCCTTCCACACACCAGAATGGCAAGTCATTCTGGGAGCTGGAGCAGGGCCCCTCAAGGACCTGGGGTGCTGCCATCCTTTTAGGGTGCCCTCTCTGCGGCCAGCTCTATATACAGACAGGAGACCTAAGGTTTTCTCCTGACACCTGTAGGGGCTCTGGAGGGCCTCTTCTTACATTTGGAAGACTTTGCACATGGTCGGAGTGGGTATACTGGTTAGAATCATTGAATGATCAAAGTTGGAAGAGACCTTTAAGATCATCAAATCCAATGGCCTACCCAGCACTACCACTATAACTCCTAAATGATATTACCCAGTGCCCAATCTAGCCCCTTCTTAAATACTTTGGGATGGTGACTCCATGTCCCTGGCAACTTATTCTGGTTCCTGACCACCCTAACAGTGAAACATTTTCTTCTAATATCTAATCTGAATCTCCCCTGTCTCAAGGCCATTTACTCTTGTTCTCTCACTGCAGACACAGCAAAAGAGACCAGCCCCCACCTCACTACAGCCTCCTGTCAGGGACTTGGAGGAAACTAAGTTCCCTCTATGAGCATTCTCTTTTCAAGACTGAACAAACCCAGCTCCCTCAGCCGTTCCTGCTAAAACATTTTTTATAGACCCTTCACAAGCCATGTTGCCCTTTGCTGGACATGGTCCAGGGCCAAAATGTCCTTTTGTCCCCTTTTGAAGTGAGGGGCCCAAAATTGAACAAAGTACTCAAGGTGCCTCCCCAGTGCCAAGTACAGGGGATTGGTCACTTCCCTAGTCTGGCTGGCCATACTATTCTTGCCGTTGGCCTCCTTGGCTAGCTGGGTACACTGCTGGCACCCCCAAGTCCCTTTCTGCCAAATGATTCTCAAGCCACTACTCCCCCAGCCTGGAGCTGCAGGGGGTTGTTATGATTCGAGTGTAGGGCCTGACACTTCACCTTACTGAACCTCACGCAGTTGTCCTCAGCCTTTTGATTGAGTCTGTCCAGGTGTCTCTGTAGAGCCTTCGTACCCTTGAGCAGACTAAGCAGATCTTGAGGTTGAACTGTCTCCTCTGGATCTAGTTGATATCCCAGCCTTATTTTATCTAGAGAGATGGCTCCAGTTCTGTGGAAATACAGGGGTGTACTGTGGGTGTGATACTGGCCCAACACCAGGCACCCACAAAAGCCGCTCGCTCACCCTCTCCTGCCACAGCTGGGCAGAACAGAGAAAAAATTAATGGAAGATTCATGAGTTGAGATAAGGACGAGGAGAAATAATTCCACGGCAAAACAGGCTCAACTTAGAGCT
>WBNO01026706.1:319768-478947 GCA_013400575.1 Peucedramus taeniatus | reverse complement strand
AGACTGTGCAGAAGGAGTGAGACAGATGTTTTTTGAACATGTGCATTCCCAAGGCTAAGAAAAGGAGTAAAAATAAAGGCTGGATCCCACTTTCCTTCTCCACCCAGGCAACTCCCAAGCAACAAAATCCAAATTAGGCCCCACATTTATAATAACAACACATTTCCTGGTAAATCAATCATTAATCTCAAACCTAGGAAAGGCAATTCATCTCATCCTTATACTCACAACTCAAACCAAGGTTTTAGCACTGGGACCTCTTTCCTCTTGCCATTGCTTCCTTTGTGCTCTTTCTAAAAATAAAATATTGACTACTTTAAAAAAGGAGGAAGAGAAGGAATACAAATCATTTAGTGTGCCTTATACCACCAATCCAACCCAGCACAAAGAGCCAGCTTCTGCTTAAGTATATTATTAGCCAAAATCAATGAGTTTTATCCAAGAACTTAAAGGAACAAAGAGAACTTAGAACTCCAAGAACTTAACTGAGCAAAAGCCTGATATATCCAAGAGCCTCTCTGCACCACTGTGGGAGAAATGGCACCTGTTTTCCTCAGGCAAAACCCCACCAAAATACCTCACATACAGTAGGCTGAGCAGTACCACAAACTACGGCTCATCTCTCACTCTCTGGCCATCCCAAAGACCCTGCTGGGAGAGATTTATTTACACTTAAGAGCAAATCATTTCACCCAAACATCCCATAGTCATCAAATGTCACCAGTCATCATAATCTCTGACTGTCACTGGCCAGACCTGGAGTATCATAGGTACAACCTGTGTACTGTATAAATTACACATCTCCAAAAGCTGCATAAGCCTGGGAGTAGAAGAGCACTGAATCAAGAAACAGCTAGTATGGGTTTCCTCAGCATGCTCATCCCTGCCTGAAGAGAACAAGGAACATTTAACTATTCCCATGCCTCCATTCTCATCCACCCCAGGCATTTTCCTTCACTCTGACACAGTTTATATGTAAACATGAAACTTTGAAGCCCCAGTAAAGTCAGTCAATGCTTTGGACTCTTGAGACTGAGAATCCCAAGCCCTATCAGAAAGAAAATAAAGATTTCTATCTATCTTTGAAAATGTGCCTGTCCTACAGGAACCTATTGCTGGGACTCAGCTAAGTGGTTTGTCTGTGAAACTAGTTTACTCCTTATGCTCTGCTATGGCCACAACAAAAAATAGTGAGTCTTTCCATGCATCCTCAACACACACACACACACACACACGTCCTCTCCCTTTCAGTTGTCCCTGGCAGTTTGCAAAGCCAAAAGCTGTACACCTATACAATTCTAGCTGAACCTGCTTGCATTATAACCCTTTAGATCTGCTCATATTTTGTACTGCACTGGCAATATTTATTTAAATATTGTATTAGCAATAAGTCTAATAATAATCATAGTCATAATCGTCCACATAATCAGAGTCATATTTTTTGCGTCCAACTGAGAGCCTTCTCTCTACTGCTCTGCCACATCTACTTAATATGTAGGTCTGAAAAAAAAGCTGAAGTAATAATTTCTACATTTTTTTGTTTAAATATAGCCAGAACAAGACTATTTCAATCATCTATTTTATGTAAGCCTACCAATGAAAATGCTACCATCTAGATTTTTCACCCCCTTAATGCTAACAGGAGAGAAGGGTTCATAAATTCCAGAATTTAGAAGAGACTGGGTGGAGAAATGGCAAAACATTTCATGAAGAAATAAAAAACAGAAACATTTTAAAAACATGACTTTCCATTCACGTTTCTTAAAAATATTTTGAAGGACAGGGAAGGGAACAATCCCATGGATTTTTCTAGACAAACAGGTGTGGAATGGACCCTTCCTTATATCACAGAGGTGCCAGGGAGGCTGGTTATCAGCTTTCACCATTCTAAATATTTTAGCTTAGCCACTGTTACTCCCCTACTTATTTACTCCTCTAGTTTCCCCAGTAAATAAGCCCCTGGCCAGATGTATGCAAATACCACCTAGCAGGGATATTGCAGATTTCTTATCCTTTTGGCAAGGTCAGTGTGGACTTCAACCACATTTCTGGGCAACTAGACACATTATCCTCTCTCATGCAACTATAAGCATTTCTTAATGCAGTGGAATCTTCTACTTAAATATTTTTTTCCAGAGTATAATTTAAAGAGGATTGACCATAATTATATATGTTTTGGAAATTAGAAGAAACATATGAGAGGAAATGGATGTTTCCTGCTTTCCATCAACTTACTTTGAGGCTCTTCAAAGAGGTCTCATAAGCTTTGAAAGATTCTGTTTTGCTTTTACTGATTACATCTTTGTGATACTAGAAGCCAAATTGCCGGAGTTTACAAGTCAACAAGTCCATCACATTTTCTGCTCTATACAGCAACAGAGTATTGCAGGAGTAGCAATTAGACAAGGGGTAATGAGTTTAAACTAAGGAAGAGTCAGTTTAGACTGGATATAAGGATGAATTTTTTTATAGTGTGGGTGGTGTAACACTGGCACAGGTTGTCCAGAGCAGTGGTAGATGCCCCATCCTTGGAAACATTCAAGAACAAGTTGGGCAGAGATTTGATCAACTTGTTCTAGAGGAAGATGTCCCTGCCCGTGGAAGTGGGGTTGAAACTAGATGACCTTTATAGGTCACTTCCAACCCAAACTACTCTGTGATCCTATGGTTCTGTCTATCTTTAGAAAAGTAGTGTGGACAAAAATGGGAAGTAAAGTAACTGGCAACAAGGAGGAGAAATAGTACAGTGATTTAGAAAAAAAAAAAAAAAAAAAAAAAAAAGGGAGGAAAAAAGACATAGGGACATAGAAGCACATTCACGTGTGTCTCTCCAGACACCAGCAGATCATTGCATCTTGAGAATACTTTACATTGGAAGGAGGGAAAAACTGAAAGCAGCTTTGAAAGGCTGTTGACTGTAAAAAATATCTGGGTACAAAGATGTTTAATTTAATCTGCACACCCTCAGTTCATTATGCCGTAAACATTTCCGCAAAGACAGAAAGAAATTAAAACCCATTGTAACATAAGAAGATGATTTTATTTGGCTAAGCTATAGCATTAACTTTGCAAACACTGAGACAGAATATGTTAAAAATTTTCAGATTGTGCATTAGCACTTTTTTAAACTCACCAGTTAACACGAGAATTTTGGGAGCATATTACATATCATGGATGTAGGATCAGATTTAGCCATTTCTTATTGATATAAGGACCCAGAAGATTCACAGGTCACTTGTAATTTTTATTTCCAAGGAAAGAAAAACAAGAAGGTTGTGAACAAAAGTCCTGCCGGTATTCAAACAAGGAGAATGCAACTGAAGTTGTGGAAATCAGAAACCAGACATGTAGTCATGTGAAGTTGCTGGCATACAGAAATAGGTCTCCAATGTATCTCCTACCTCTTTTTAAACCAGAAAGAACTTGTGTGAGTTCCTGAGGGAACAGCGACAGCTGCTCCCAAGGACTGGAGAGCACTTGAGGATGACATCCTGAGCAGCACTGTCTGTCAAATTCTGCAGATGATCTATGTGGCAACCTGTTCTTCAAATCTTACCTGCAGGCACAAGCAAGTTTGCCCAAATGTTAATCCAATCCTCTTCCACTATTTAACTGAGATTCATTTGTTCCTTTCATAAATGTTCTTCGGCATTTCTGTCTTTATTCCCTTTATGTCTTAAAGGCCATGCTCTGTAGAGATAGACACTGCTATCTCTGCTGCAGGATCATTTCAGTGCACGACTACTGCACCTGGGCACTGCACAAGTCTTTAGAAGAAGCATGTGGAGTTAAGGACAGTCACAAGCAGTGTTGGTATCTGGCTCTGGATAGCAAAGGGTTAAAGCAGAAAGGAAAAGGCACTGAGCAGCCTAAGAGGGATTAAGCCCACTCACTCTCCAAGTGTTCTAACCACCAGATCATGGGGTATGCTGGTGAAGGAGAGCATTCCTCCTTGTCCCTCTTGAAACTGAGCCACAGTGCAGCTGGGCATGCAAGAGCTACAGACACAGAGAACAGGCAACAAGGAACAGCATTGCAAGCAAGTGGTTAGGGACTCCTCTTGGAGGCAGAGGGTACAAAGACCTAGCCCATTTCCCCAGGTGTGTTCTGCATTTTCTTTAACCCACAACTATTTTAGTGAAAAACTGCAGGGAAATTCATACTCTCCCAAGAGGTAGGGCCTAACCTCCTCTTCACAGTCAAGTAACTACTCAGCTGAAGTCACACATCTCCTGCTGCTGTTACCTGTGGTTCAACTTTAACAGAAGGGATACTCTCATGGCCATACTGTCTCTAAAGTGGGATACAGTATGGCTTTGCAGCTCAGTTATTTCTGTGAGATGAGAAGTTTGGTCCTTGTCCAGCTGAGTGGACCCAGCATTCAAGGCATCCCATTTCCTATGAGAGCACTGTGACTGCTGTGTGAAAGGAGCATCCCTCTGCTTCCCTCTCCCATGAGGTGAAGGAGCTGTGTGAAAGGAGCTGTGTGAAAGGAGCATCCCTCTGCCTCCCTCTCCCATGAGGTGCCTGTGCTCAGAAGAAATTTATGCAGACAAGCTGGTGGAGTACAGACTAGCACCCAGTATTTCTCAAAAGCCTGCTACTTTCTTAGTGGAAGATGCATGTGCCTAAATTAGGTAACCTGACTGACCATAAGAGGTTGTGCTTTTCACACAACTGACACTGAATAGGAGGTGGAGGCTAAGCAGATGAAGAATACACCTAATGCTGGTGTGTGTGTATTTGAAGAAATTTCCAGTTTCTTGAGCAACTTCCAGTCCAGTACTCTCTCAGGTAAAGTCAGAAGAAGTTAAGACACACAGGCTCACAGACACAGAATAATGATCCAGCCAGACTGCTATAAGCTTTTGGTTTCTGTTGATACAAACCAGATGTTGGTGAGATCTGAATTTCTAAGCTTGTTTAACTCCTTGGAGCATCATTTTAGAATAAACACAAGAGGCATCTTTTCTCACATCTCTCTTTTCCCTTGCATCAGACTTACCTCAGCTGTTCAGGTTATTTATTGTCCAGTCAACTGGGAAATGTCAATTACATAGCATTATTTGAAAACTTGGATGGAGGAGGGGAAAGAAAATCACTGTGAAATTTTCCAGTCAAAACTCCATTTTTGCCTGTCATTTGATCTGATACAGTGATTTGCCACTGTCAACAACAGATCCATTTATAAGTTTAAGAAGACCAGAATAAAATCTTGCGTATCTTGTTACTATTCAGCATAGTAACATAAATGTAGATTCAATGTCTGGCTCATTAGAAACTGGTTTAGGATTTTAGTAAAAGAATAAAATAATATCATTCCCTTCTCCCTTGTGATTTATTTACTGCATGTGGAACAGGTGCTCAGAGAGAGTTTACCTGGTTAAAAGATATCAACAACTGTCCTATTTTACTTGTGTGAGATAGTATACAACCAAAATACGAAATTTCAATACCACCTAGAGCAACTTTATGTAATTTCACAACCAGCATAAAGTGCCTTGAGCTATGCCATCACAAATGTAGCACTGCTGATGCCACAATGAAATTTGGGAAGGGGCAGGTCATGAAAGGAATGTTTTGAAATTTTAGCTTGCTGCCATGCATTTTGCTCCTACACAACAGAAGTACACCTAGGAGTCCATCCAAAGCTACTCTATGGGACTCCAGGGTGAGGAGAAGGAAGTGTGCCCCTGGCAATGCCACCATGGTCAGCAAGAACAAGTCTCCCCAAGGTCTATCTCTTCTTACAGAGCAGGAATAGCTGAGCTCTATATGCTGTTACGTGATGCTTGCCACTACTCTTTAAAAATCTCGGTCCCAACAGTCATGAGAGGGGGAACAGGCAAGACTAGAACCCCTCCTGTGCCAACTCTCCCCCTTCAGACTAGCTGACCCCAATCCACTTTGCTCCCAGATGTCTGCAGTCTGTGTTTCTAGCTCACAGATGGGAAAAAATATATTTTCTAAAGGAAAATTGCTTCAAACATGGAAATTGTGGGAAGAGGAAGCAGACCAGAATAAATGGCATGGTGAAGTCTCTGACCAAAATAGCCTAAATTACACCTATAAAGTGAGCAAAAGTTGAGGAAAAAAGAACACATGGATGACCTATAATGAATTTTTCATCTAGAAGGTAATAGTAACTTTTTTGCCATTTCCACTTATTGCTGAGAAAATCCCTTGCTCTGAAATGCCTTTACTTTTACAAATTTTCACAGATGTTCAGTGCAGTGCTCTTCAACAGCACAGTGCTGCCCAGCTCACCAGAAGTACATGCAGGTAGGATTTGGTAGAACTAACTTGATTTTTTTCACTGGAACTGATCAATAGGGCTCAAAAATTTGTAGGAATTGTAAATGTCCACACTGCAAAGATCTCTTATCATGTAAAATTGGAATGTGCAATGATATATCTCTTCCAATCAGAAAATCAGATTTAAAGTAGCCAAGAAGAAAGTGAGTAGCTGAAGAGGCCACTTTCAGACTGGGAGGTGCAAGGCAGATCTGTAGATCACTGGCTTACGAAGCCATGGAGCACTTAATAGTAAATGGATGTGAAAGAGATGATGTTTGCAGTGCTGCAGATGCCTAATCCAACAAGAAAATAATAGTAAAATCAGTCTCCTGGATGTGATGAGTCTGCAGGGATATATACACATGGGTAAAAAACACCCTTCTTTTATTAGAATCAGGGAAGAGGAATTCTGAAAATCCCCTCTTTTTGTGAGTTGTGGTCACAGTCTGGAAGAAATTGAGAATGATTGTACTAGAGAGCTTGTCTCTGGCACTAATCAATCTGGCATCTTTCCTGACTGGTAAAAGGGCTGATAACCCATTTATACTGCCCATAGATCACTGACAGTAGTCCAGCAGGCTGACTGATCAGCCAGGCATCTGAATAATGTTCAGAATAAGACAAAATAATTAGCTCCGGCCGTAGATTTTGAACACACATCTAACTAAAGCATATCCTTCTTCAAAAAAATGCCCTCTTTCTGTCAGTGTTGTAAAAGTGCTGCCTGACAGACCTGGTCTCCCTTGGTCTTTGTGTGTCTGATAGCCCTGGTATGGCCAGTTACTCTGCAATCATTCCCATTTATTAGCTGGAGGCTGACAAGTCCACTGAATTCCATTCAGTAATACAGCATGTCTTCTGCTTCTGGGATTACTCACTTGCTTTGTTTTTGAGCAATTCTTAAGTTCTTAAATTCTTAAATTCTTTGTTTGCTGGAGCAAACTAAACCATTCAACACCACCTAAGACCTGGCATTGCAAACTTGGATTCTGCAGTTGTACATGCAACACCTGACACAGAGTTGCATTTAGGATAAGAAGAGGTGACAGATATTCATAGCTGAGTAGGTAAATCACAGAAGGATTGATGTAAGGAGGTCAGAAGTAGAGTTACACTGGTGTAATCTTTAAAGATAATAAAGAAAACATTCAAACCAGATGTTTTAAGAGATCTTACTCAACACAGAATTAACAAGAGGGAAATAGTCCTTGTTTCAAAAAGGATGCTGGAACAGCCTAACACACTGAGATGACAAATTTAGGTTAAACATCAGAACTTAACTATAAAATCACTTGGGCAGAATTTCAGGCTCTGAAAAGAGACAGATGAAACCACAAGATCTGCAGCTATGCAAGAACCAATGACATACCAGGGGAATGGTCCCACAAATGTAAGTGACCCCTTGTCTGGATCACCCAGGTTGTTGCTGTACTTTTCTCTACCCATTGATAGACCAAGCTTCTTCTCTAAAAGGCAGTGGGAATTTTGCCATTGACTTCCAAATGAGCAGCAGCCCTATGATTTGGCTGTGTACAACTTCAATTAAAAATTCTATGAATCACATAATTCTGCCCCTGGCAGCTGACAGATGAAGACAGAGAGATAGGAAAAGAGCAGCTCAAGCAAATGGAAATAATTTTTCTTTTCATTTTCTTTCTAAAGGAAGATACTCAGCAAAACTTGTCCCTTTTTTTCTCCAATTCTGTTACAAATAACTGTCTGGTAAGATTAAAGTGAATTGCTAGCATCTTACTTACTTTTCACTATCAACAAGTTTGATCCTTTGAGATTTATTCACACAGATAAACTCATTCCCACAGAGAAAATGTTTTCTTATTCAGGGGTCATTCGAGTCTTCATTTAGCTTGATTTTGACAGTTAGTCTGGGTCTTGACTAATGGCACACCATTGTGAATAGGGCATGTTAAACCTCTCAGAAGTACTTCTGTGAGCTCCAGCAGTGCCAGTGGAGCTGGCTGTTCCCATTGGAAGCAGACTGTCCCTGCCTCTGCGCCGTGACACCCAGCTGGTCTGAAACAGGTCACTGTACACACGTGCCTGCATTAGACACTGTGTGGGTTGAAGTGTATTACCAAAAAAAAAAAAGCAAAACCAGAAAACAAACATCCCAAGAACACAACTGCAGTCACCCAGAGGACCATTGTGCACAGTATTTTTTGAAAGAGCCTAGAAGGACACAGAATAGCGACACTGAATAACAACTAATGCTCAGATGGCTTTGGCTCAGCTCCATTCCTAAATGCCCAAGTACCAGTCATTAGGAAAGTGCCAATACACGTCAGTAGATACGACCCTGCTGATTCCATTAACCCTACATTAAACATTGAAAAAAAAAATAAACCCCGACCAAAAAAACTAACACCAAATGCAAAGACCAGAAGGCTACAGAAAAAAGTGTAATGATGGAGAGGCATTCCTATGGGCTCAGAGATGCTGCTCCACAAGCCAAGCCACCCTGCATCCCCACCAGATCTGCCCCCTCACCTCCATCTCACTGAGCAGTGCCATCTCAGACCAGCCCCAGCACTGACATCTCAGATGCTCAAGTCATTTGTGTGTTTGGCTCACACTGATTTCAGTCAGATCTAGGTACATAAAGCAAGAAACATTTTGAAGTACCTGGGCCTCAATTCTCTCTGTGCAAAACAGAAATATTTCCATTTTCCCTTGCTCCGTAGGGTCTGTTTTGATCTGCAAGGCCTTTAGAATACTTTGGGCATGTGCAATATTCAGCCCAGCAAGGCTGCAGCCCCAGCAAAGGCTTCATAAACATGAAGCAAGCATATGATTAGTCAAAACAGAATACACATTTTCATTGGGATTCAGTATTGACCTTAAAATAGAACTTCCCTGAGCCTTCAGAAGCAGTAGCTTGCTAGCTTCAAAAAAGTACCCCAAATGACTCCAAACATAGCCAGGGTCACTGCCAATAGGTTTGACTCAAAAGTACTGCAAAGATCTTTTCAAAAGTGTTTTCCTAGAGATAATACTACTCTCTGCCTCTTTCTCCCCCACTAGCATCCGTATTCCCCAGCACTTTGACCTTGTCATTGCCCAGTAAATTAATAGAGGTATTAAGATAACAACTTCTTTCTCGTAAAAACAAAAGCATCAGAGCTGCAGTAAGTCTTAACCAGACTGAAACCCACTGATACAAAGCTGAATTAAGACAACGTGAGATAAAACACTGAGTGCTGCAATAACCAACAACCTATTTTGGAGAGAAATATTTCTTCCTTTTTCTTTTCTTTTATGAAGGCATCGATTCATGAAGGGGAGTCTAAGAATCTCCCACTGCATAAATCCTTTTATCCACATGGTCTTCTTCATGTTTGTGCCATGTGACCCCTGGTAGTCTTCCTATTTAATACCCATCATCCATGTTCTCTTTGCATAACACTCATAATCATTTGATACTGCACAGAGCAGAGTTTAGAAGCTTTGCAAGCCAAGACATTATAAGTGATTTATACAGTGAAGCAGAATTTCCTCTGCCCACCTGCAAAAGCTGAAGCATTTCTGTGATTAAAGTTCATTTTTACAAGCTTCTATCCATGTAGGGTTTTTCATTTAAAAAATAAGCACATTAAAAGGATCCACATATATGTGTTTGCTACTCAAGTCTTCAGTGGGTCTTACAATGTGCCACTTGGAAGAACAAATTTGATTTAATTTGAAACAGTATGCATTTGTTTTAGTTGTAAATTGTTTTGTTACACTATAAACAAACAGAATATAGGGAAGGGAATATCACACATGCACAATTTTTCCTTTAATAATATCTCTACGCACACTGATTTTTATTGTAGAATTAAGAAACAATCAGTTCATTTTCATTAGCAGTGTCACACTCTCAACAGCTATTAAAATAACTTCTTGAGGATCAAATTAGAGCAATCAAGTGCTGAAAAAAAAAAGAGAGAGAAACCCATCTGATACAAACCCATTTTGATAGACATGGAGCAACAAGATAGTGGCAAACATTTTCATATCCCATTGCCTACTCCCTGAGCCATGCTGTCCCTTATTAACTGAGAAGAACATCAGATTAATCAAAAGAATACCCATGATAGAATATTTCAATCAGAACAAAAAGAGCAATTATTATCAATGTTATAAAACTGCAGTTGGTAATTCAAATGTCTGCAAAGAAGCAATGCTCAAAATTTTAAATTAAACAAATAAAAGGCCTTACGGAAAATTAAAAGAAGCACTCCAACATTTAAAATACAATGTGTGGATTAGGATGTTGAAAAAACTAGCAAGAGCAGCAACCGTGGAATAAAAATTATTGCAGGGTATATAAACACTAGTTAGAGGAATAGCATGGCCTTCTTCCATCTTGGAAGGCTGTTATGTTACTAAAAGGCAGCAGTAAAAGATCAGAGCATTGTTAATCAGCATGAAAGGAGAAGATCAGCCAAGAACAGCAAAAAATAAATATATTTTTAATGGCTATTAAAAATCCCAGGTCTTCTGGCCAAGCAGGGAGTCTGAGATGTCTGGTTACCTCACTCTAGCAGGAGACACGGCAATTGAATTTACCCTTTGGTGTTTACACAAAGGAGGCCAGCTTCAGCAGCACCTGAGGTCCTTAGGAACAGACAGCACTGGGGAGCCTGGACAGCTGCTCTGGCTGCCCTCTTGGTGTTGGCTTGGTTAGAAAACATCTTCATCTGTTTGCACAGAGCAGCTGAATAACCCCGAGATGCTGCGGCACTGAAACACCATTCACAACAATAGCTTAAGTACACAAAGCCTGAATTCCACCTACATTTAATATAGTAGGTTACATTTCTTACAATGTATAGAATTTCCTACAAAATTCCTGTGCCTCCATGTTTCCAGATGGGGCTGGGCCCTTTGAGGCACTTAAACAATAGAAAACACTGGAAATTTTAACTGCTGGGAAGACTTTCAGTAGAGTTCAGTGAATGAGGAATATGAAAAGCAACACATCAGTGTTTCAGTGACTGTAAGTCTCACAGATCAATTATGCACCCACCAGAGGAGCAGGACATGGAGTCGCTGTGTTAAATAAAATATTGCCTAAATCCTACCCTCCTGGAGGAGGATCTCACTGCCAGAGTTTTGATATCCCCTGCGGTCATTCAGGAGCTTCCAGACACCTCTGCCACAAAGCTTCAGGCTAGACTTATACCCAAACACCATCTTGCTAAGCATTTTTGGCAGGACAGCATACAAATGAGATCAGACTGCTAACTCAAACATATTGAGTGTTGCTCAATTACTGAACAGAATTGTTCTGCACGAGTCAACTTTTCCTCAGTCACTTTCTAACATAGGAGTGGATCCATCTTTCACAGCAGTTTCTGAAGTGGAACAAAGCTAAAAGGCTTATTTCACAGGAGTGCTCAGCAAAAGTAATGAAGTGCCTTGTACCACAGACCAGCTACTGCTGCCGTGGGACTCATTGCTGTACATGTGACACTGTGACCAAGGCAGGAGCTGATGACACCCCTCTCTAGGGAAAGTAAAGACTGAAAAATACAAGGTTCTAAAACATGATACTTCTCATGAGTCATATGCCAAAAATTGCCTCACCCATGGGTCATTTAATATGCAATTTCAAAGCAGATGTATTTTTCCTAATGCTATTTACAGATCTCAAATTGTAAACTAAATTCCTTTTGTTGCTCAGACTGTTTTTTCCCCCCTGCTGAAATATAGCTCTGATATGAGTCTGGGTGCTATTTTAGGATGTCTCTAATATTTTTATTTTTATCATTCACTGCTTGTTAAAGTTTCTCTGGCTCCCATTTAAACATCTGTGGAAAAAACAAGTGGATTTACATTTCAATAAGAAATTTTTATTGGTTATCTTTTCTCCTGAATGAAATCTCTCATCCTATTTTCATGCTTTCATGGGAGGAAATCCAGTCTTCTTCTGGAGTACCTTAACTTTTTTTGGTTCTTTCTGAAAACTTTAAGTTATTTCTTTAACTGATTGGGAGAAAGTAAGGATTCCTTTACTCACCTTATGCTTTGGCCATTCATTTTTAGCAAAATTATATAGATTATATTCACAAGTAATATATTATGATATTTTTTGTGCAGGTTGGAATAAGTGAGACAGCTTTGGATTGTGAAACTCCTTTTGTTGTTGAAGCATTAAATTCAGAGGTAGTAACTGCATTGATCCATGTGAAATGCAGCTGAGTCCAACCAAAGGCAGTTCAAGAAAGCAGCTTTTAAGATGCATGGCACATTTCAGCTGGTGTCCAGGGTCTGGATCAGAAACTGAACCAAAGCCAAGAATAATGCTTCATTTATTTCCATGGCTTTATTTCTCATTTAGATTAAAAAGGAAAAGAAAGAAAACTCAAAATTGCTTTAAATCTCACAGACCCAAAAGTAGTCAGATCTGCAGAGTATAGTCCCACAGGTTCAGGTTCAGGAAACAGAGCTTTAAGTTTCAGATGGCTGGGGTTTACATTTGATGGTGCACTTAAGGTGGTCTAATCTCACACTTTACTGGATTATTTTATCTTAATTTTTACTATAAATTTAAATGAGAGTCAAATGTTCTCACCCCAGTCAAGCAGCATGGTCTCACAATGTGAAAATCAGGATAAGTATTTTCAGGAGGAAGGCATTTTGGCAATTTCTATCAATCAGATGCTGTGTAGGCTACAAGGATATACTATATATAATCTTGCTTTAATTCATAACACCAGCAACAGACTAACTACTCTTTGATAGTTATCATGTCAGTTCTGTTTTGGTAAATTCTCAAATCCAGGCCTTTTCAAAGCTACAAAATTCACAGCATGAGATCAGAAATCCTTTGGAAGCAGACTTTACCACCAGTTTCCTAGGACTTCATGAAGTGTGATCACATCCAGAATAGTAAAAAAAAAAATTAGAAGTATGATGCTTCAGCATCATACTGCTTTAGTCAGCTTCAGTTGTGGAAGCAACCTGCACTTTGCAGCCAGGAGCAGAGGCAAGTCAGGTATGCCAGGCTGGTTTGTCTGTCTGTGGTCTGTGTCACCTCAGTGCAGTGCTCGATAAAAGCAAATATCTTATCTGAATTGTAAAAGATGACTTATTGCAGGATCTTATCACTAATCTGTCTTCTTGGGCTCCTGTCATCCCTCTTCTGCAGGACAAGGGCAATGATTTCCACATTCAACTGGAGCTCTGAAAAGCATCTGTAGGACAAAACCTGTTAGAAAAGAGAGAAATTTGTGCATCCTGACAATATAAGGCTGTAAAAAAAAATTGCCTGGGGGAGGTGGTGAGAGACAAATAGATATTTTGCGCTTTTTTTTCCCTATTTTTCTTTTTTCTTCAAAAGACTAAATGCACATAGAGAAGCACACATAACCAGACTAATCCTACAGACTCCACAAGATAACAAACTTCTGGGGAATCCTGCTTGAGATAGGAATATGTGGAGAGCTCCCATGTGCTTTTGATGACAGCACATTTCTTCTTCCTCAGATTTCTTTACTTACTATGATCAGAAAACAGAGACGAGACTTCAAGATTTTTGACTTCATGAACATTATAGGAAAAATTAAAAATGTGGTCAATCCTCTGGGAAAATAAACCTTTGCCTTCTTGCTGTTCTGCTGCTTAAAAGACTTTCACCTAATTTATTCTGATTGCTTGACTCTTATAAATTACAGACCAGATCTACAGCATCTAATAAATTAGTGCAGCACTGCTAACCAAGGCAAGTTCATTTATAGGAGTCTAGACCTGGATGCTCTGTTGCCTTTGGGTATGTCTTCTGCAGTAAGCAATTTCCCCAAGCTGTTTTAATTACTTTAGAGTGTTAAGATATTCTGCACTCTATTAATGAGATTAGCTTTATTACGTTTATCTAAAGTTTCAACAGATTATGTAATTTTAAATGATTAAAGCAATAAAATTAAGGAGGTTTTTTTATTAAAAAAAACAGGGAAAAAAGCACCAACCAAGCCCTAACACGTTTGCCAGCATTGCAAACTGAAAAAGAAGCAGTCAGAACTGGCAAAATATTCAACATGGATAAGGCAGGTTAGGACTGGGAAATATGGAAAATTATTCATCCAACTGCATAATGACTTAATAAAAATACATACTTTATACACTGCAGGCTACTATGTCACTCTTTATACTTGTGAAAACAATCTCCTTTTATCTCTCCAGGCTGTGGAACATCTGGTAAGCAGCTTCCATTCTGCATTCTTTGTTGCCCACTAAAACTTTAGGGTTTGAGGAAAACCCATTACCCAACTTGCCCCTAAAAAGTAAATATTTTAAGAGATCCACCAAAATGTCTGAGGATAATTCACTTATTTATGGACATGCTATTAACTTTATAGTTCAAGCCAGTTTTGCCTCAAAGGTACTGCTTCTGATGGTGGGAAACCTGTTTTTCATGGCAGATGAACAGGAGGGAGGATAGCCCTTCTTAGAAGGAAAGCTTTTAATGACTTTTGAGAACTGAGCTGTGCAGTGCAACTCAATCAAATGTAGTAAGCAGACTGAAGACTGGGCTTCTTGAAAATATTTCCACCATGACTGTCTTTGGAGGGGAATTTTCTCACAAGCATTTTCTTTATAACTTTTTTTTTTTTAATCTCTCTCATTAAAAATATCAACACCCAAAACTTTTTCTCTCTGACCTGCCACATCAGTGTCATTCAGGGCAGTCATGGTCTTCCTCATTCCTCTCATCTTGTGATGCTTCCTTCAGTTTCTCTCTGTCATACTTGTGAGTGACAGAAGGAAAGCTATGGGACAGCCATGGAGCTGAGCTGGCAGGTCAGATTCAGAGGGTCTCCTCTGGAGCTTTGCCTGATCATGTTTAAAAGTGGAGGACATGTGAGTGGAAAAATAATATACTACGGATTCAGTGCAGCTACAAATCTCCCAGTATTTTTACATTCCCTTTGCCCCAGAGAAACAAGTTTTGAAACAGCAATATTTTTACATGGTTCTACATTTGCCCAACTTATTCCCCACACAGAAAGGGTAACTGGGTGCCATGAGATGGCATGAGTCAGAAACACCTCTGGAGCACCTTTTCCTTCCAGGAATGCTTCTGAGTCTGTCACTGGGGCTCAGTTCTTGCCATGTTCAGCAAGATCTAAGCCCAGGGACTTGCTGGGGGCTTAAGCAGCAAAACATTCACACCTGTGTCTGCCCAGCACTTCCAGAGGACCCATGCCAAGGCCATATGAGGGATCTCATTGGCTTTGAGCTCTTTTCCCTCCATAGACTTCTAGGGCTGGCTCTGGCTTCACACCAGAGTAAATGTCCAGTGGCAGCCTGATGAAAAGCTGCACAGGGACAGTTGCTCTGACAGGAAAATGTCTGAGTTGCAAACAGTTTTGTTTTAACAGTCTGGGCAGGATAGGTCAAGTAATGGCATGGTCCTAATGATGAAAGGGATTGGAGTTACATCATTTCTAGACATTGCAAAAAGACACTGGAGCATGAATCTGAAAAGGTTTGCTTCGAATTAACATTGGAAACATATGTACAGGTTCTCAACTGAGCTCTTAAGGCTCATACAATTTGTTATACTGGCACTTCCCGCCTCTGGCTTTGTTTAAAGCTACCCAGATGTGCAGTATGACAGAGCCCCAGACATAAGGCATGCACATTTACTGCTCTGCCCAGCCCTGCAGACTGTCCAGCAGGTGGGACTGCTGAAGATCATATATGCTGGTGGTACCATGAATGAAATGAAGATTAGGAGGAAGATGCTCTGGGTCAACAGGAAAATACAAGTCAGGATCAGGGAGTTTTACTTGTTTTAATAACCAACTGGTAGGATTCTCTGGAGGGAGCCCATGATGCCAAAGAGAAGGTAAAACTGTCTGCCGTGGCCTCCCTGCATTTCCTTACTCCCATCTCAATTGCCATGTCTTTCCTGACTTTGAAGAGGAGAAAGGAAGAAGATCCCTCTGTTGCTCTTATGAAACAAAACTCTCCCTCTCCCTCCTGCCCTGCACTTTGGATGAAAACAAATGATGAACACACAGCACCCCCTCCCCTGGGGCTCCTGGGCAGGGTAAGGAGGCACCACTGGCACAGGTTTCCTTGTTTAACTTACAGGATTGCATTTATGTCTTTAGCTTTTAGCCTGTTTCTTTTTAAGAGAATATACTGGATAAAAGTCATTCCTTAAGGCAAAAAAAGACATTTGGCTTTGAGTTTCATTCAACTTATTAGTCCAAGCTGCTTGTGGTACAATTGTAATTGTGCCAGCTATCTAGTTAAATGTCCAGCTTGCTCTGGTTCTGTGAGTGTTTCTCCTCAGAGTAGCTTGTAGCTGTACAGAAAGGAGTACAAATCTTAGCACTTGGAGGAGACAAAAAAAACTATTACTGTTAAGACCACAGTCCATATTTAAAGGTAGGGTAGTTTTGATCTGCATGTGCTGATCTTAAAATGTTCTGCTTTGTGATTATTACTTTTAAATTGCCTACTGGAATGCAAACATGAAAAAAAAGAAACATTCAGCAGAGAATGTCAGCAACAGCAAAACACTAACAGAGGACTAACAATTTACCTGTAAGAAATTATCAGAAAATGGGATCCAGCTGAATAAATAAAGTGAAGCATTTTTTGAAGTTTAACCTGCAACACTCTTACTGATCTAGGAAAAAAGGAAAGATTCTTGGTCTGTTAGCACAGCTACTGAGAAAATGGCAAGTCCTGGGCAGGGGGGAGCTGGGACACTCTGCCTCCTACAGGAGCCAGGCTGAAGCTCTTGGCAGCACATATATCCCTTCCTAGATCTCCAGGAGACTTCTTTGTAAACTCAGATGGTGATTTCCAGGCATGTCTTTATTTGTAGACCCCCTAAAATATTAGGCTGGAGAGGCAGAGTACATGGTACTGCCTTACATCCTATTGCCACTGGGCTTGTTTTCCTCACCCACCATTTACTGGACTTTTCAAGGCAGTCCACAGGCAGAAAAACCATTGCCCTTGGCCCCTTGTTTGTGGCAGCAAAACAGAGACACAGAGACAGTGGCAAAGCAGAGAAAGCACACATCCATCACAAGCAAAATTCCAGGGTGGGCAAAGTTTCATAGAGAACCAATCCTTAAAGAGCTCACTTAGGACTGCCCTAGGAGCTGCAGTGGCTGCTTTTACACCAGGAGAGACTCTTAGGAAGATTGACAGCATGGTAGAGTCTATGAGAAATGCCAGAAGATGCTATACAGGGAGGCCTGTTTCCTCTGCCATAAGACCTGTATGAGGTCACATGGCCAAAAAAATTCTTCAGTGATTAAAGTTGTTCACTTATCACGACAGGGACACGGCCATTTCTGCTCTTCTTCAGCCTCTCCTGAAACAGAAGAAATTTCATTATCTGCAAATATATGGAATAGTAAAGTACCCAGAAAATACAAGTGAGAGAGGGTACATTTCTCTGGAATTCAATGAAGATTAATTCACTGTTTTCAAACAAAGCAGTAGCAGCCCTCTTCAAAGCAGAAGTATCTCATCAGTGCCCACAAGGACAGAGAGAGGGCTTTGTGATTTCAAGATCAGACCCTTTGGGAATGAATAAAATAGAAGGTTGTGTTATTCTGATAACATTCTTCTGTGTATTTCATTCTCCATTATGCTCTGGACACAAAACATTTAATTTAATTAGGGATAGAACAAGAAGGCCATGTTATGGTTTTGGTTTTGAAGAACTACATTAGTCAGGTTGTGATTTGCACAACCCAAATTGGGGATGGTTTAAATCTAGGTTCCATTTTTAGCCAAACCATCCAAGTCCAGAGGGGATAGAAAGCCCAGATAAAAGGGTTTGAGTTTAGTCTCATGTCTGTAATGGACAAACTGGAGTGGTTTGGGTTTAAATGCTGCAAAACCTCATCACTCAGGTTTTGGTTCTGCAAAAACAAAAACAACTTGGGGTTGGGTTGGATGTCATTCCATTTTATCTGAATCACTAACTGTGGGGGAGGGGATGGGGTTGATTATGCCCCATCTCCAGCTTTAGCAGCAGCTTTAACAGCCCTGTTGCAAATTTTCCTGTGACTTTTCAGGAGACAGAGGAAAACAGCCAAAAAAAAAAAAGAAACAAAAATACCAACCAAACAAAAAACCACAACAACAACAACAAAGATTATCAAATCAGTTTAGGACTCCGTTTTTTGGGATTCTAAGCAATTGTGCAAGTTATCAGGCTAACACAGCTGCTGCTGGCACCTTTAGAAAATTTTGACAGCACAGAGCATTTTGTAGGGGTCTGAGCCAGCAGCACTTTACAAGTCAGGCTCTTGACTGGCAGAGCTGTCACCATGCTCCTGAAGTTTGAGAGCCAAGGATCTGCTCCACTGAGCCAGATTTCACTGCTGTAACCAATCATGTAGGCCCCATTCATAAAGTCAGTCAACTTGGATAGAAGTAATTAGAGCTATAAAATGTTAGAGATTTAGGAATTCAGAGGGCATTTGAAACTGAGATATCATATTCTCTGAGCTGAAATGCTAACACTGTCCAGTACAGGACATGTGTGGGGAATGATTAGAAAAAGAACATCTGACTGACAGTTATGAAACAATTCATTTAAACAATGCTATTCATAGAGTAATTCAGTATTTTTTATTATTCTCTCTTCTGCTTCCTCTGGCTCTGTATTGATTTTTCTCAAATGCAAGTTCAGCTTTAAAGCAAGTTGTGAACTATTTCAGAAATTAATCCTAGTTGTGTCCTCTAGAAATAATTTCCCTCCTTTTTGATTGCTCTATTTTCAGCAAATTAAAAAATAATATATTTATATAAATGTATATTTATATGAATAGATATATTGTCAATTTTCTTAAAAATCAGACATAAGCAGTTACATTTAGGTACCACTTTCATTTGGACCAGAAAAAATGTCAATACAAGCTTCATTGAAGATACTTCCTTTGCTTAAATCAGTGTTGAATTATTCCACAATCAACAACTACATGTCAGTATAGTCTTATCAAGTAAATAAATGAGACTATATTAATGACAGGTAAAACATTTCTGTCATCTTCTTCCTATCATCTAATCACTAGATCCCTCTTCTTGTACTGTTGCATCCAACCCCTTCTTTCACACTCAAGTCCTGCATATTAATTTCCCCAAAATGACTGCTTCTCCAGAATCTGAGACTGGATGATAATTACACAGACTATCTGGTAGAGCTGGGCCAGCACCCACACCTACTCTCCAGTTTCCCAACCAATCTCCTCAGTACATCCGTGTTTCCAAAATGCTCAAGTCCATAAAGGACCACTCTGGAAGTGGACTGGAGGCACGTGTGCTCATTGTCATATTATTCATTCCTGATCACAGTGACAATATAACACATTGATCAATCTTATTGGAGCTTGCATTATTCATTTTCTGAATTCTTTCAGTGTCTCTTGTTTACGCATTAGTTTTTTTCTTTCTCTTGTCTTTTATTTTGCCTCATTTTTACCACTTTCTCAACCAACTTGACTATGCCCTTTTCCCTCCATCTCTTACCACAACTCCTCTATATCCCTTCTTTCTCCTTACATCCTTATATATATATACGTATGTATATAGATCCTTAATATCTTAACCCCTTCACATGGACCCCTGACCATTATACTGTTGCACTATAATGACAGAAAATTGCACTAAAGAGTTGTGTGTCCCCTCACACAGAAACCAAGGATAAATTTGTATCTTCTGTAATTGTTTCACACACTGCATTCATCCCTACAACCCCAGAAAATGTTGATACTTATGAGAAGGAAGATTGTCCTTTGTAATTTTAATTCCTAAACCAGATGTGATGTTGACGTATTCTGGCATAACTGTCTTACACAGCATGAATTAAAACTTGGATTTTTTCCAATTTCCTACCTCAAATTCTTTCAGACTTCCAGTAGCACTCCAGACTCAGTATTGAGTGGGCTCAGAAAAAAAACAAAAACAGAAACAAAAAGGTGGATAAACAGAGAGACCTTCTTTTTGCAGACAAAATTAAAAAAAAAAAAAAAAAAAAAAAAAAAAATTAAAAAAGCTTTGAGATGAAGGGTTCTTAGTTTGGCAAATTTTGTCAAAAAGGGTTGTGGGCATGGGTTTTTCTGCCTTTCACAAAGGAAATGAAATGCAATCAAGTCTCCTTTATAACTCGTTTGAGACTTTTTAAACATTGAGAACTCAAGAATTTCATTACTAACATTCCCATGGCAACTGTAACTTGTCCATACTGCACGTGTATATGGCACCATAAAAACTAACACTCCAGGCAGTAATAGAAAATTTCTGAACAATGCTTTTGTACTGTGTCAGTTATTGCAGAAATTAAGATTTCATCATATATGTTGTATCAAAATGTCAGCCAGAAGGCTAAAGCAATATTGGATAATTTTCTTAAGCACTAAGGCACTCTTAACTTCCTGGGAGAAGTTTCCTTAACTTTGGCATCATCCTTGAACATTCTCCACCATCAACCCACCTTTACACTGTCCTTGGCTCTGTCCACTACCATAAACCATGAGGTGAGAAAAAGCTGCAGGTTTGTTGCATGCATGGGAGGATGCAAAAGGCTGGCAGCACATCTGCTGGGGTTCATCACCGACCCTGTTTCACGGGAGCACAGGAACAGGCCACAACAGAGATGTCATTAACCACAATGGCCAACCCTTTGGTCCTACCTGCAGATTTGAGGTGTTAGATCCGTCTGCAGCTTGAAAAGCAAATCTTCCCCTTCCCCCCAGTCTATGGGTTGAACTCCTTGCTGTTGTGCACAAATTCAATATTCAGGTCAGTTAATTACAGTGGAAACACAGCTTTGATTTTTTTTCACACGGCCTCAAGGTTATGCTTGACCATCAAGCAGGAAGTTTTGTTCAGTGCATCCACATTAAAAATATACTAATAAACCTTCTGTGAGATTTATAGTGTATTATGAGCAAGTCATTGTGACACTGTCACCAAATGGAAAGATGAAAATATGGGAGGCTCTTGTTCCAGCTGTGGTTTTGGCTGTTGTGGGACTGTTGCTGGCTTGAAGCACAGTACATGACTGGCACAAAGAGCCATTCAGAGGAACAAGGGAAAGGAAACACTGTCTATTTCACATGTGATTTGACCTTCCATAATCAAATTTGTTAATAATAAGCAGTAAATAGCTCACTGGTAATGAAATGATATAGAACTTATTCTGTGGAAATTTCTAGACAGCACCAAAACTCCCATGCTGAGTTCTGTAAAACACCACTCTTTTAAGGAGGAAAGAAGCCATTTGAAACACAGCCTTCCCATCCTCCCTTTGATCACACGCAGCAGATGGATTCAGTTATGGCAAAATCAATGGAATGAAGAAAGGAATTAAAAGTAATCAGGTAGCTGAGCACTAATACATCCAAGCACTAGAGTCAAGGCAGCAAAGGAGGATGTATTGCCAGTGGCTGGGAGCTGAACAGAGACAGGGAGAAGGAGAAGAACAAAAAGAATTTTGGGGAAGGCAACGGCAAAGCAGAGCTAGAGGCAGACTCCCAGTCTTGGAGTTTCCCCGAGCAACTCTGTCCAATGGCACTACAGAGGCAAAGCACAGCTGCTGGTACTGGGGAGCAAGCTTAGCTGGCCTTGGCCATGAAACGTGGCTAGGGGGACTCCCCCAGCAAACTCTGCCTGGTGCTGGGCAGGCAGGAGACCTTTGCCCTGAAGGTACATCTGCACTCAGAGACCTAACAGGCATGTAGAGATAAGTTTGAGAAGGGCAAGTGCACTGAAGCCAAATAAAGATTGTAAGCAGTGAAGATGAAAAGATAAGTAATAGGCTAGCCTTTTTTTTTAAATCAGATAAAACAAATTGAAGCTCCATGACCTGGTGCTTGGTGATTCTTACATATTTATATGTGTGTACATATATTACATACATGCATATATATATATATATATATACACACACATATACATATATATATACACACATATACATATATATATATGCGTGTGTGTGTGTATATATACATATATATATATACAGTACATCATAACCCACATGATAAGGAAGCTCAAAACAAATTATCATGATGCTTACAGCTGGCCTTGCACTTCATGAATCTCTGAATATATTAATTAATATCTGAAAGCACAGCCCTCTCTCATGCCCAGCAAGACACGCAGTGGCTCCAGCAGCACTTCAGTAGGAGTCACACAAGGAGAAGCCAAGTAGGAGCCACACAAGGAAAGTCACAACCAGCCAAGCAGTGGGTCTATTGCAGTCACTTTTTATGCTACCATTGAAGAAAAATCTGAAACATACCCCAGTATTTTTTCTTTATGTAAAAAATAGCTGGAAGATCCAGGTCTCAGCATGGGGACGAGTATCCAGGCCTTCCTGGGAAGGTTCTGTTCTGCAGCTGGTCATTCTGCACTGCTTATCTCACTGCCACTATGCAGTTCTGTCAGCACAGTGTTGCTTCCTGACTAGTGCACTCCATGACTCTCATCTGCTGTCAGTGCATCATGGAGAGGGGATTTTGTTTATACACACACATGCACGTGTGACACAGAGCTCCCTGGCACTGCATGTGTTATAATCTGCTTTGACCTTTTCCCTTTGTTGGCTTTGATCACACTGCAAGATTTTTTGTTGAGGCCTTGTTATCTACCCAAATTATTCAGGAGCGTGATAAGGATAAAGCAGTGCAATGCTAGCTGAACAAACAAACAAGCAAGCAAGAAAACAAACCCAAACCATCTCTAAAATTTGAATTTTGCTGCCACATGATTCTATTTTGGCTTCTGTTTGCAACATTTAATGATAACCACACTGGTGGCTGAACTCAAAGAGCCTGGCAGGAAATACAAACCCCTCTCTAACTTTGCTGTGTTCTTCCAGATAACCTCAAAACCCCCTTTTCTCTCCTTCATATTTCCCCCCATAGATCACCACTGTGTGTTTTGTAATATTTGAAATCGTAAACACTGATTTTTTATTTATTTTTTTTTTAATCTGGCTGCCATGGAAACACTGCAGCCACTCCACCCATGTGCACACTCATCTGCTGCATCTCCATTCCACTCAGGCCACCTCTGGAGCTGCGTGCTGGCTGTCCCCCAGGGTGGCTGTGTGCCCATGCCCTGTGGAGGGGAAGGGTGCCCTTGGCACAGCTGGGTGACCCCACACGTGGGCAGGAACCCAGAGCAGCCCTGCTTCCAGGAGGGGTTCAGGTCAGGGCTGGTGCCTGCTCAGCCCTGGGATACAGACCACAGCGAGTGAGGCTCCTTCATTCCAGCCCATGGGGAGCCAAAGTTGTTTTTCAAGGGAACCACGTAAATCCCAGTGCCTCATGGAGAGGCTGTGGCCCCAGCTGGGCTCATCTGGGGTGTCAGTAGGGACACTTGGGCTGCTCCCCACAAAGGGATCTCAGAATGACCCAATTGCAAATGAGGGCTGCAGAAAAGCCCTTGTGTCCCTCCCTGCCCCAGCACCCCTGTCCTACCAGAAAATGCTTTGGCAAGACAGGGGAAGCTTACTGTTTTTGTTGGCTCACATTTTTGTTGCATTTGAGAGACCTAGGCAGAAATTAGTTATGCTCATCACAGAAAGTAGTGTGAAAATGAAAATGAAAATTCCTGCCTCAAAATTCCTGCCTCTGTCACTTCTCTGTGAGGTGAGTAGGTTTTCTGATGTGCTCTTCCTTTGTGTTGCTGGGGTTTTTGCACAATAACATGCCCAAAAGCCTCTAATAGTCCACTTAAATATAGACAGCAAATTAGATCTCCCCAGACATAATTGTCTTTATGCTTTCAAATAAATTTGCTGTTAGAAACACACAGTTATCTTTAGATTTTACATTAGGCCTCTGAAAACACAGTGATTGCCTAGTTTTCTACAAATGATCTTGAGTTTATTTCTGAAGCTATCATACACTGAAAATGAAGAATGAAGGGGAAAATGTGCAAGAAAAGATCTGGCTGACACTTCACTATGTGCTATGCAGTGGTCACTCCACCAGCCAGGAGGACTAACTTTCAGTTAAGGACTCCGACCTGTAAAGGGTTACATCACTGAGAGGGATATTTCCTCTGGGCTAAAATCTTGGCAGAAGAAGTCTTACAGCTCACACTTAAAAACAATAGCTCTGAGAAGGGCAGGTACCAGAGGCTGTGGTGTTTTTAAATCTCTGTTATATCCTAACACTTGCACAAGGACTGTATCCTGAAAGGGGTGGATTTTCTGTCTTTCTAAGATCTGATTGATTTAGATTAGAATAGTTATTTGGTTTTCAAGAAAGAGTTATTGTTCCCATGTGCAGCAATTTTTATATGGCCCACAAAGCTGTGTGATGTTTCTAGCATATGGTGCGAGTGCCTTTAATGGTTGGACTTGGTGATCTTAAAGGCCCTTTCCAAGCTAACAATTCTATGATTCTATGATTTACTTGACAGCTCACTTTATACTTAATCCAGAAGCTTGGGTTAGAAGTGGGAAAACACAAGCAGTGATTAGAAACTCTTCAGCTCTCACCTGGCTCTTCTCACTGACTCCCTGTGTGGCTTTGCATGCTGAGCTAGAGCAATTTTTTAAAACAGTCTATGAGCATGACTGCTGAGCTTCTGGCTAGTGTGAGACACTGTAGGCCTTCTCTTAACATCGCTGTAAAAAGCCAATTTTTTTTTTCTCCTGAAGTGCTCACCTAACAGCTTAACTAAAAGTTACTGGCCCTAAATGTCTGTATCAGTTTCCCCATTTCAGAATGCAGTATGCTAATATAAATCTGCTTCATCAACAAAGACTGAGAATCAAGTATCAAAAATCTAAACAAAGCTTTGATGTTCAATTTGAATCAGTTCATACTTATTCTCTATTATTTCAATACAGAATTAAAGTCAGGTTGAATCAGGATGTACATGTGCTATATAGACAGCATAAGGAGGCCTTCCTTTGCTGGCAATCCAGAATGGTTTTTTTTTCAGCCCAGTTCTAATGGCAATTGATTGAAGTGTTTACTGCAAGTCCAACAAGTCCCAGCTGCAGGAACCCTCACACAAATGTACAGGTTGACTGTTGCCACTTGCGCCAAGCAGCCTTCATACAGGATTTGTGGCCAGCTGGGAGCTCAATATCCAGTCAAACAAAGTGGCCAGGCAGTAGGGAATTGCTAAAATCTGTGATCTACTACCAAATCTTACAGAGCCAGAAGGGGTTTAATAACCCCTGATTGTATCTGCAAAAGAAAATTCTTCCAGCATAAGTTGTCTCTGAATAAAGCCACATTCTGGCGATTGTTTCGGATGACTTCACTCGCACGAATCACAGGCACTCACTTATTTTCAACCATTGTTGCTCTGCTGTGTCTGCATAAAATGGTGGGGTTATGAAAGGGGTCCCCAGCTTCCTTACAGCAAATTGAGAAGTGTCCAGAATGAGAGCAATTCAGAAAACAAGTGTCGTGAAAACAATTTGCAATTTTACAGGTGACCAACCACATGGAAACTTTCACTTCTCTCAGTCTGCCAGGCACTCCCCAGGGACTTCTTCTCTCACTTCTCACCTGTCAGTGCTAAGATGAAAAATGTTCTGTTTTGTTTCCAGCATTGTCATCCAAGCAGGCAGTGTATGGAGAAGTTTCTAGGGCTGAATCTCCTTACAAGTCATTGTGCTGGGTGCTTCTCCTTGACAGGGATTATTGGTGAGCCTGTGAAGAATGAAATTCATCTTCCTCATCTGCATCATCATCACACAAATTATACACTTTCCATAAAGAAGATAATTTTAAGAATTAGATCAGTAAACCTCTATGTAAGGACAATCAATCGTACAGCGTAGCACATAGGCCAACACCACGCTGACCACCTCATGACAAGCAGCTCCCTTGGCAAGTATTGTCTTTTTACAGGCTGTCTACTCTGGTATTCCTAGAATTGTTAGGATCTCCTTAATTCCAGGGTTAATGAGACATGGGTGCTTCAAAAGCAATTGCCAGTTTTTGAGTACAATTTTCAAGGTACCTTTGTTTCTAAGCCCTGGTGATTTGAGTGGTGCTTAGAGACCAAACACGTGGTCAGGTCACTCAAACTTGTCCAGCCAGGAGTTACCAGAGGTTGTGCATGAACTGAGTGGCAGTAAGTGTCTGGGTGCACACAAGCACAATGGAATTTGACCTAATTTCAACCTCTCATGCTATGAGGCAAATTCAGAGCTGCCAGAGACTGAAAGAAGGCACACAGGGAGGTAAGGCAGCTTAGCGGGCACATGGTAAGCTGCTATGCTGCAGGGGTCGTGGGGTTGATTGGGCTCCTAGGTTCCCAAATCTCTTTCCAAAATTGAACACAAGCACATCAAAAAATACACAAATCTCACACGTATGTTGGCAGCCTAAACTCAGCTTTGTGAGTGCCACAATAACTTTGGAGGCACTTTTAGAGATGGCTGATACCAATAATTACAATGCTTGGAGAAAAAGGAAAAAGAAGGCATCAAAAATAAAAGGTAACTCTATTTCTCCTTCCCTCAACTGAAGGAACTATGGAACCTTGCATCTTACAATGTCCCTCAAATAGTCACAGTGAGGAGGTAACCTGGTAGTGGGCTAACTGAATTACCATGTACTTAACTTAATTTTCAGAGAGGTTTCTAAGGAACTTATCATGTAATTTTCATAACAAAGTGTGTAATTATTCCTCTTTTTTATTGAATAGTAGCCTCAGGTCTATTGCTAAATCACATGCTACAATAAAGCTGTTGTTTTGTTTTAATTTAATTCATAGACTTAACAAAAGGACACCCTGGCAGAGCTTGTTTGAAGTGGAAAACTGCTTACATCCCATGAAGCTCAAAGAAAATATAATTTATTATACAGTCTTCTCAATGCCTTCATAAGCATTGTCCATGTTCTGGAAAATCATGTCAATAAATCAGCACTAACTGCTGTTTGAAGGTCAGGCTAAAGGTTCTGTTTTTCTTGTAGTTGGCTTCTGTAGGTGAAGAGATATTTGGCTTCATGGAATTAATTTTCCACCAATTCTTACGCTACTGAATGTAAAATATTTCCGCCTTTGAATCTGTCACATCATTCTGAGGAGCTAAATCTAATTGCCACCTCTTTGATATATTTCTTTTAGCATTTCTGTGGCTTTTTAATTTTTGTCTGTATTCTTTCCTTTTCTGCCTTAGGCACTTATTTTTCTTTTTTTTTTTTTTGGCTCCAAAGACCTGTCTAAATCTAAGTACATTGTTAGGAGCCAAGCTAAAAGCAAAAATTGCAAGTGAAGCTTCACCACTGTGTGCTGACTTCCTTATTAGAAAGAAGAAAAGTAGAAAGTAGACCCTGTAGAAAAGGGTCTCACCTGTCCCACAGGACTGAGAGGGGGAGTGTGGGTGGCTGGGTGGAGATGAAGCCTCAGGAATTTGCTTCAGAGGTGTAACAGTCTGAGTGGGAAGAGATGTAGTGGACAACTGTAGCCGCATTTCTCTTCTCAGAGAAAAGCAAGGCACATTTTTTTCCCAAGAATTTACTGGGAAAGGCAGCGAGAAGCCTCAGAGAAGAGAAAACAATTCTTATCTCTCTTCACTGCTCCTGTTTTGCACATGTGGAATGTGTTGGGAAGATTGTTTACCTGAAAGTGATTTGTTAATAGGACACTGGTGATGGTTATTTGGACTCATTGGCCAATTAGGGCCAAGCTGTGTCGGGACTCTGAAAAGAGTCCCCGGTTTTCTTTAGTATCCTTTTTTGTACTGTTTAGTATAGTATAGTATTAATGTAGTATAGTATCATTTAATAAAGCAATTCTTCAGCCTTCTGAATCAATGGAGTCAGATGCCAATCATTCCCAGACAATGGGAATCGCTGTTCTACGATAGACAACTGTAGACAGACATGTATGGACGGGGGCTGATGAGCAGGATGCAGAGCAGAGAGCAGCCCTGCAAAGCTGGCTGGCTGAGGGCTTCCAGGCTCTAGCTGTGGACACTGTGAATGCTGTGGGAAGGACAAGAGGCCACGATGAGAATCTAGCAGGCCAGGTGACCTGTAGTCTGGATGCCTGAAAACAAGCTATGAGTAATTATAAGGATGCAACTCTTCCGTGATCTCACACAAGGAGCCGCTGGAGGGAAATGCTGTGTGCAGGACCTCAGCACAGTTTCTCTCCCATCACATGGGTTCACTCATCATACACCATTTGGCACCAATCCCGGGAGACTGGATACACCAGTGCCCATGAAGCCCTGGCTGTGCAGCCCATTTCTTGGCTCCCTGTGGTGTGTCAAGATGTCATCACCCCCAGCACAGTAGGGATGGCACTGTCCTTTCCGCTACAGCCACAAGGCTCATCCCACCCACCACTCATGGGCTCCATCTTGGGCCCTGCGCTCTTCAATGTATCCATTAAGGACCTGGATGCAGGACTGGAAGGGATGCTAAGTAAGTTTGCCAACAATACTAAATTGGAAGGAGCTGTTGAGTCTCTCGAAGGAAGAGAGGCCCTGCAGGGAGACAAACTGAAATTTAGCAAAGACAAGTGCCAGATCCTGCACCTGACATGGGGCAGCATGGGATGTTCACACAGACTGGGGAATGAGATGTTGGAGGGCAGCCCCACAGAAAGGGACCTGGGGATCCTGGTTAATGGAAAGCTGAATATGAGTCAGTAGTGCCCTGGCAGTCAGGAGGGCCAAAAGTGGCAGTGAAAAAGGCACAGCATCACCAACCAGGCAAGGGAGGGGATTGTCCTGCTCTGCTCTGCACTGGGGCAGCCTCACCTCGAGTCCTGGGGGCAGTTTTGGGCACCACAATACAAAAAAGAGATTAAATTATTAGAGAGTGTACACAAGAGAGCAACAAAGATGGTGAAGGGCCTTGAGGGGAAGCCAAATGGGGAGTGGCTGAGGTGACTTGGTCTGTTCAGCCTGGAGAAGAGGAGACTGAAGGGAGACCTCATTCAAGTCTACAACTTCCTCTTGAGGGGAAGAGAAGGGGTAGACACTGATCTCTACTCTGAGCTGACCAGTGACATGACCCAAGGGAATGGCCTGGAGTTGTGTCAGGGGAGATTTAGGTTGGATATCAGGAAAAGGTTCTTTACCCAGAGGGTGGTTGGGCACTGGAACAGGATCCTCAGGGAAGTGGTCGCAGCACCAAGCCTGACAGAATTCAAGAAGCATTTGGGCAATGCTCTCAGGCACATGGTGTGACTGCTGGGGATGGTGCTGTGCAGGGCCAGGAGTTGGACTTCGAGGATCCTTGTGGGTCCCTTCCAACTCAGGATCTTCTATGATTCCATGAAAATAACAAGGACCACACAGCAGACTGGGAGCAGACTACTTAAGAACAGAACTGAATTTTGGACAGGAGTGTTTGGATAAGCTAAATGGAAAAGAAAATCTAGGTTCAGTCTTCTATGGAAGGATATGTAATCTTTGCACAAGATAAAAAAATACTAAAATGAGAGAAAGAAAGAGAGAAAGAAAGAGAGAGAGAGGAAAGAGAAGGAAAGAAGGAAAGAAAGAAGAAAGAAAGAAAGAAAGAAAGAAAGAAAGAAAGAAAGAAAGAAAGAAAGAAAAAGAAAGAAAGAAAGAAAGAAAGAAAAAGAAAGAGAGAGAAAGGCATTTTGGGATGGCCATCTATAAATCTCTCTCATGCCCTACTCTGCTACCATCAGACCCTATTTTAGGCAGTGCCCTCTTTCCTTGTGCTTTGTCTTCCCACAGGCAGCTCATGGCATCACGATGCTGCCCTGCACACACCTTTGAGGAGTGAGCTTGGCCTTTAACAGCAGCTGAGGTGAGGGGGTAGGAGGGAAGAACTGCATGAAAGATGTGAAGAAATTGTTCTGCTCTATTTGGATGGGAGAGCTTTGTACCCTACTGTGATCTAGAAAAACAAGTGGAAATTGTAGACATAAGTTTTGAATAAATAAAATAAATAAATAAACCCTACCAGCTCTGCAGTTCTAAGGAGAAAATAATATTTGATTAAAAGACAAAACATGTATGGGGCAACTTTTTCATTTCCTGCTCATGATGAAGGTATTACTGACATTATTTAAGCTGTGTTGAAGACATATAACGAGAGTCTAAGCAGATATAAATGTTCTTTTGGAATGTTATTTATAGTTCCTTGGTACCCAATGCCAAACGTTAATAAGGTTTATGAGAAACCAGTGGAGACTGTAAATTGTTAGACTTCTAATTTAAATCATGTTGCTGACTCCATTTGTTTCCTACACATTGATCTGGCGTTCAGATAAATCTGATAAAATTCTCCAAGTTGGAGAGAGATTTGTTTTCTGTCAGTGGGAATCTAACTATTAGAAAGACAAGCCATGAGGTTATTGGGAACAAAGCCACAGGCAGTAATATGGCACACTTGAATACTTCTTTATTATTTATTTAAATGTTACAGCATTTGATAAATTGCTTATGTAGCCATTTAACTGACTCTTCTGGAAAGTGTTTATTTGCAGTCACCTCAATGTCAGCAGTGAAATGAGCTGGGACTGAAATTTCATTAAGAAAGTCATATTTCATTATTATGGCCCCAGCAATCATCACCCTGTGTACATTAAGTCCAAAACCTATAGAATGTTATAATAATAATACAGCTATGGCAAAAAATGGGCATGAGCAAGACAGGATATTCACAGGATATTCACTGTTAATGCACAGGCCATACCAGCAGTTTGGGACAAACAGCTAAAGGAGTTATGTGTGTCTTAAGTTTTGAATTTCCTTTGATTTGCCCATTTCAATTTGCAGCCTTAATTTACTTTAGTGCAAAGAAAAACTCAAGGTACCTGCTCTGTGTCAAAATGAGCCCTGCTGCTGTAAAACCTGAAACAGGAGGCCAAAAAAGGAGGGATAAGTTATAAGGATCCTTCTCAGGATCTCTCCTCTGAACACTTCTCTCAGAACAGAAGATGGTTTCCCTCCTGTGAGGAGTGAGGTGACAGAAAGAGGTCAGTCCTCTGTCCCCTGGAAAGCCACAGGGTGTGGACCAGGGACTGGTCCCCTGATTTTGAAATGCCCACCATCTTATTTCCATTTTTAAAGCAGCTAAATTCAGCCTTTTTCCTTACTCCTCTGTAATGTGTGTATACAAACCAGCTTGCCCCAGTTCAGCTAAATTAGATTAAACATTTCGTCTCCCAGACCACAAGACTATGTTGTAAGGACAAGATTCAGAGTGGATGAAGCCAACAGAGAGAGGAACAGATGGGCATAAAGGCAGGCAGAGCTGTCCAGAGCAGGTGAGAGTCTATGGAACAATCTCAAAGCAGTGTAAGCCCCTGCATGGAGAGATGTTTTGCCCAGGTGTAGTCCTGCACCTGATTTTTTTTTTCCTGTTCCATTCCCTGTCACCTAAGCAGTGTGGTGCACCCCAAAAGCTTACTGGACTTCAAAGCAAGCTGCAATATTTGCATCTGACTGTGTTGTGAAGGTTCCTGTGGTTTAGAAGTCTTATTTTGAGCAATCAGTATTTGGAAATAACAGCCTGTTAAGAACCAGGACATGGAACACTTTTGTGGCTCCTTATGCCTTATAGAGATTAATGATACGTGGGATTTTATTCCTCTCTTCTGTCAGTCATAAAAGTTCTCAAGGGATATGGGCATACCAGAATGAACACAACTCAGATACAGTAAATAAAATTAATCATGGAAGGTAAAGTTATACTGAAGGTTTTGTTTGTGCCTTTGAATATACTAGGTTGAATCAGATGAAAATCAGAATATCACAGGAAAATGGGATCAAAGGGGACTGTGAAAGACACGCAGCTCTTACACAGATTATCCGCACCTTGCCTCCCAACAGTGTGATTCAAACTCTGCAAAAGTTGATGTGTGTCATAGGCTTCAGTGGTTTTAACTCAGCTCCTCAGTGTTTTACAGTCCCTTTGGAGCAAGAGAAATTTAACTTGCTCCCTCCCATACACCAAATAACGTCTCCAAAATGGCACCTCTGCCTTGCTGACTACACTCTTTTCTTTTTTAATTGTACATGTGAATCCCTGAGAAACCTCACTCCAAGTTCAGGATAAACTCATGTTTCCTCTGCTTGCCAGAAGAAAATGAAAAGTAAAGCCCCATCAATTTTATTGCTCATAATTGTGGATAAAATGCAATATATTTGGCTCATATAAATTTGCTAGCAAATTATATTCAATAAAACCCTGGTGAGCAATTTAAAAGCATAAATCCCCCCATGCTGAAAAAAAGCTCATAAATTATACAAGAAAAAGGAGTGATTTCATCAAAGAGCCAAGATCTGCCCATGGAATGTTTCAATAGTACTGGATTTATAGTTTTCTGGGAGACGATTTATGATCCCTAATTTTCTGCAATAAAAAGCTCAGTGGGGATTCTCTGAATGAAATATCTTTTAACAAAGAAATAAATTTAAAAAAAAAAAAAACATCTGAGAGCAAATGCAGACAATGCCATTCTTGGAGATCTGCCCCTTTCGTGTTCCTGCTCCGAAATTAATCATGGAAGACCCTAATAAAGTTTGCATAGTGAAAAGGGAAGGAAGACCATTAGACTTTAAAATAAATACATTGCACAGTTGGAGAGGGCATTTTTAGTAATAAATTCATCCATGATGCTTCATAGCAATTGTCTTTAATTAAGAATAAAATGATCACACTGGGAAGGTTAAACATTTCCAAAATGCACAGGGAGGATTGTGCTATGCAGATAACCTAGAGAGAGAGGCTGTGTGTGAGTGCACAGGAGTGACATGCAGTCACAGCTACATGTACAGAGACATCCACTGACTTCCCCCAGTTTTGGAACTCTGATTCACGGCCCTGGTCAAATCTAGTGGCAGTGGCTGGAGAGGTTACTGTTCCCAGGAGCCATCAGGGACCAGGGGTCAGAGTACTGATCTGCTGCAGGTCACAGACCAGGACACAAAGGTGAAGTGAGAACAAGATTTAACTTCATATGCCAGGCTGTGAATTATGACAGCTGAGGAGGGAACCTAATGTATGTTTGACTGCAAAAGGGATGGCATATTAAAAAAAATAAATTCAATCACCTTTTTAAAATTCCCACATAAATCACCAATGCTGTGACCAAGAATTCCTGCTTTGGGAATGCTTGGGTGGTAAGAGAGAGAAGATAATGGGATGGGTGGGTGGATGCATGGATGGATGAATGGATGGCTGGATGGATGGATGCTTACCATAGCAGACTATGGTTGTTTCTCAAGATGTTATTATTCCCATTTTATTTATAAGAAAGTGAGGCATATAAAAATGTAAAGACCTGAATGAATGATCAGACAATACTGCACCTGAGCACATTATCCTACATGCCAGGTTGAGGTCTGTCTCCCTCTCCACCATACACATTACCCACACACGGACCGTGGGTGTCTTACAGAGGGATAGGGATAGCCACCAGGATAAGTGGGAGCAGTGAAAGTACTTACTGCTGAGTACCTACATCATTCAAAATCTTTTGCTGTCCCAGAGTTCCAGAATTTCAGAAATAGAAGGGTGAAGGTGCTATTCAAGTAGATTTCCCATGTCTAGCCTTTGGATTTTCCATATTTATTTCTCCTGTGTGAGGGGTCTAATCAAGGATCTCTAAGCTTTCAACTTCCATGGCAAAAATACAGACCTGGGCAGTTAGGGGTTGATTCAATGCTCACACAATTCTGTAGATGAAAGGACTCTTGCCTTTGATAAGTATTAGATTGAGCCCTTGCCTAAATCCATGTAATACAAATGAAAACGCTCAAAAACATTTTGTTTTGACAGCAAACAGTGGACAGAAAAGGCCAGAGAAGATATTTGACTAAGCAGCATTTTTCTCATTGAGTATTATTATGAAATAAAACAAGAATTGTTGAAAATAATCTTAGTTCAACTACGTCTTTCTTACATAGCCCAGCAGATTCGATTGACTGCAACAAGGAGGAAGATTTTTCAATAAATTATTTTAAACTAGCATTGCAGCTTTGGAGATCTACCAGCTAAGAGTGCTGAGGCAGAACAGCTGGCTGAAGAGAAGGAAGTGTGTCTTTGGAAAGGTAATTTAAAAGTAATATGCATGCAAAATTTGCTATCTATCATCTATCCCTTCTCCAAAACTCTTTACAAGCACCGGGCATTTTGTCCATGTCTGTCTGGCAGGACCCAGGAGTTCCTCCTAGCTCCTCTGCCCAGGTATTCATGCCAGCTACATCCACTGCTAAGTTGAGAGCAGACCCAGCTACAGACCATTTCCCTCCATCCCATGGGGTGGGAGCCCAGGAGGTGACTGCAAAGGGCCCTTGCTGCTCCCTTGAGGGGAACAGAGAGTGTGTGCCTGGAGCTAACTCACCCTGCACTCCCACAGCATGTGCAGCTGAAGCAGACTGGGAGAAGGCATTCATCAACATCTCACTCAATGTTCCCTTAGGAAAAAATACAGACTGCAGCTTGATCATTCACTGCTCTTACAGAGTTAGGGTTTCATTTGGTCCTTTTTTTCTTTCAGAGAATTTTGACTGTATTTCTAATTGATCAAGAATGGAAAATTAAACCTTTTTTTTTTTTTTTGGTAAAGCTGTTCTGATTATCCACAGATTTTCCAGTAAATACATCTATATTATTTTCACCCACTATTGATACCAGAATGTATACATGTAGCCATATATTAACATGTCTACTTGGCATCCCATCATGCCAAAAAATTAGCATTTTCTTATGCAGACAGTGGTATCTGGCTTCCCTACCAAACAGCAATAAAAATGATTTGACATAAGCAGAAACATCCCCACGAAACAATTTCCCACAAAATTAAGGTATTCAAAACTAGAGTTTTGTGATCCATTCAGTCAGCTGTCTAAATTTTAGAGACAAATTAAATATTTTTTACATGTCTTGGAGATAATTCTAGCATTTCAGTAAGTGAGACATCACTGATACTACAGTGACTGAATGTGTCCTCAGAAGCACAACAACCAGTTGCCCTCAGCAGGAGCTGTTTCTCCTTAGGAACACATATTCCTGAATGAGCCTTTTAAAAACACCTTCTGTGAATTTGTCCAGGACTTCGACACAACTTGGGGAAAAAAAAATCCCAACATCTCTATCTTGATCCATAGAATAGATGCAAAGCAACCCTCCAGACTTCTACTTGATCCTACATGGAAACTCCGGTCAATTGACACGGCAATCATTCGTGCCATTGTGCAGCCTTGCTGCATCAGTACAGGCTCCCAATGATCCATAAAAATAAAAATAGGATTTTTGAAGAATACACCCGTTATTAGTGCCTAAAATAGCAGAGTTGGATCCCCAGAAGTGGTTACATTCAGAGAAATGAAGGAACCCTGCATGAAAGCTCTCCCTTTTTCTCATTCAGCACTATCAAGCTGACCTACAAGACATCCTGCAGCTACCAAAAAGAGAACCAGGAAAAATAAGAAGCTGATTTTGCATATTGAAATGCATAAGAGGGCTGCCAAAATGAGACAAAACAACTAAAACACAATTGAAAAGCAGGCATAAAAGAAGCAATTTGAGTTGGAGGACATTCCACATATACAGACCGGAAACAGCCAGAGGTGTCCTGCCTGGAGAGAGGTCCAGCTTGAACAAACAGCCTCACAGGCAACATATGTGAAACACAGGGCAATATTTTTCATAGTGTGTTGTAGTAAAGTGAAAGTCATAAACATCCCAGAAACAAAGCTGGAAGGGATCTCAAGAAGCCATTTATTCCATGAGCCAGTACGAGGCAGGCTAAGTACAGCTGAGAGTATACGTTGATTCTTAAGAATCTCTAATAAGGGTCAAGCCACGGATATGTTAAAGGATAGTAAGGTAAGGAAATTAATTCAAAACACACTACCAGCCTTCCAAATGTCTGGGTTCCCCAAGCTCACCTACATATTATCTGCAAAGATGCTTTATTGAAGCAATAAACTGTATGTCTACTATCAGTTACAAAGAGAAGTACTGGTTGTTGGGATCAGATCCCCAGTGCTAAGGCTGATGCCTTTATTTTGTCCAGAATAGTCAGAAGAGGATAAGGAAGAAGTGGGAAGTGGCCCCTTTGAAGAAGAAATCCACTGCTATTGACACAAGAACAAGTATCTCAGTACATCAATGGGCTGGCAGCTGGATTCTGATGGCTCTTCAGTGTATTCAGGAACTTCCCAAAATCACAGGCCATGGCACTGATTAGACATGAATCAGGAATTATGATCCTGAAGTCAGCCTCAGCAAAGTTACGTTGTTCAGTTTTAATACAAAAGTTATTTTTGTTTGTTTCTGGAAGCCCAGGGCATAGAAGGCTCTTCCCAAATTTTGTGAAGGTGTGATCCAAGACCCAAATGCCATACAATCGGGATTCAGCAGCACCCAATTACTTAAGAGAGAAAATTTTTAAAAGGAAAGGAAAGGGAAGGAAAGTTCAACAGTAAAAACAGGTGCTTGCCAAATAAGTGAGCCAGGGATCTCTGGCCTAACTTACTCCTTTCTCCACCTAATTTCAGACATAGAAAGGATGAAAATGGCTGAAAAGAAAAGCAGAATAAGAGAGGACTGTGTGCTTTACTAAAGGTCAGTTCCAGGATACTTCTGGAAATTAATCAATAGAACACAAGAGAAAAAAATACCTGGAAGTAGTGCACTAACCTTCCTATGTGTTGGCTGAAGCAGTCAGATAGCCCACGGTGATTCTGGGCTACAGTGAGATAAATCAGTGCTGACGTTCATGCCAAACCACAGATACCACACTCAATTTGTTAGGGAATAACCCCAGGTCGTTCCAGCAAAATATTCACTCCTTCCATATCCTGTCAGTGAGCAATATGGAAAAATTTCCCTCTAATGGGTGAGTGCTGTGCCCTAAAACAAGCCTGGGAAACCATAGGTTGTACTTCGTGCATGAAAGTACTGGACAATTAGAAACTCAGCTGAACCATGCAGATTGTCTGCTGATGAGGGTAGACCCTTATTAAAAAAGCGTGGAGGAATTTATTCTTTGAAGTTTACAGCTGTTGCCATTTCAACCACAAGGCCAAGTTTACATCCATGACAGACAAAGAACACAGTACAGAAAAAAAGAAATACAGCTTGATAATTGCATGATGATTTTACACCTTTCTAAGGCAGGTTTTTTTCCTTCTATTTCAGTGGCTTTATCCATGCAAAAACTTTTTGGTTTTTGGTATCCTAGGAAGATGAAGTCTCTTGTTCCCCAGGATGGGGTAGCTGGGACAGAAGGAGTGTCTTGGAGCAGTTCTTGTCCCCTTTGGGTCGGAGGCCAGGTTGTTTTCACACAGAGTGGGATTGCTATTCTCTCCATAATGCCTTCCTGTCCACACATTCCCCATAAAACTACCTCCACAAAAAAATGGACCATCCTCCCAGAAGGGAGCAGGGATGGGACTCAGCTAGAGATGGAAGAGCACATGAGTCTCCATGTGCATTTTCTTTTTTCAGTTACCTGTTAAGATCCAGCCAAGAGTCTGGAGATGTGTTTTTCTCCTTACCTGGACAAAACTGTTATGCTCTTTAGACACTGCAATGACACTGTGATGTCATCTGTCTAATACAGTTCATTGGATAAATGAAAACAATCTTCCATTACCTTTGTGCTACATCCTTGATTAAACTGAGCTGCTGCCTGTTCATACTTGACCTCAGAGCTGGATGATCTCGTCACCGTTGTCCAAAATCAGTGAAACAAGATAAAAACAGACAAGACCAAACCTTAGCATTGCCACATGGCCTCAGTTCAAATCTTCATAATAAAACCTTTTAGGAGACATCCCTGAAGCTGTAGCTTACTTAGTCTGACCAGAAGAGCACAGGTGTCAGGGCAGGTGTCACTCTACATTCATTGTGCTGCATCACAGGTTGATGTCCTGGGGTCATGTGCTTGTGTGATGGACAAGGAGCAGCCTGTTGCATATTTAATTGGGTAGTGTATGGTGTGATAGACACAGAGCTATCCCACAATAATTTTAACAGTGTGCACTGGCCCAATAACTGTTTATTGCACAAATATTTGGGTTATGCTTAATAGCAGACTGTAAGGAAAACAATCAGAAAGGAAGAAAAATGGCTTGAACTCAGCCAGG
This sequence comes from Peucedramus taeniatus, assembly GCA_013400575.1. Lineage (NCBI taxonomy): Eukaryota > Metazoa > Chordata > Aves > Passeriformes > Fringillidae > Peucedramus > Peucedramus taeniatus. The sequence continues at coordinate 440,591 of WBNO01026706.1, read as the reverse complement.
CCTGCAGCTAACACAGGACAATGGGAAAGTCATGGGCTCCCAGGAGTCTGGTTCAGCTTCCTGCAGGGCCTACTGAACTGGTTGGGAAAGACAGAGCCAAAAGTCTGACAAGCGAGAAGCACAAATGAACTCTGGCTGCATCAGCAGGACTCTCTTTTCAGAGCCAAGGAGATCTTGGGGAGCTGTTCAGGGGCACCAGACCGAGACACAGGCACTCGTTGTAGTGTCTGCAGAAGCAGAGCCCTGCCTCAGTTGCCAAAGGGGCAGAGCTGTGGATAATTTGGAGGATGGGGAAGAACTGCTCATTTTGTAAATGCTTTTTGGAAAAGGAAACAATACTATAGTTTTGAGAAAGTGGTTTTGACATTTTGTGGGCATGATTTGTCACACTATCCTTGAGGGAAAGTCCACAGGCATCCAAACATGGCTTTTGGTGAAACTTTTCCTCCCTGTATTACAATCTTTGGCAACTAAAGGAAAGTTGAGACCCAGACTCTTGAAATGTGCCCCAGCCGGCCAAGGTGAGGCCAAGACCCCGTTTTTAGCAACAAACTCTGCTGAAACTATGGATGTGAGCCCCACAGCTCAGTTCAGTTCAGTTGTCTCCACCCTGTCTCATGCCAACGAGAGCATCAGACAATGTCTGATGTCTGAGCCAACCTGTCTTTTTCTCCTGTGGGCTCTGTGGCCCTTCAGACACCAGAGGGGCAGAAGTGCTGCCAGTCCTGCTGTCTGAGGGCTTGAACAGACACAAGCTCTTACCACCTGGAGAAATCACTGCCTGTTGGTGCTGAAATGGTAATGCTCTTTGCCAGGGCCTAGTATCCTCTGCTCTACTGCAAATATGTAAACTAGGCTTGTTTAAGTCACCTAAATTGATACTTAACCTATCAGCATACTAGTGATTTTGAATTACATTGCAATGGAGTATGTGCCAGGTCTGCTCAGCTCCTGTCTTCCAGTTTCAGGGCACTAACAAGAAGTACTAATGCATGCCCTGATCATGTGAGCCATAGCTGCACAGCATTGCCTTGTCCATGTTGCCTTTCAAGATGAGCAGCTCTCCTCTTCCAAAACCAAACTGCTAATTTAGATGAAATTTCATCAAGGCTCCTGTGGGCATTATAGCTGTGCACCAGTAAGAAAGGACAGAGCCCTTGCTGGACAACAGCAAAGACTCACTGGCTTATGTATATGAGGACAAGTGACTGCTAGGTCATATTTAATTTCCCCTTACCACACAGACCATCATTCCATCTAACCAGAAGAAAACATTGCACGATAGGGAAAACAGGCAGACCACGAACTAAGTGTACACCACATGTTAAGTAAGCAGATGTCACAGGAAGGAAAATGCAATATAAAGGTAGGTGCTGAAAACCTTCAACTGACATCTGGTCTTCTTTATTTCTGCCAGAAATTCTCCTTTAATACCTGACATCATTATGTCATTTTAATCCTTTCTGATATAAAGTGGTGATAGCTTATATCTGAGATTCTCTTAAAGACATTTTTCTTCTGTTCTGAAAAACAGGTATCTTCTTGTTATAGTTGAATTAATCTTTGATAGATGGATTCTCACCAATCCACCAGCAACACCAGTGAGTTGCTTAAGAGAAAGTATTATATAATCATAAAATGACATTAAACTGAAGAAAGAATCAGCAGTAGAAACAAAAGGCTTGTGAATCTTAGATAGCCTGAGCAGCACCTTGTCCCTTAGCAGGGACCTAGTCTCAAAAAGCACTACTAACAAAGGAAGAACTGGCCCATAAGAGCATCAATCTTTCTTCTTCTGTCCACGATCCCTCATAGAAACTACATCTTAAAGTCTCAGCAGGGAGCTGGATGTCGAGTACCTTATGCTTTGGAAGCACAACTTGAAAAATATTACAGGGGCCTGATTTTAAGGAGTCCTCTCAAAAATCAGTCTTTGTTTTGGACATCATAAGCTGTTCAGCACCACCAGTCAAATGCTAAGATCTTGGGTAGAAAATACATCTTGCCATAAGCAGCATGCATCTCTTCACAACAGGAACCCAGTCTGCTGTTTGTAATGCTTGGCGTTCTAACCTCAAGTAAATACACCACATAATCTGCAGGATATGTCTCTGAGCATGCTTACATGGTAATAATGATGCTAAATGGGATGGCTGTATGATTTATTATACCTTGTGAAATAAAGCAAAGCCAATCTCTTCCCACCACGGGAAGTACCAGCACAGTAGAAAATGGAAACAAGAAAAAATGAAATACCACCCAGGCCTGGTTTAAACATGCAAACTTTCTAATAAAATATCAGAACCAGATGCTGCTAAAGATGAGTGATAATTAAAGAAGATAAATTAAAGAAATGTTTTTCCAGGGAATGACTCTACTGCACACAAATTGTTTCAGCATGGGAAAAAAATATAATAAAATTACTGCTGCTGCCTGTTTTCAAAAGTTTCCATTAATAAGTCAAGGCAGGTTCCCTGCTAAATTCCCTTATATCCAGGCTCCCTCTTTGCCTCTGTTGGTTTAATCTCAGTGTGGTTTAGCAGAGTGAGCAGAGGAGTGAGCGCCAGGAATTCGGTTCCAACACTGACTCACTGTGTGGGCTCCCTTATGTCATGCTCGGGGCAGGTCAGGCCTGGAAAGCACATCTCTAAAAATGGTCCTGAGGGGTCCAGAGCCTGACAATCTCCCCACTCTTGTGTCAGACATGCACAGTTCACCAAAGGTTTTCCCCTGACTGTCAGTCCAGCAAACTGATCTCAGGCTAAGCTGGTGTAATGTGATTTTTTTCAGTCTGGTGTCTCATCACAAGAAATAAGTACACTGGGAGCCAAGTTATGCAGACACCTGTGCAAACTCACGGCAGGAAACACGGCTGGAGCACTGCAGATGAAGGGCGGATTCAGCAGACCCACTAAGACCACCCCGGAGCTTTATGTGCCTGTGTATAAACTCATCTTAGTCCGGGTTGTTGTTAAGCTTCATCTTAGCTAAACACAAGATGGTGTTTAAGCCCCTCAAAGACTCTTTAATTTCTTTCTATTTCTCACACGCAGGAAAGTGTCCATCTAATTGCCAAAGGCAATTTTGTAGCAAATAAAATAACGCGCGGCACCGGGAGAGGAAAAGAATAAAATAAACCCGTGTAGATACATTGCCTAGTTCCCTTTAACCACATGTTCCCCAGGCTCATAACCTCTGCAAAAGCCTACGAGGAATAATGCGGTTTGCAGTGTGCCTGTAAGGTCAACAAATCTGGCGTGTTTCAGGCTGAACAGGGCTCAGACACCAGATCGGGTTCCCGGCCTGAACGAGCGCACGGCGAGCGCCAGGTGAGGAGCGCGGCCGCCGCCCACCTCGGCCGGGGCTGCATCCCCAGACAGAGGGGCCCAGGGGACGGGCACTGCCTTTTGGTGGCCCCATCCCCTCCCACAAAAGGAGAGCAAAGCAGCTGAGTGCCTCGTGTGCCAGCGTGAGAGCAACGGGAGCTTCCCGGGGGACCCCGCGCCCGCAGCTCGCTCTCCCGGGGAGAGAGGTGAAATGGAGCGGATGAACGCGCAAGGAGTCAGGAACAGGGACAGGCCTCTCGAGCACGCAAGCTCCGAGCTATTTGCAGATGTTTCAGCTCAGTCTGGGAATTTATACTCGATCTGAGACTCTGTGCAAGGTAATCTGTGCACGGCCAGTCTGCCCGCCCCAGCCCAGCCACCCAGGCGGCGAGGCCAGCCGCTCCCCGCGCCTTCCCTCCCCGGCCTCCGGGCAGCCACGAGGGACAAGGTACGGATGACAGTAGCTGGGGCTAACTCCAAAACAGGAACGGGCTTGCTCTGCCAGCCACACTCAGAGACAGAAGAGCAGTGTTGACACACTCTCACTTGATCCTTTAAAAAATGCATTTGTTGAGACCCTTTACTCCCTGCAGACAGACCACTGAACTTGAAATAAGAAATATTGGTTACACAGCTCCTAGGGAGATTGGTGATTTCTCCTCGATCTCTGTTTCAGTCCTCATGCAACCAGTGCTGCAGGACATCTGTCCCCAAAATGCATTTCTCACCTGCTGGACATATTTCCCTGGAGATATTGGATAAAAAAATTCAGTGGAGAGATATCAGATAAAAAATTCAGTGGAGGGAAGAGGAAATGAGATGTGAGTTGATGAGAGGAAGAGAAGGAAAAAAGCAAAGGAAGAAAAGAAAAAATGAGAAAGGGGAGGGGTGGAGAGGAGAGGAGAGGAGAGGAGAGAGAAAGAGAAAAAGAAAAAGAAAAAGAAAAAGAAAAAGAAAAAGAAAAAGAAAAAGAAAAAGAAAAAGAAAAAGAGAAAAAGAAAAAGGAGTCATGAATCTGGGCGTATAATTTATACATGAGGGAAAGTTTAAACCAGTGTGATTGGCAAGAATACAATGTTACTAAAAGCCACAGTCATGCTAATTGGTGAGTCATTTAAGTAAACCCTATTGATCTTGTAGGTTTGCCAATTTTCAATTTTCACTTTTGCTTGAAAACAGCTCAGAAAATAAGACTTAACCAGAAACTCATGATCAGTGACTTTTTCATCCAATTTTTTAGTAAATGTAACTCATCTATCTTGTGGAGTGTTTTTGTTTGACCAAGGGAGCAGTCACAGAGCTTCCCGTGACTCACCTAAGCCTCCCCCAGCATTGGCCAGAGTCACACACTCAGAGCAGACCACGTCCTATGTGCTTTCCATATTCACATTATTTCCATATTTCCATTGCAGCTGCAAAGGTCTGTATTCTTCTCAGCCATGATCCATGATGTTCACTGCCAGCAAACAGTCTTAGGTGTATGAGGAATAACCACCATAGGCCTGTGACACCTCAGCCTCACCATGGCAGAGGTGGGGGATGCCAAAGGGCAAGCTTGGCTCAGCTCAGTTTTCTGCAGCTGTGCCCAGCACAGGAGCTCTGAGCTGCTCAGAAATTTGACTGACATTGTCAGCATGAAGACAGTAAAGGAATGTGACTGATGTCTTGTGGTTCAAAGATGAGTGTAGTTTGACAATTCATGTAAAGGAACAAAAAAAAAAAAAAAAAAAAAAAAAAAAAAGAGCAGGTATCCCTGAACATCTACCCTGCTCCACTACCACAGGTTAAGAAAATCTTGTCCACCTTGAAAGAAGCACCATCATCTGTTGGGNTAGTTTGACAATTCATGTAAAGGAACCAAAAAAAAAGCTTTTATCCCATTAATCCCTTATTATTTGGGCTGAATCTAAGGCAAATTTGATAGAGTGGCTAAAGCAGGTATCCCTGAACATCCACCCTGCTCCTCTACCACAGGTTAAGAAAGTCTTGTCCACCTTGAAATAAGCACCATCATCTGTTGGATGATCCTGAGCTGCTGAGATAGAGGGATTGGCTCCTTCTCCCCCTCAGAGAGAACTTCAGTAAGCAGGCACAGGCTTTCCACATTCTTAAGCAAAATATTTACTTTACAAGCGCTGAAACAAAATTTGGAAAGTGAAGAATAATATTTATTTTGATGATGTTAAATTGCATTAAAGTCAAAAGTGAAAATTAGATGCATGCACATACACCAAGGGCATTATTCACTAATCACAGGAACATAAAAGAACTGGAAAATACCCTCCTTCATTGCCACTAGGAAAGTTGATCTGGAATAAATTACAGGCAAGATGTATAATTAAGCAAGCTATTATTATCCAGTGTCTTAGCAGATGCTGACCTCGTTTATGGTGATTGGGATAAGAATTCAAGTGAGGTTTGATTTCACAGCTGTGTCCACGATGCCTTGGACCTGTTGTATTGCCCCAGAAATTCCCAGAGTTTTAGCACTGTTATCTAATTGTGCTGCTTATGGATTCCTATCCTCCTCAGCTGTTGACTGGGGAACTCTTCTTTAGCTTCTTGGAAACAAGAAAATTGTTTCATTGATCTGTCAGCCAGGCTTTATTCTTGAAACCTGTGTTTAATTACTTTGAAGAAGCTTTAATATTCCACCAGTACAAGGAGGAGGGACCTTCCACTGCACGTTGCTATTCTCTTATTTTTATTTTTTGCAGGTGTAAGCTTGTGGCTTAGTTACTGAAATAATAATTCTGTTGAAAATATCCTTGGCATGAGAGACGAGCTGCCAAAGTGTTATGGGCACAGTAATTTGTACATGGAAATGAGGATCCAGGCAACAACATGAACATCAGTGTCCTGAGGAGCTTATGATTAAAACATTATGCTGAGCTTTTATGATTTCTACAGCTAATTAACAAGATTTATAAGTGTCTAAAAAAAAAAAAAAAAAAACAAGGCTGAATACAGAAACGATCCTTATTTTCCACTTAGGGCAGAAAACTGCTGGGTTCTAAAATAGTGGGGAAGGAAAGACATGGAAAACACCCTTATCTTTTCATTTGCCCACAATTTAGACTAATTGCTTCTCTCTTTTCCATAGGATGAGTGGATGTCCCTCAGGTGTTGAGCGTGAAGTCTGTGGCTTATTCACATCAGTGGCAATGCCTTGTTGATTTCATAGAGGAAAGGTTTCCTGCTGTTTCATTATGGATTCAGACTAGCCCCGGTTTTGTTTTCCAGCGCCGTGCTGGGGGAATGCGAGGTGTCTGAAAAAGCCACTTCCACCAATATATCCTTGGTTGATTCTGTTCCCCAGGGGTGCAAAAGGAAAAGGAGAGGCGTGGGAGGAAAGAAGAAATACCAAGCTAGTCCAGAGGAATGAAGGTCTTAGTCTGCAGCCACAGACCTGCGGGGACCTCCGCTGCTTCTGGCTGGCAGCACCTGCATGACTTGCTTGGGAAGTTCATGGTGTGCATGGACAGGCTGTGCATGCCCCCAGCCCTTTCCCTACAATTTTTGCATTTTCAGAAGCCCAAACATCTCCATGTAGTCATGGACAGAAAACCCCTGGCCAGTGTCACAAAACTCTTCTGTTCTGTCCGGACAAACCTCTCAGCCAGAAAAGGAGACACCCTCCAGAAAATGTGATTGTGTGGACATCCCATTGCATAGGATGAGCCTTGCTCTAAGTGAGATAAAAACTGATGATCATTACTGAAGGAAGGAATTGCTTCAACAGACCCAAGCCAACTGAAGCTAGATGTAATGACTGGTTTTGTGGTGGTTGTAGCTAGCTCCTGTGTGCAGAACAGCTGAGATTTCACCCAGAACACAGCTGGCTGTTTTGGCCAGGGTGTCCCTGGTCCAGGTTTGCCTTGGGGAAGAAACTCTCCAGCCACTGTCAGCATTGCCCTGTTGGAGTGCCAGGATCTGCACTCCACCTGCTTCTAGCCAAGAGTACAAGGACCACAGGTGCTTCCCTAGCTGGGAATTGTGACCCATGGTGGGGGACTGAGAGCCTCACTGGGCTGCCTGGGCACAGAATTACATGTTGGACATGTACTGTGTGTACAGCCCTCTCAGGCAAATGTGACATTCAGAGGATTGTACTTCACTTTTTGGTGGCTGCAAACATCCAATGACAGACACAAGATCTTCATGTATCCCTGGGAAGTGCTTTACCAATTCTGTATGTCCACACAATGTAATAATTAAAAATACACTGTCTTACTGCACAGCTAGTATGACCACAAAAGTCCATTTATAAAGTTCCATCTATTTATACTGGATCTCTATTTCCTCAGCTTAGATATATACGAGTACTAGTGTGCCACACTCACTAATATCCTAGCATTTTATTGTTTTTTAAGGAACCACTGTCATCACCTCATCCAGTAATTTTTTTCTCATTTCTGTATTCCTAGACAGATGGCCTAAATGGGCATAATGGGATAATTTCCACTCCAGCAATAGTTTGATGCTTACATTATACAGTGCTTGGTAGCTGCTGCACCCTTGAGACAGAGAATATGCCAGAGTTTATGGTGAAACTCACACTGGAGTGATGCCATACTCTCCACACTCACCTACAGAGCCAGTCCTTTTTTTTTGTTAACATGGAGTGGGAGCAGTTAGAAACATTTTAAAAATGTTTCTGGTCTAACATTAGATAGGAAGGTTTAGCCAGAGAACTTTTCATTGAAGGGGCACCTTAGCCTCCTAGGCCAGAGGTGCTTCAGACCATGGGAATATCAAGCTGCACCTCCTACTGCAACATGTCCAGCAAGAGGAACATCAGCAGTGCTTGACTTCATCATATAAACCCAGGGTTGCATATGGATACAAAGCTCCCAAAACAGAGCTGTGGGGGAAAGAATCCCACCATGATGGAAAAGGGAAGTGGAACAAAGGCCTGGCTGAGGCAGCACTGCTGGAATGACAGCAGAGCTGGCAGAGGGAGGGGAGCAGGGCAGGGAGCACCCTGCCACCCAACAGCCCCTCCATCCTCCATCCTCCATCCTCCAGCACAGGGAGAGAGCATGCTCAGCCTCTTTTACAGGTGTGCAGGGAACTGGGGAACCCACAGGCTGCTGGGGCTCTCCTCCCAAGCATGTGCACTCCAGATGGGCTAGGACTGAACGCCAGCCAATATGGAATATTATTTATAATAACAATAATAACAATATTAATAACATAAGAACATCTGGTAGCATTTTTTTCCATCTACCATTTGGCTGGAGCATCCGGGTGACATGACAATGTATTTCTGTTTCCAATTTAGCCCCAGCTCAGCTGCTGCAGTGACTCAGACAGGCACTTCCAGGGACACATCCCTGCTCCCGGCCTGGCTGGACCCACAGGTGTCCCACCACAGACAGCAGAAGCACCTAAGATCATCCATGCTTAGATTTCCTTTATTGGCTGTTTCACAGGAGGCTGCAAGGGGGTTTTTATGCTTCCATGTCTCCTTTCCATCCTACCCTGTGAGGAAGTCACCCAACTACAACGGTGTGCGGTTTCAGACAGAAAACAAAAGCTGGCTGCTTTGAAATCAAACCAGAAGCAGCTCTATTACACATTTCATGCTATTGAAAGTATATTTGACTTCATACATAATTAAACTATTTTGGTATTGTTTTGAATTCTAAGGCTTTCAAATGCGTCCAGTGAATAAGTCACTTCCACCAACAAAGATTTCAGTTTTGACACGCAACTAACATCTAGCTAAAAAAATTATTGTTGTAGTTAAAAAAAGACTTTTCTTTCTTCATTATAGTGACAGAAAGCTAAAAGCAAAATTACTATAGAAGCTGAAGCTGTTGCTCCTAAAGTATATACAGATAGTTGCAGTAGGAATACTTTTATCCATCCTGCTCATCATTAGAGTTGATTTCTTTGGGATCCAGTGAACTGAGGGTGGATTCCTCAGTCATGGAACAGGCTTTCACTTCAAAGCAGTTAACGCATTGTGCATGGACTCTCATCTGCTATAAATTTATACAGGTTGATGACAAACTTAAAAGGTGAACTATTAAAACTTCATGTTCAAGAATAATGTTCATTTAAGTATTTGAGTGGTCTCTCTCAAGTCACTAAAGACTGAGATTTATGTAAAGTAAATGAAGCGTCCCCCTGATGCCTTTGGAGGCACGTATCCTGTTCCTGTCCTCAGGGTCAGCCAGCTCTGCACGTATGCTCCAGGACAAACCAGGTCTTAACACTCATTATATTATCAAATTTGCATATGAAAAAGCAAAAAAACTGCTGATAAACCGAAAATCCGGGCCTTTGGCTCAGCACTTGTCCAATTATTAAAATCAGTTGCTTTAGATGGCATCTGAAATAAAACCATTTCTCCTAATGCACTTTACACAGCACTCTGTGAAAAGATTAAATCTAATTAGGCAGCTTGACCTCCTAGTTTAGTCAGCTGAATTTGTAGGGCAATGCAAGGTTGCTCCCATCACCTTTGGCTATAGTGCTGTGATTCTTAAAATCCTTAAAATGAAAACTTCAATACTGCAGCATTATTTGTAACTGACAAAAGCCAGGAATTTGGGTTAATTCTACCTCCAGCCTCATTTTAATCCCCATATAGGTTCCCTGTTGTCACAAATATTATTAGCATATGAAATCTGCTGACTGCTGAAGTTTGGGGAATTCCAATAATGAAGGAATTTCCGCACCCTTAAATCTAACACAATTTCTGAAGCAGACTGTCTGCCAGTGTATATTGTAAAGCTCCCCTGGTTGGTTCAACACTCATTGACAGTAGCCAGGAGCCTGCAGCTCTGGTACACAAATACAGGGCCAGACTTTCACCTCTTGGCCTGGAGAGGCAGTGGCTCCCTTTCCCCTTGGGGATGCTGGTGGTGCCACCCAAGTAGGAACCCAACATTTACCTTTCTTTGGGATCTCATGGCTGGCCCTGGGTGCAGTGATTACATTACAGGGCAGAACACACTCAGACTAGAAATTTGGCAGCTGAACAGCCAGAAGAACAGGAGAAAACAGAGTGGAAATGAGCAGACTTGGGAAAAGAAAACTGGGAAGGAACAAAGAGAGAGCTGTAATCAGAAATCATCTGAAGCAATGTTGTTAAGATGTTATCCATAGCAGAGTCCTTGATGACAGTCCAGGACTCTGAGCCTGGGCCAGAGAACTGTCATCTAGAAAGGAGTAAATTCTTACATAGGTTCATGCTATTAATAGTGACAATGCTCAGTAAATCTTACCATGTGCACTGTAAACAAGCTTTTATTCCTGTGGCTCAGGACAAGTCCTTCTATGCCCAGAATTTATTTGTTTCCCAGACCAGAGGTCCAGCTTTGCACTGTAACACTGTGTATGCATGGCTGCATACATTTTTAGCATAAAAAGGTATGAGTCACCTTCCTCTTGCAAGATGTTGACTTTCCCAGTTCAGTATCCCTTCCCACATCCTACCTCGCCAAAACAGGGTGTTCCCTCCATTCTGTAGGGAATTCTCTTGTGTTATGTGAACTAAAGAAGTACATGTGACAGTCACCTGGGAGAGGGAGAAGTGGGTTCCTGCCTTTGTCTTAAAGATTTGGCACAGGAGGAGAGTGGGAACTACATCTCCATGGTCACCAGAGAGGTCTTGCAACCTGGAGAGACAGTCTTGCCTCTTCACTGCTTCCTCTGAACATGATAATTAAATCCTTGAGCTCAAGGCAGCTGCAAGGGGGAGACTGAAGCCCACAGTCACAAAGTTTTCTAACCCCTTTTCTCCTAAAAGATGGGTTAAACAGCCCTGGTTCTCCCTGGTGAAGGTGTGTGTGTGTTCAAACCGTGTGTCCCACAGACTGGGTAAGCAGGCAGAGCTGGAACTGAAAGAGGGTAGGTTTAGATTTGATATGAGAAATAAAATATTTACCATGAAGGTGGTGAGACACTGGAACAGGTTGCCCAGAGAAGCTGTGAATGCCCGATTCCTGAAAGTGTTTAAGGGCAGGCTGGATGTGGCTTTGACAACCTGGTCTAGGGAAAGGTGTCCCTGCCCACGGCAGGAGTGATGGAACTGGATGATCTTCAGGGTCCCTTTCAACCCAAACCATTCTGTGATTCTATAAAATACCTTCTCAGTCCTTCAGTGCCTTACTTTACCATAAGAGGTAAGAAGTGAGCCAGTCAGCCAGTCTTTGAATACTGATTCTTTGTGTAGCAAATGACCAAACACCTTCAGGCAGAGGTGCTCTGCTCCCCACTCCAGGGTTTCAATCGTATAGTGCCAAGAAATCCTACTGATTTTCTGGTAAGATTTTTAAAATGCAGGTGAATATTAGTGATTCACTCTCATATTTCTGCCCATATGTAATTTGAAAGAAAAATCTTGTTCAGTGCTGAGCGTCATACTGTTATAGAAGGACAGAGATATCAAATTATAGGAGAGGGCACACACACTTGTGACCACACTAAAAAGTATCCCTAGGAATAAATATTGCAATTTATTTGCTCTGGCCAAGGAACTATGGATTACCCTGTCTTGTCAAAGAGTATGCAGATAGCAGCAAAGCTGCCTCCTAACACCAGGGCAGTGTTGCTTTTAGTGAGCTTTGGGCTCATGTTGTGGGCAAAGGAAGAGAAATATGTCTTGGAATGGTAAAGAGATGGCCCTGGATTGATCAGTAAATGGGAGAAGATGTGAGGATGACTAGCATCATATTGATTGCTGTCAGCAAGTGACTCAGAGCACAGTCCCTCTCAACATCTTTAAAAGGAAAAGACTAGGGAACAGGAGAAGCCATCCAGCCCAGTGAATCAGGATGGACAGTCCATCTCTGCACTGAGTAAATGAGTTGGTCCAGCTCCTACCACAAAATAGCAGAAGCTGGAGGGCTACACCCACTTAACTTCAACCAGCTTTTGCTAATGTGGGACCTTCACTGCACATTTTGGGGGATCAAGAAACAAGAGTGCTACTGGCTGCATTACAATGAACAAAATAAGCAGCAAAGTGACTGCATGTGGGTAATAAAAATAATAGCCAGTGGGAAACATGAGGAATCATTTAAATGATGCAAGAGAAATGATATACATCTGAGTATATTTTTTCATAGGCAAACAGATGAAAACTGGTCCTCCAGCAAAGCTGGGGTACAGCCAGGGACTTAGATGTTGCAATGTTTTAATTTGCAGATTTCCTGTTGCCTAGCAGACTCCTCAGCCAAGAATTAGACAGTCAAGATACAATTCCCAGGGAGAATTAGGTGCCTTAGAAGAGTATTCCTAGAAACCAGCACACTGAGTATGAAGTTATTCACACTGCCCTGGAGAAACCACAGAAGAACAGAATGGGACCACAGCCACAGACAGCAAAAACATCTCTCTGCTCAGCCCGAATTTCCCCCTGAAGGAAAAGAGTTCAAGCCCAGTTAAGTCTTTGTCACAGAAAGATCTTTTGCTTTTTTCTTCACCTCCCATCGCATCCAGTATCTCAGTAGCTAGGTCACTCTTAACAGAGAAGAAAAACCTGCTTCAAAGCCCCAGGCTGCCCGATCTGCAGCAAGGATTTGGTGCCGACTGCTGCACAAGCACTCACATCAAAGCAGGCTCACCCCCACCCTCTCTGTCCCCCAGCAGATGTGCAAGGAGGAGCAAGGATGTCCGAGGATGTGTCAGGCCAGCAAACAGCTGTGCTGGGGGAAGGTGCGCTCCCTTTGAGAGCTCGCTCTGCAAAAACTCAGAGCTAAGTGGGGCTCTGAAAAGACCGGCTGCAGCTGCCATAAGCATGACAACAGACAGAGCTGAGGTGGACAGCACGGCCTTTCAAGTGTGCCTAGAAATCAGGACTTTAGTGCCCTGAGACATCCACCCATCTGACACTAACACACCAATCCCACAGCTGCCTGTATTACCCACAGGAAATGTGCAGATCTAGATAAACTTGGTAAAAGCTCAATGAGGAAGTTTCATAGCCAGCTCTTTGTCAGGATTTTCTCACCCCTGTATTAGGCATGGAAAACTGACAGATTCTTGTTATATTCCCTTATGTTTGCTACCTTGTGAAGATTCTGCTCTCCCGGGGAAGAAAAGTGCAGCTGTAGATTTCTTTTGTATCAGAACTCTGTCAGAAATCAAGCTTCTCTTTAAGCCCACTTATTAAGTGTATAAGAGTAATATTCATGTGAAACCAGCTGATATATCCAAGGAACAACTATCCCAAAGAATATGCATGCGATTTTATGCAGCTAAGAGTAAAATGTTTCTGCATGAGCAGAATCTATTTGGGTAATATTATAATAATGACAGCTGTATACTGCTTGCAGGCAACCTCTCCACTGATTCTGGTTGGTATGCAGACCTTCAGGCACTAGAGAAACCTGCTTTAAAATAATTAAAATATACTTCTTATTGTCCAATTAAGAATAATCTTGACAGTCTAACGTCATGAAAAACACAAAAACATTTTGAAACCGGCATGAATTATATATGCTTTAGACTTGTATTAAGTTTTTTTTTTAAATTTAAGATAAATGTGCACTAACTCATTTTCAATATGGCATCATTCCCAGTCTCAGATCCAGCAGATTTCTCTCTCTGGGACTGCCAGTGAGTCCTTCCTTCTGCAGGCAAGTAATTTTCATTAGTGTCTTATCTAGCTCCTTAAGACAGGCTTCCCTGCTAGATAAACCACTGCAACTTGAAACCACAAGGAAGCAAACTGCAAACCTCTTTGCCCGGAATGACTGAACACATGCAGGCACGAAACAAACAAAACAACCTTTGAGTTAATGAGGATGAATGCCAATAGCCAGCTCGTTTTCTGCTAAGTGAGTATTCTAGACTGAAAGGATTGAGATAAGCAGGACTCAGTGCTGCTGATGTAGTCTGACTTAGCAGCTAAGGGAATGTGCTTCAGAACGATGTACCCAAACAGGTCTGAGCAAAAAGAATCAAAAAAGAGATAGTTTTTCTGACCACAGGAGACCACCTCCCACCTCTCAACAACACCCCAGACTACGCCCTTGTTATAATTAAGGGTATGTGGGGTATTATTGGTGGCAAAAATTTGTTGAATACACAGGACCTATTTAGCAATTTGCTGGACAAAACAATAGCAAATAGACCACAAAAACAATAATCCTGTGCTGGCAGAGATGGACAGTGGATGATGTAATTGACCTTCTGCATTTGAACCTTGTCATCTATCACTGGCTATGGGCTTCAGAAGAATGGAAAACGTGTAAGATGAAAACAGGTTTAACAATAGAAAAAGAAAACACAAATACAAGTGCAGAATGCAATGTGATTGCTCAAGATGCAAATTATAACCAGACCCAGGGACAGATTAAGAAATGATGAGTATACTCAGAGTGCCAGACTGCAAATAGTAGGTTACTGTAATGCCTCCTTTTTAACCCCTCTCAGACACTGAGACAGAAGTAAACTTCATTTGCTGCACTTGGCTCTTCCTATGTTCAGGACATAGGTAGAAATGCACATTCAAAGCTCCAGTTTTACTTCTAGGTCTACAACACTTTAGAGGCAACAACTTAGACTTCATTTTTCAATAGGAAGTCACAGAAAGTGATCATTTCATCGAGGCAGATAAAGACTGGATAAAGCCTGTGTCTGTGGAAGATGACTGACACATGATCTCTGAAGACAGCACTAGAAACTCTGATTTCTAGTTTACACTAGGAGCTATGTGAATGCTACTGCTGCCATCAGCTGAAAAAGCACCCTGGAGTTCTACTGTAGGCAGCCTGAAAGTCTTTGGTTTGTAGAACAAGTTAATCTGCATTTCTTCAGTTTCTGCAGCCAGCCCCATGGCCTGAGAACAACAGCATGCTAAATGCTTCTCAACACTCTCCTTCAAGATTTTCATCCTTTTTCCAAGGCTCAGGCACATCATCTTCCCAAGCAAAATACACGGAAGGAGATTGTTCTCCTGCTCTAGAATTGTTCTCCTCTCTTTGGGAAATAATGGACTTGCTTCCAAATTCCTGGTAAAGAAGCAACACAAATGCATCCCCACTTTGTCCAGATGAAGCTCAAAAGCAGAAACTTTACGAAGGAGAGAAAACCAAGAAAAGTGAGAGGCCAGAGCTCTGCTCACTTTCATCTCCACCTCGCAGTTGAAGGTCCACAGAGCACCAGGGTTTCTACAACACCAGAAGTTGGCTGGTAAAATGATTGCACCTTGTTTCAAGCAAACCCACAGTTTTTAAGGGGGTCTGCTGAGAAGCATCACCACCTGCTGGAGAAAACAGTGGGAGCCAGTCACTCAGCCACCAGTTTTTAACTGTTGGCAGGACCTATTGGCTGGCATAAAGACATTTTTATTATCAACACATATAATCAAATTGTCTGATTACAAGATTAAGCTAGGATTTTGCAAAGCAATTAACTCGACTCCCAAAGATTTTCTAACGTATTACTGACCATTTTATCAAATAAAGAGAGGGAAACAGAAAGGTTCATAGATTTTATAAGACTATATCATTCTTCAATAAAGAAAGGTTGAGAAATATTACCCTTTTTCAAAATATTCAAAGGCATATAATATTACAAATCCCCCAGTTCTCTGCCATATGATTTTCAAAGTTATATTAAGAGGGGAAAAATAGAACTTTAAAACAGACAGATCAACCTCTCCCAAGATCCTAGTTACAACAGAAATGGAGCTGAATGTATATGAATGACCTTCTATTTTGTGGTTTCCCAATTTCTTCTCTTGCACGTAGAATCAATAACAAGTTTAGGTTCATTCTATTAGTTAGACCCTTGAATAAAAGCAATTTCTGTCCTCTGTCTCTAACAAAACATCACAGAGTTCAAAAATACCCCAACAGCTCTAGTAAGCTATTACAGGTCTCTATTGAACAATTTCTTTGCAAATTAGATTGACATGGAACAATTTCGTTGGCCAGGAAAACCAAGAACTCAGCCAAAAAAAGAAACAAAAAAAAAACCCCAAACCTTTCCCCTCGGTTTTCATGCAAACACACAACTGTAATAATATTTGAGCATATTTTATCATCAGAATCAACTATTTCACTCTTAAACAACTTACAGTATGTAGCCAGCCATCCAACTAAACTTCTGATCTCCCCAAACAATTAGTCATATTTTAAACCAATGATAACAGGAAAGATCATGGCTTCCATAATAAATATATATAAGTTGATCATTATTATTATATGGTTTCATTAGTAGAAAACATACTTTGTATCTGTTTTTCCAATATATATCTTATTGTATGCATTTCAAGGCTCTTAATAATCACATGCCAACTGTTGGAGAAAAGAAACTAGGCTGGCAAAGATCCTACCTCATCCTGAGTTTCTGCTTCTGGGGCAGGAGTCAGTAAAATGAAAGGTCTCAATAAACTTCATTCTGTCATAAGAAATTAATAGTAGAGAGGAAGGTGAACCCACAAAGAAACCAGAACGAGAGCTTGGCATTTCAAACTCCCTTCCAATTCATATAAAGAGATGCTACTTCCTTTGGGTTTAAATCCCTACCCCACCTTATTGCTGTGTTGCACATCATACGTAGAGGCCCTAACCATTTACTTGACTGGGTAAGTACAGTGTGTTCCCAGAACTGTGACCCCCAGGAGACCTCAGATGGCCAGCCCAAGAGACTGGCTGCTCTGCTCCCACTAAGGGGTGAATGGTTTTACTGACACAAAGCAGACAAGGACATGGCACACTTTGGTCCTTCCAAGCCCTGCACCACAAGGCACAATGTCCTGCTTTGACAGAAGAGGTATCGACGGCACAAAATAAAGCAGCTGGCTTCCCACTGCAGGGGGGAGAAGGGGACTTTAGGAGAATGGGGGTCTGTGGTGGCCTGAGGCAGCTGGGCACAGATCCCCTTTCCCTCCAACTGCCCATCTGGGCAGTGCTCAGAGGAGACCTGACAGTGGCTCCTGGTACACTGCCTCAAAGGCATCTGCAGCAGAACCCCCTTCTCACAAGGACTGTCTGAAATAAAGACATTCAGAACCAAAACCCAGACTTTGGTGTGGGGCTTTTTGGGGCTGGGTTTTGTTGTGGTATTAGTATTTTTTTCAGGCAAACATTAATGCAACAGAGAGCACCTGAACTAACTGAAATCTAAGTAACAATGTGGGGAAAGGAGTGGGGAGGGGATGGGGAAAGGAGTGGAAAAGCTTGGTCATCAGTAATTCTGTACCTATAATAATTCCTAAACCTGGCTAAGCACCTAAGCAAGTGCAAAATGCATAGATGGAATTCTTCCTCTGGCTCACCTCCAAGACATTAATTCAGATACACTCATAATTAACGAGATCACATATTTTGTGAGATCTCATTGTTTCCAACTCAATGTAAGAAGAGTAATTTTAGAAGGGTCATCTGCCCTTTCTTATCCAAAGAACTTGCATCAATGTAAAATTACTAAGTGGGAGGAGAATTAAAGCATGTCACTGGAAACTGGACTATTTAAGTCTCTGGAGATATACATCTGGCTTTACAATTCATTCTTTGGTATTTTTCTTTAAAAGCCTGAAAGAGTACAAGAAATTGAATCCCAATTAAACCATTGCAGCATCTGCAAGGCATTTTTTCCATTACAGGTTCAATACCCAAATGAGGTATTTTAGTTACTTCTGTAGAGTCCAGATTTACAAAAACACACAAGCATGCATGTCTTTGAGTACTGAAGCTCCTAGTTCATAGAGTCACATATTGAGATCAGTTCTGAGGAAACTCAAAAATGGCAGTGCAGTTATGTGTACAGTAGGACAGTCAGCAGATGGGGATCATTTGGAAGAAAGACACCCCCTTTGCCCCACTTGGAGCAGCTGTGAGTCCAAGTGAAGCACACCCAGCCACTGTAGCTCCAAACACATCTTACAGCTGGGGCAGGGACTCCTGCAAAGTTCCAGTCCTTGGGCTTTGTTATAAATAAAGCTGCTGGTGGGACTGTGTGCTTCACGTTTGCGATTCAACAAATGCTCTCTACCTCTTTTTTCAGAACTTTTGTATTAGCACACCAGATTAGTTGGGCACTACAAACTGCCCTCTCCAATTTCCCAGGTGCTCCAAATCTGCAGAGCAAAAGGTGAATGGTACCAGAAGACTCTTGGGTACCAAGCTTACAGACTGTCAAAACCTTAAGCCAAAGAGCTGTTAAGTCTCCTTTTCTCCACACAGACTATAAAGAGGGTGTAATATTTCATGGTAAAATATTGCCATGGAAGACATTTGCCTGTGTTTTTTTTAATAAAGTCTGTTTGGCAGCTATATGAAAATGGACCATTAGGTATTTTTCCATCTCTAGAGTTTATTATTCCAAACTTCATTTAGGAACAGCAGCCCAGTATCCATCTGTAGCAGTAAAGGCTAGAAAGGCAGAGTTAAACACAGACATAAAATCACAGGCTGCTGGAACAGCCAACACGATCAGTTATCCATATCTGGTAGCCAGTAATCTGATAGTCTGGTTTCTTACCTTTAAGACTGAAAATATCCATCATCATAGAATGGGAATTCATTTCTAGAAGAACAAACATAAAACTTTGAAAATAATCTTCTAGGCATGTGCTGGAGGTACCTCACCACACCGTCCTCTTCTTTGCGCTGATGTGTTGCATCCTGTGAAGAAGGCTAAGACAGCCTCTCTGAAATGTTGTGATGTTTTTCTCTTCACCTTGTCACAGCTCTGCTGAGTGATGGAGGAGGATTGAATGGTCTATTCTCTCTGGAGTGAGAGAATAGTGTCAACACTGCTATAGATTTCAGATCTGGCAAAATGTGCCTGAAGGTGACATGGAAGAACAGTAAGTTTTAAATGACATCTCCGCTCTCATATGACTCTCATGAAGATTTGTCATTAATAGCAGAGAGCTTTCTTAAAAATTAAACGTTATTCTTGTGTTTCTCACACTGAGTATCTCAGCCCAATGCTGATTTAAATAAGGCAGACACTTGGTTTAGATGTGAAGGATAAGCAACAATTCCAGTTTTAATGAAAATCTGAGTTTGTTTTAGTCCCAGCACCATCAGTGCTCACAGACTAGCAATACTTCATAGATAAATTAGTCTCTCTTGATGTTAGCAATCACAGACATTCATTTTTTACTTTGGAAATCCTAACACAGATGGGGCTTTTGTGGAAGAAATCTTTCAGACAAGCTTTGAAGATAACTGCTACAATAAAGGATTGATTTTCTCAGTTTCCTAGGTCTTGATCTGTTTACTGTAGTTTAGTATAAAATAAAGAGTAGCTTTCTTACAACTGACAAGCTAGAGTGAATTAAACCAATTGTGCAGATTGCAACCTTTGAAGTTTTACTTGAAGATTGTACTAATTGTCCAGAAAAATGTAACAGTAATTGACAAATTCACTTGCATTGTTTCTCGTGGTACCAGAAGTTTTGTTCAAGAGAACATTCAACATATTGAGGATAATTACTTTATATTTCACCATGAATTTCCCCATTTATTTTAAAATCATTCTTTCTTTCATGTATTTTTAATGCAGTCTTATGGATCATTGTTTCTTTCCAGTTAGAAAGCAGATTAATTTAAATAGTGCCTACAAACACTAAAATATTAAATGCTACAAGTTTCCCACATAGATCCAGGTTGAGATTTAGAAATCCAGAACATTTTTCTTCCATGATCTCCTAGCACAGAAAACATCCCATGCACACATTTGTGAGCTGGTTGTGATCAGCCCTAGAAGAAAAGCTGGTGGAGTGGTTTGGGAGCTAGCCTGAGACTTGGGAGATGTTCATTTTCCTGCTCCACTGTGACATCTGGTATGGCCTTGGGCAAGTCACATTTCTAAAATGGGAATAATGTCTATTTCATATGGATCTTCTGAGGACAAATGCATTCAAGAATGCAAGGTACACAAATTATCAAACCACAGGAACACAGAGGCCTTGAAGGTCATCTCATTCCAACTCCTCTGCCATAGGCAGGGACACCTTCCACTAGACCAGGTTGCTCAGAGCTTAGGTTGCATCCAATCTGGCCTTCAACCCTTCCAGGGATGGGGCACCCACAGCTTCTCTAGGAAAACTGTTCAGTGCCTCAACAACCTCACAGGGAAGAATTTCTCCCTAATATCTAATCTAAATCTACCTTCTTTTAGTTTAAAACTGTTACCCCTTGTCCTATCATTACACCCCCTGATAAATAATCCCACTTTACTGTAATTCCCCTTTAGGTACTGTAAGGCTGCCAGAAGGTCTTTCTGGAGCCTCCTCTTCTCCATGTTGAACAACCTCAGCTCTCAGTTTGGCATCCTGGGAGAGGTGCTCCAGCCCTCTGATCATCTTTGTGGCTTCCTCTAGACCTGCTTGAACAAATCAATGCTTTTCTTTCTTATCTTGAGAGCCCGAGAACTTGTGGTTTACATAAATGCTTAAAGTAACTTTGTAAGCTCTGTATTTGGAAACATTGCAGGATAAGGAGTTCTGGGTTCCCATGTAATTTGCAGAAGGAAAGGCCACAGCAAAGAGTCTTGACCACGCCTTCCTGAAGGCAGATGTTCCACAGAGATGGAACACAAGATGTTCCCTAGCCCAGAGATGAATGTGTTCTTGCATTTCACACACAGAAACCACCTTCCTGCTCCAGGCAGGATACAAACTCTGGGTTATCCACTGCAGTCACAGCTGCTGCTCTGTCACTCTTGTACCACTTCATCATCTCAGCATATATGATAATATATCATATATGATATATATATATATAATATTGCCACATGGCACCTCAGTCCAAACACCTCCCAAAACTCCTCTGGCGTGCTGCTGTTTGGTGGGTGACTGACTTAACCTGCCACACAACACTGCTGCTCCCTCACATCATTCAGGGTGGGATTAACCAGTCAGTGATCTCACATCTTGGGTCTGGCTTATGTCCTGGTACTTTACCCACACAGACAAGGACTGTCTCACCAAACCACAGAGAGAAAAAAATCAACAGCCCAGCACATCCTCACACCAGCTACCCAGGCATGCTCTTGAAATGCTTGGGTTTTGCAAGCATTGCAGCATCCAAATGAAAGGAATCCCAGGACAACCCTCAGCCAACAGACTGAGAGGAAGGACTGATTTCTCAATCAAAAACAGTAGCCACTGAGATGCAATTCCAAATAGGCCAAAGACCAAAGCAGAAACATACTGTGTTCCAAAAGGGCCACTTTCACAGTGTTGGAAACTATTATAAGCCAAATCAGCTTGGAGAGATTTTGAAAATAAAAGAGAAGTAGTAATTAGGAGGTATTTTAAAAGAGAGCACTGAATAAATAAATATCCACAATCACACACACAAAAAAGGTAATTTTTGCTCTGTGGCACATACTGTGGTTGGACTTCTCCACACCTTAAAACCCTCCAAAATCTGAAGAGAGACTGCAAATGCTGCAGGGATGCAAATCCCTTTATGCCCCTCCATGGAGGTAAATCCCATGGATCATTTGTGGCTCCACTACTAATCCTCATGGTTCCTCTGTGTTAACTCTGGCACACCTTGCCCCTGGATCACAAGAAGGAAAGAAAGCTTTCAGCACCCACAACACAGCCCTTCAATTAAGGGAAAAATGTAATGAAGCATTAAGTCTCAAGTGAATAAACAACCCCCAAGGGCAACCCTTCTCACTTTAGTGTATCATCCCTTTTCTCAAAGGCATGGTCTGAATTTCCTTCTTCTGAGGTGAGCTGTTGGATCAGCTCATGGTGGTCATGAAGCCGCGGTCTCTGTCACACAAAAGACCATCATCTGCCTTCCTTTTGCCAGGAGGTCCTTGGGCAATTCAGCAAAGAGCTTCACAACCTCCACAGTCAGCCTGAGGTCTAGGAGTGATGTGACAGAGACCACAGCTTCATGTCCACAACAAGCTGATCCAAGAGCTCACCTCTGAAGGTGGAAATTCATTCCCTTGGCATAATCTGTTTCAGCAAAATAGCCAGTTTTATGCTGGCTTAGTATGCTGAACTGGCACAAGAAATGCCCCAGTAAGAATCATGGTCAGTATACGTGTGGGGAACCCTGCTGAGCAGATGGTGAGAAAAACCAGGAGCAGGGAATAGGGAAAAGGCACAAACTCCACTCCTTTCAGCAGCACTGCACTGTCACATTAGCATCCATGCTTGTGAAACCACAGGCTGAGGACTTGCTGTGGAGCAATAACTCATGTGCAGAACCTTTCATGAAGTGCAATCCAGTACTCCCAAGCAGGATTCATATCTTACCCATCAGCTCCCCAAAGCATCATACATATAAAGTAACAATCTAGTGAAAGGGGAAATAAAATTAGCTGCACAAATATTTAGATAACCCACGATAAAAGGAGAACTAGGCAGCAGCTCATAGAAATCATGAGCCACAAACCTGGTAAGATGGACAAAAGGAAATAAATTCTGTGACTGCCAAGAGAACAAGGGAGAATTGGATCTTTGGGTGTTTGCTCTCCTGGGTGTTTGTTGAATTACTGTTTTTCTTGTATACCAAAACTAAATTGGTCCATTTTTGGATGGACAAAGTAGATGAAAATGAAGAGAGCAAAACTATTTTGTAAATATTCTCATCCAGCATAACAGAAGCAGGGGCTTATATGCATGTATGAAATGAAGGTGAATAACTGGCCTCACTGTAAACAAAGTTCAGTAAAAAACCAGACATTACCAACTAGAGTAGCTCCTAAATGAGCAAGTCTGAGTTGTGCACATGAAAGAGCTCCAGAAGAGTAGATGGACAAGTGCCCTGTCCACTGACTACAAGGAGACTAACACAATTGCTTGAGATTTGGCACTGACATGAAAGACTAGGTGCCTTGAGACTACACTCATGCCTACCTCAAGGCATCCTGAGAAGGAAAGAAAAGCTCAAAGCAGCTGGAGACAGCCTCTCAAGCTCATACTTGCTGAACAGTGATGGAGGGAAACAGCAGCTAATGGGGACAAGGAGCACAACCCTTCACACATCCTTCACAATCTCCAGATTTGCAAGAAATTTCAAGTGGGGAAAGTTGCTATTGTTCCTAATGATTACCAGACTATGCCATCAATATAACTGGTAATATTCATGTTCCTTCTCTGTGCAGGAGGTGCTCCAGGCAGGCCAGCAAGGTGCTTGGAGTGTCTGCAGCAAGGAGCTCCTGCCATCCCCGCCAGGAAGCCCTGGGATCCAAGACAACACGCTCACAAGTAGCTTTCATGTGCCTTTGTGAGTGCAGCCTCACACCTGGAGGGGCTGTGCTGGTGAAGAGGGCAGCTTGTGGCAAGGCCAGGGGAAGAGGCTGTCAGCATCCCACAGCACTGCCCATGTTCACAGCACAGCCTTTTCTTGGCCTCAGCATGGCCATGAAGGGAGGAACTCACAGAGCGAGGGCTTAGTAAGCTCACAAGTTTCCAGAAGACTCTCCTGGCAGGAGGGAAGAGGAGCAGGAACATGGGCCACTTGCCAGAGATCGATTTGTCCAATTTAAAGAAATTAATTTAATTGTCTGTGGCAGAAGGAAAGCTTGCAGCTGCTGGCTCCAGGAAGCCTGGACAGTAAGACAACACGGCGCCAACGCTGCTAGAATTAAGCAAGTGAGGTGAACACCCAGCAGCTGGGACTCAGGAACCTTGGTGGCTTCACATCCTTGCAATGAGAGGCTCGCACACCCACCATTTCCATCCTGAATTGTTACCTCCCAGAGGTGGCAACTCCCTCTAAAATCCAGGCTGGCTGTTAACATTTAGTGCAGCTGGTACAAGATAGTGTTTAAAAACTCCACCATTCTGCAATTGAAACCTTGCCCTGCAAAAGCCAGGGGTCTGTCCCCCAAAGGGGAGCCCCAGCAGGCTGCTGAGGTGGTGGGACCCTGTGTCCCACCCCAGGGAGGTGAAAGGCAGGGAGAATACCAACAACTGTGTAATTACAAAATTATGTTTATTTTTTTTTTTAAATCTTTTTTTTTTCCTCAGAAGATAAGAACAGTTGGAGAAGTATATGCTGTGGGGCCTCAGCAAATCTACTGCCAGGATTTGCTGTTTGAGGCTTTCATCCATCCAGTTTTAATCCAAATTAGTAGGAGCTTCAGAAAGGGATTCTGGCAAAGTCACAGCTGGAAAGATTTTCATCATTAATTCTGCCAGGCATATAAAAATACAATTTTAAAAAAATGGGAAGGGGGTGGGCTATAACTGCTCTTGGCAGAAACTTGTTTTGGTTTGCTTTTAGAGTAAAAACAAAAACCAAAATAAAATCCGTATTTAATTAAGAAATAATCCTTATCTTTGTCTCCCTCGACATTTTTACATAAGGCTAAAAATGCCATTCTGTGATTATGATAGAATTAATTTCTTTGCTTTGTGAAGAGGCAGGGTGGCTGGGGGTGAGAGGGGAGGGTCGGTTCCCCCGGCCCCAGTGGCACAGGGCTGTGCAGATTTTTGGCAGGTCATTCCTTGTAGCAAACAGCAGTAGTTTAACGAGTTCAGCCTGCAGCTTGTCAGAGGGAACACCAGAGCGGGGAGGCAGCACAAGCACAGGTGGTGCCTGGGGCTTGTTTGTGCTCACCCAAGTGAGCACCAGCATGTCCCGACTGCCTGGGACCAGCTCCTCAGCAAGGACAGGAGCAGAGGTGCACTCACCTTCTGTGACAGGTCCTGTTCCAAGCTGTGGAGACTAAAACATGACATTTTGCAAATGCCGACTTTGACAAGTACTGCTTAAGCAAACCAGCTCCTTTTCTCATGTAATTTCATTTATCCAGAGAGTATTGTGTTCAGGAATGAGGCTTGAGCAAGGGCACACAAGTATTCTCTGCGACATATGCATTTTGAAGAGAGTAGGAACTTCCCAAAATGCTTCTAAATTGCTATGGGTCTGTATATTAATGAGACATAAGGTTCCCTCAGAACCTTATGTTCCTAAACCTTATGTTTAGGACAGAAGCCTATGTCCTATGGTGCTGCTCGTGATTCTGGTTATCCCAGTTTCTGTCACAGCTGTTATTGCAAGAAACCCACTGCACCTGCCCAGCATTCCTGATCTTCGATCTCAAAGCCTTAAGCCAACTCCCTCAAAACAAACCTGATTTATAAACGCATGAATTGTGACCACAGAGGCATCATTCCACCCATCACATACATTCACACAAAGAAGACAACCATAAACAACTCAGTGGAGAAGACTGCCCATATGTAAATGTGAGAAGCTGGACCGGGGAATCGGACTGGGGAATGAGATGCTGGAAAGCAGTGCTGTGGAAAGGGATCTGGGGATCCTGGTCAAAAGAGAGCTGAACATGAGTCAGCAGTGGCCTGGTAGCCAGAAGGGCCAACCATGTCCTGGGGTGCATCAGGCACAGCACTGCAGCTGGGCAAGGGAGGGGGATTGTCCTGTACACTGGGGCAGCCTCACCTTGAACCCTGCCTGCAGTCTGGGGTGCCACAACCTAACAAAGACTTTAAGCTAGTGAGAGTGTCCAAAGGAGGGCCATGAGGAAGGTGAAGGATCTGGAAGGGAGGAGCAGCTGAGGTCACTCGGGTCTTCTCAGCCTGGAAATGACTGAGGGGGGACCTCATTGTGGTCTTCAATATGTGAGGGGAAGAGGAGGGGCAAGCACTGATCCCTTCACTCTAGTGACCTGTGACAGGACTCGAAGAAACAGCATGAAGCTGAGGTGGGGGAGGTTTAGGTTGGATATCAGGAGAAGGTTCTTCCCCCAGAGGGTGGTTGGGCACTGGAACAGGCTCCCCAGGGAAGTGGTCACAGCACCAAGCCTGACAGAGCTTAAGAAGCATCTGGACAACACTCTCAGGCAGATGGTGTGATTTCTTGTGGATGTTCTGTGCAGGGCCAGGAGGTGCACTCGATGATCCTGATGGGTCCCTTCCAACTCAGCATATTCTGTGATTCTGTAACAGATCCAACTACTCAAAGGATTTTCTGCATATAGCTGTGTTTCATGTCTAGCCAAAAATCATAGTATTTAAGGAACCTTGGCTATTAGTTAAGAACTTTCGTAACTAAATTTATTCTGTACTGCAGTTACCCACTTGCATTTCCCCTGTGCTACATCAATAGAAGAAAAGATAGAACAAGGATTAGTTTTGCCTCCAAAATACACAGCATAATTCTCAGTGTTTAGTGGAAACCTTTCCTATTGGCCTCAGGATAAAGCAAATACACTCTGGGCTGTCCAGTCATGGCACTGAACATCCATCCCTAGACATCAGTCAGAGACATCCCATCTTCTGGGACAGACTCCAGAGAAGGAAATATTGCAATTAACTATGACTACTTTGCCAATGGTATCTCCTTGTGGAGATGAGACTTTTAGGAGTTACGTATTTGATTATAATTAACTACTTATTCTATTACTATAATAACATAACCTGTTATTTTGCACTTCATTAATGAAATATTTATTAGAACAAATCCATGAAGAACAAATTTTAAAACAGAATTTATACATCAAGTGGCATTTTCATCAGAAAAAATAACATCAAATAACTTCATATAACATTTCCTTTCGGAAAGAATTACCACAGTCATACTATGCTGTTTTGAACATGTTCAGATTTTTTTTTATTTTCACCTCTTTTATGTAAGGCAACAAAAATTTTGATTAGAATATCAGATGATCATCAACATGTCATTGTACAAAATCATCTTTTCCCAGCACCTAAAAACTGAATTAAAAAAAAATTAACTTTTGGGGAGTTTTAAATGAAGCAAAATATCCTGATCCTACTTTGCTATTCAAAGTACTCCTTGTCAAACCTGGCACACTCAGTGGAATCCCCTGTGCCTTGGTTTGCTGTGGGGTTTTCAGCAGCCTCTGAAGGACCTCCTGGGCACCTCCCAGACTGCACAGTCAGCCAATATCCCAAGAGCAGCAGCAAAGACACCAAGATTTTCCTCCTGACAATGAACTTTACCTTTCAGCTGCCCACCTCACTTTATGCAACCTACAAGAGTTAAAGAAGATCTTACTTGGCAAACCTGTCTTGAAGTCCAGAGCCCTCAGTGCAGCCAGGCAGATCATCCATCCTCCAGGACCTTGGGTCCGATGAGGTGTTTTACCTAACAGAGAGCTTTCATCTCGTTGATCTCGTTGGAGCGGTGTCCTCCCCAGCCACAGGCTTGGGAAAGCTGGAACTGGTGAGAGGCAGTACAAAATACAAAATATGGTGTACAAAATAACAGCATCCAGGACTGAGAACTGTAATGAAAACAGCTGTGAGGATACATACATAAACATAGATTTTTACAGCTCACTGAGCCAGTAAGAGAACATCAGAGAAATATATCAAATGCGTAGCACAGGGGCAGGTAAGATATATTTTTCATTTTTAAATTTTAAATTGATCACCAAAATCGATTACAGAAGAGAATAACGTTAAAGAAATAGGGTTTTTTTTTGCAAATATCAAAGAAAAAAGAAAGGCGGAGAGGGATACTGGTCTCTTCATTCTCCTGGGTACTCACAACTCTATTTTTTTTAGGAACAAGTTTCCAGACTGAAAAGACAGCCTTGTTCAACTCTGGACCTCAGTTTAAACTGCAAACCAAACTAAACAGCAAAGAAAGAATACATTAAATTTTTCTTCCCAGCTTCTGTGAAGGGGTGGAGAGTCAGAAAAGAGAAACATGGTGGTGATGGGAGCTGAGCCAGCCGCTGAGCCTCCTGCCAACTAACCCCAGAGCTCTTCTTGTCCAACAGGGAAACCTGCAACCACTGTGTATCATCCCCATCCCTCTTCCCTGCTCTAACTGGATATTTTTGTCTCTGGAAAACCTGTGGCCAGAGGACAGTGCAAAGTCACAGGGTCACTACCCTGTGATACCCTTCTCTGGCTGATGGCCTTGGAGCTGTGGAATAGCCCTGGAGGTATTGGAGAAAAATATTAAGAAGAAATCTTAAAAAGCAGAGATGGAAGGAAAGCAAAGATTCAGAATTATTAAGGCATTTCCTTCCTATAACATTTCTACATTTAACCAATATCAAAGCAGCCTGAAGGCCCATGGTCTATCTCCCTAGCACCATTTTTCAGTAATTTTGGGCAGATAAGCCTTGACTAAGAACTCACAAAAATTTGACTGCCTACAGGCAGCTGTGGTGCGTATGAACACCCATGACCTTGTTAAGTCACCACACCGAGTGCTTGTCTAAGAGAAAGAGACACTGAACTGGTAAGGACTTCCACCACAGCCTTCCAGGCCTCTAGAACAGGCAGAGGGGAATTAAGGATCCACCAAAACCAACCATCAAGAGTTGCTGTTGGAAAGCCCATGTCCAGTGAGGGGACATTGCCTCTCTACTGGATGGGATTCAGATGTCATCCCCTTAACAGACACCAGTTCCTTAGGATGGTTTACAGAGAAAACTGCACTATCCTTGAGAAGCTCACCAAGCTGACACATCTGCTTGACTCAGTGATAAGGAGAAACTACTGAGTTTGAGTTTCTGCAAGTTTGCCCTATAGCTTGAGTAGAAGTGGGAAGTTGAGCCAAAACCCTTGTGTCCCTACTAAAAAAGCTTTTTTGTATGCTTTTACTTGTGTCTCTTTGTTTCAATGAGATCAAGAAGCAGCAAGGCCAGCACTGGTTGTAGTAGCAAAACAAAAAAAATTGGTTAGCGCTTTTGTCCAGGTCTTGTTTCCATGTGGGTTCTCTGATATTTAATGAGAGTTGAACTCATATTACAGCCTTTTCCTTGGAAGAGATTGTCTTCTTCTTCACTCCCTCTGCCTATTTCAATGAAAGTGTAGCTTCATTATCTGTACAACATCATCAAACCTTGACCTTGACCTAAATTAGCCACTAATTATAAAAAGTATTAGAGAGAGATGGCAGGTAGGGTACATAGTAAACGCAGAGAAAATCTATGTCCACTACTTTTCCCCTTCCTCTTCCCACAGATATGTGGTAGGCTTGCAGTCAGAACACCACCACCATGTAAAGGGATCCTGTAAAAAGAGAGGACTCTTTCCCTTTGCTGCCTCAACAAATTGCTCTCTACAGCAAGAGACAGCTTCTGCCCATATGACCTCGCAGCCGTTTTCAGCTCCTCCCTCCATCCAATTTGCCGCAGCACAACAAAGCACTCCAAAAATAACATTTATTTTTAAAAACTGGAAAATGGCACAAACCACCCCAAAGGAGAGAATGACAACGGCATGAGTTCAGCGCGGGCTCATGAACCGACGCTCCCCGCCAGGGACAGGAAACTGGAACCTCATGGAAAGAGACTGAATGGAACCAGAGAGAAAGGAAGTGCCAGAAGCCGCGGCCACCAATGGCCAAATGCTGCCGGAAGGATAATTCAGCCGGCCGGCAGGCCTGCGCTAGGGAGAGCACCAGGACTGTGTCACAGCTCCCGAGCTGCAAACGCCTCTGCTCCGGAAGCCTGCACGCACAGCAGGCTGGAGCGCGCACACTAAGCAAGGAGAAATTTAAAGATGAGGAACATTTCCAAATGACAACTTTAAAGTTAGGGATCAGCAGAGACTGAACATCTGATTTCTATTCTAAATGATTTCTGATGTTGATGCAGTACCCCAAATACACTGACAGTTTCTGTTCAAAACGGTAACCTTCAGTAATGACAGAGCTGGTATGTATGGACTGCTAAACAAAGGCCACACCACCACTGCTGAAGGGACTAAAAGTTGGACCAGGCAAAGGAGAAATAAACTAAATCATTTTAATTGAACAGGCAGAGCCAGATTTGCCACTACCTTAACTCTTGTACAACCACTTAGATCATGGGTAAGGTAACTTTCACGAAAATGGAGTTATAAGTGCATAATAAATACATCTAGAAAAATTCCTTGCCTATGAAGAATGGAAATTAATTTTAATTTGTTAAGTAATAAAAGATGAATGCTAAATTGTAATGCTGAAATGCAGATAGGTTTTCAGAAGCAGTACATTTTTTATGTAATATTTTCAAATGATCAATTCAAATTCTGCTTTTGAAAAATTTTCTGAGCTTTGATCTCGCTCCAACTTGAGTCCAGAACAACTATTATATGGCTGACATTAAAAGTGTCAAAACAGTGTCATTTATAATGGAATCACAGAAAATAAATCACTATTGGAGAACTTTTTAACACACCACAGATTAGAGCCAGAAGGCCAGACTAAGTTGTCACTGAGCTTGTAAGCTTTTCTGCTGCAGCTGAGGACCACAATACACAGAAGAGCAAATTCAGTTAATGAACTCGATCAGATACACAGAATGACTTGTGCCTTCCTTGGAGAGGCACTTAAAAATTATGATCTACAAAGACATTAACATGACCACAGCCAGCAACCTGCAGCAAACTGAGAGGAAGGGTTCCTCTGCTCCTGGCTGGAGCACAGATGCATTTACCAAGGCCCTGCTTGGTGAACATACACCAAGAAGAATATGTGACCATATTTGACCACCAAAATGAGCAGAGCCATTAACATCCTGAATTAATGGGCTTAGTGGTTTTCAAATGAGGTATTTCCATGATGGACGTGGTGTGGATTCAGCAAAGTCTGCCCTTTAACAAATACAGCTTTGGTTTCAGAGATTTGATTAGGCTTAATACCATTAGGGAACCATTACTGATTTTATGCTGTTGTTGTTACTGGTTTAACTATCGATTTCTGAACCAAAAATTGAAGACAGTTGGCGTTACCAAGAGTCAAGGTTTAGGAATGCAAAAGCAAATCCAAGGTACAGATGAGCTTCAGATGTGGACAGGCTTCACATGGTTTAATAGGCTCTCCAGAGTTTGTCAGGTCACAGAGGCTTTTCTTTTTGTGGGGTGTGCATGAGCCCAGTTGTTTCTTTGCGATCGTTGTTTGTTTTAAACACTTGTGACCTCAGCCAGAGCAAGTGGAATTCATATGAGCAATTATTGCATGCAAGAATTAAGAAAACCTCACGCCAACCTTGGTTTATTGTACACCATTTACAGAAAAAACAAAACAAATGAAAATGATCTTCTTAATCAGCAATCCCTGATCACCACCACGTGTTTTTAAAACAGCCAGATGTTCACAGTTTAAGAAGCCAAATAATACTACTACTTTCTTGTAAACGTTAATGGTGAAAGAACAATAATAATGGTTTTAGTCAATCATCATTAGTACTTGAAAGTACAAATATAAATTAAATAAGACTCAAAAAACTTGTACAATAAAATCTGCTATAAACAAAGCTAATTAAAAAGAACTGCTCCCAACCTGGGTTGTGGGTTTCATCTTGTTTTAAAATTAAAAGCAGTATTTATTTTTCTGAAGCATCCAAATGAATGTTCATATCCAGATGTCCTTACAAAGAAACATGGTCTTCATTCTTTTCTCATTTTTTAAACTGTTTATATAATATTTTACTTCTGATTGTCCTTTTCTTCCTTGGCAATCCTCTTTGTCACACCACTGAAATACTTCTCACGGAAAGAATTGTGTCCCCTGTACGGCATATACTGACCATCCAACAAGTAAGAGTTCTCATCTTGATCCTGCATGGCATCAAAAGACAAACACTGGACTTTAGGGTAGTATATTCAGCACATACTGCCACCACTCTGCCCCCAGACTTTTTCAAACCATTATGTGCAAGGGTAAGGTAGTTAGGTTTCTGTTTTACAGTTCAATGGCACACACTTAAGTTGCTGAAAATATCTCAGCTGACATCACCAGAATCCCACCCTTACATGACCAAATGAGTACAGGTACCATGCACCACACAGGTTACTTTCCAGAAAAAAATATTTTCAGGAGAATTCAGTCAGTCAGAAGTCTGTGGAAGGCAGGTACAAACAGAAGAGGAACACAAATGGCTAAAATGAGTTCCTGCAGTTACTAAAGCACATTCAGAGAATTTTTTTTTCTGTGCAGCATTCATGTATTTCTGAAAGTTAAAGTTGACACAGTAAATCCCTACACATAATACCTATTTGACACCAGCCAAAAACACAGTTTAGAAAATTGGCCCACTGTATATACAAAGGTTTAGTTCATCATGTACTGTGGCTTTATACAATTAAGATACTTGTCAGCTAACATTAGCAATGCTGTAAGATAAACATTACATCAAACTTTAATCTGAGTGCTAAAGAAAATTGATGGCAACTTCTAAAAACAGTTTTATGCTTCTGGGTGATGTCAGTTTATCATTATGCTCAAAAGCAGGAAGGAACAGTGACAAGGAGCCTCACATAGAACAACTGAACGACGCAAGGAGAAAATACAAACAAGCACACAACAGAACCAAGCCTCTATTTCACCACATGTCTCTTCTCAGTTTTTTTTAACCAATACAGAAACATAGACATTGGTTCATTACTTTAAAACATTTAGTTATTTGTTCATATTTGAAAATAAAGTTACTGTGGAATGTTTTAGCATTAGTAGGAACATGGAAGTAGATTTTAGTCAATATTTTCATATTACAAGATTATCACAATGCAAGGATGAATAGAATCCTAGCAGACAATCTCTCCCTTCAGCTCTTTTGTAGCCTTTCCAGGTTTTCACCTACCAAGATCAACATCTCTCCTAGCTCCAGATATCTTAACGAGCATTCTAAAGGAGTGAAAGAAAAGGTTTTTCAACGAAGCAAGATGCTTGTGTGCATGTAGAAGGGCCCTCTTCTGGACACAACGAGATATTACTCTGAAGTAGGTCTCACCTGCTATGAAAGCAGACATCAGGAATGTGACACCAGCTTAAATTAACTTGCTAAATGTTCAGTGCCATGTAGATATCTATTACGTGAAGCATGTACACCAGTAGCAGCAGCTCTATTTAAATACTGCACTGTTGGAAAATAGCAGGAGAAAATTACTTCAGGAAACCCAATGCAGGCAAAGTATTGTCTTTTGGTCACCTGTGAGAGACTACCATCTCCATGACTATTCTCAGGCTGATAAACAACAGGCTTTTAACATGTTTGTGAAAAAACTGAAAATTACAAAAATGCTATAGACAGACAGGAAACAAGAAGGATTTGAGACATACTCCTCTCACAGCCAGCCTGTACCCACTTCTCCAGCCACTCTTTGCAAAAGAACATTTTTTCTTCTCTTGCAATTCCAGGTCAGAAATCCTTCGACATAAACATGTACTTTTATATCACTGGGATGCTTTAACAAGAATGCTATGTAATTCACTTACTTTGAGAAATGGATGGGATTTGACCCTGATGGATAATGATACATAGATCAAAGATACTTTAAGATTAAAATTAATCCCCACAACCTTTAAGAGGTCATGCATGTGTGTAACATTCATCTTGATTCCACAGGAAACAAAATGCTGATTTGGGGGAAGAGATGAAGGAATAAACTACCCTCTCCTCTACCTCCAAGCTGGTTAGGGCAAAGAGAGGATGTGCTGTGTAGAAGAACAAACTTCAAGTAAAACACAGGTGTAATAGGGGCATCTGCACGTATCAGATGGAAACAGGCTTGGTGCACCACTCCACAGCAGAATCTCAGCTTGAAAATCCAGGCCTCATCAGGAGCTCTGCAAACACTGTTCTCTAAATGAGAGATCTGCAGTCAGGCATGGATTTCACAGGACAGATTACAAAGGAAGTTCCTGGCCCATATCACAATAATTCCAGTCTAAGAGGTTCCATTCCCTACCTCTCACCTATACAGGCATGACTGTCTAATAAAGACAAGTTTTAAGCAATTGCTTAAAAAACAAAACAAAAACAAAAAACAAACAAACAAACAAACAAAAACCAAACAAACAAACAAAAAAACAACAAAAAAACCCCAAAAAAACCCCACCAAATACCAACAAGAATGGGAACTGCTCCTTAAAAAAGGTAAAAGAAAATAAGAAATCCTGAACTACCTGGAGATACCAGTCACTGTTGAGATTTACTAGTCAAAGAAATTTTAAAGGCAGCATGAGGACTGATCAAAGTAACTGAAATTCTTGGATTTCAGAGACTAAGGATTTCCAAACAAATTCTAACTTACAGTATTTTGTATCAAGGAGCTGAATGGGTACAATCTAAACACCAGGGATAGGCTTCATTTAACTCTACAGAGAAAATAACTTGTAAAAAAAAAAACCTTAACAATTTATTTGTTCTAAAGACAGCACTAAAATAGGTTTTAGAGATCTCAAATAATGTATTTAAGAGGTGGAAGAGAAGGAGATGCTGAATGATAACAAGAAAATTTTGTTTTTCTTTAAATCTTGGCAAATATTAAGTGACATTCTAAGGATTTTTATTCATCTAGCATGCCCTAGCTCAGCTTCAAGGTAATTACCCACATTCGGTTTTCATTTAAAAAAAAAGTCTTTCTAGCCTTATCACTGCTTCCTACCACTCTACATCTGGTGCTGGACAGTAGCTATAGAAACCACTTGCACTAATTTTATACAGCTATAAACAAAAAAGAGCAGTCACCAAACCAGAGACAGCAGGGTCATATACTCAGGAACAGACACTGCTAAATTCAGCAGGAAAAATCCTACACCAGTAACAGCTCTGGAGTGACCATGTGACAGGGAAATGCTCGACCCATTCAGCAGGGTGGGTTTGAGTGCCTGGGGCTTCATAGTCCCCTCCTGGACAGTCACAGGCTCAGAGTTTGTCCTTCAGTCAAGTTTTCTGTTACATCTTACTACATCATTTCTAGGCATCTCTCTTGGCATTAAAAAAAGTGGGATGCCTCACAGGGAGGGAGAAACATAGGGCTCTAGGCTGGGGCTGCAGCTGCCCCTGCCTCACCCACCCTGGGTTTTGGGGGGGACAATGTGCAGATGCACTGTGGGGGAGGCAGGAGGGGAGTGTGCATTTTGGAGTGAATGCTGTGCTGGGAAGAACAGTGGCAAAATTGTCTGAAATGGTAATTAAAACCACTAAAAACTCTTCTGCTCATACTGTGCACATGCTGGAAGAGTATATTCATACCAACACTGAGTTCAGGAAGAAACCTTTTCCAGTTGGCACAATTTTACTGTAAACTTAAAAAGAACAGACTGGATGCTTACAAGACAGTATGTTGTATATCAGATTTGTGAGGTTTTTAATACAAGTTACGATCTTCATGCTTATGATAGACCAATACTTCACCCAGACATACTCACTTTTTGCCTTCACTTTGGTCTCCTTTTTCTTACAAACAATTCCAATCAAATTGCACCACCAATTTCAGCAACTGACTGAATTCATCTCCAGTTAAGAGTTTATTTAAAGTATTAAAAGAGAAATCAAAATTTGCCGTGAAATCTGCAATCATTACTGGCAGCAAACATTGGGGAACCAAAGAACTGCATAATAACAGTAACATGATTTGTAACATTTCTCATACATTTGCAAGTGCTGCACTAAGGTGAATTAAAAGGCAATTAAGGGCCTGTTACAAACCAGTTTAGTAATGCAGACAGAAACCTGCTGGAAACATAAATGTTAGGTATACCCATAAAAATTCACTCTTTCACTTAGGGAAAAAAAAAGCAGACTAAAGTGTAACTACTGAATTTTATGGTCATATCTGGCGAGTCAAAACTATCAAATTCAAAGGTTGCTCAGGATATTAACAGAGGAAAAAACATGTTCCAGGTAAGGGACACTGGACTGGGGAAATCTTTGACACCAAAAATAGATCCTAAACCAAGCAGGCAGTAGCTAAGGATTCAACATGCATTTTGCTCTCCAGACAAGTTTTGCATCATCAAAAACCACACATGGGTTCTGGTATCTTTAAATTATCTAACAGACATCTGGAATACTGAATGTAAGCACTTGCACAGTCTTATCTAAGCAGCAAGCCTGCCAACTAGTCTCAGGTGCTCAGAGCTAAGCATTTCCAGACATGAACCTGCCAATCCATGAACTGAAGAACAGGTGATGCACAAGAGGAGAGTAACAAATGACGCAAGTCTGTTTGCAGAAGGGCTGATATATTTTTTTAGGTTAGAATAAGTTACTCTACAGCACTGGTAGCAATAAAACTGCTGTCAAAAACCTCCCTGAACACCCTGAGATGCACATGTCAAAAACTTTCATCGTCTACCCTCCTGGTCTGCTACTGGTGAAGTTGGCAGCTCTGAGGCTGAACTCCATACAGAGTGTTTATAGAAGTTCAGGTGTTGCTGAGAACTGCAGTCACCACAAGCATTATGAACGCAGCACTGAACCCCTGCTGCGTCATTAGTGCAAGCACCACACAGACACAGCAGCCTGACTGCATCTCCTGCCATCTGAAAGCTCTTCCAGCTGACAAGCAATGTTCTAAAAACACTTGCTCAGAGTACATTTTCTTTAAGAATTTGCCTCACATGTGTTTAGCATTTCTTTTAACAGTATTAAGTGAGAGAAGTAGCAAGAATGGAAAGGAGATCTGAATGCAATATTCCCTGGTCCCAATGCCTCAGGAGAGGCACTTAGTGTGTCACAAAACAGAAACAGAAAAAAGAGCCAGTGTGCTTTGCTGTACTTGTCGCAACTTCAGTATTATTCCAAAAGCAAAATGTACCACTCTAAAGATGAAGTAACAGAATTAAATAAGGTTTACTTGTACCGCAAGACCAACAAATATATTTAGTATTTACTTGGGCATTGAGACACACTTTGAAATCAATGGAAACCTGATTAAGGCAAAGCCTCTGTGGAGGGGATTTACAGGTAACCATAAGTTCAAAGATCTTTTTCACACTATCAAGGGAGTTTTTCAGGATGAAGAGTTTACCAAAAACTGAGAATAAAAAGGAAGAAACCAAAACCAGAACAGTCCCTTAAATCACTGCTCAATTTTACAAAAGCTCTAACTCTGATCATAAAAACCAAAGTGTGACAGAAACAAAGATCAAATGCTGAATAGCACGAACTTGTCACGAACACAACAGCTACTATTTTAAACAATATGATCAAGAATTCAAGCTTACCTTGAATTCTTTCACCTTTTCCATGGTTATGAGGCGCCTTGATGTGTGGCTGGAAAGCAGCTGCTCGCAGTTGCTAATAAGTTTCAGGCATGGATGGCGGGGAATGATCTCTTCTGTGTATCTGGAAGAAATAATCATTCTTAGTGCTGTAGGCTCATGACGAGGAAGACCTGCTTCTGAAACAAAATTCTTACAGACACTTCACAAAAAGGTTCACAGTTGAAAGTTGTTATGCACTTCAACCTGATTAAATAAATTCAGATATTGCTGCTTCAGAGACTTGACATCATATATTCCAATCATCTTAACATGCAGTGTGTAGAATAAATTAAAACCTCACAGTAAAGAGACACTCTCTCCATTTTCTGCATGTATTTAAATGATGTTAATGTATGTACACATGGGCCCGCCTGTATAATTTCAAGTACAAAGTATCTCAGCCAACCAGGAATAACAACTTATTCAAGTCAGAGCTGTGATTTTAAAAATATTTTCCACAGTCAACATATACAAAGTTGCAGGAATGAGAGACTTTACTCTGGCTCCCTAAAAGGAGATCACTGCGCTTCAATTTCAAATCTTATTAAGCCAGCTCTTATTATACAGTAACATTCCCGAACTTCAAAATTTGGTATTACAAATTTATCTCACTATAATTACTTTTCTAATGGCAAAAAAAAAAAAAAAACCAACCATAATTTAACATTAGATAGGATTTAATTACAAACCAATGTTGCTACTATCTATAGAAGCAAGAGTTACAGTGTTTTAAATGTCCCTAAGCATAATAGTTTCTATATAGAAAGTGCTTTCTCTAAATTGCTTTCAATCCTTCTATTTCTCCAAATGCTGGAAGAGAAATTTAAAGATATAAGAGCTTTGCAGGGGACTACAGCAGCAAGAAGTATTAACCTAACTAGTATGATAAATATGAGATATCCTTCCTACATACTGAAACATAGATCAGTCATTTATTCCTAGATTTTGCAATAAGCTTTTGCGTAATAGTTACAAAAAGATAACGCAGAAAATGGGTTCTGGTATTGTTAGGTATGATATTGTACAAAACACCTGCTCCTATGATTCTCCAGTGCTTGGGGGTTAAAAGAAGTCAGACACTGAAACACAGAACTGAACAACTTAATACCCCATGACTTGAATTTAAAAGGTACAAAGGAGGAGCTTTACATTTTTCCTGTGAAGTGGTGGATTTTCTAAATGAAAGTAAAGGTGTTGGACTGGATTAAAATAGGATCTATCTGGGTGCTGGTGGAAAACTTATCTTATTTCTTAAGGTAACAGAGATCTGTTAAACAAGTAATTCAACCCCAAATACAGATCTGCAAATAAGGAAAAACCCAAAAAGTACTACCTCTTTGCTTTCCTCCAAAATTTCCAGACCATAAACCTACCTTTCTAAAACTTCTTATGCAGAAACAAGTATCTGCTTCAGCTAGTGAAGTCAGAACATGATTTTGGCAAAGAAGAATGAAATTAATTCTCAACTGCTTTTTATATTACACAAGACTTTTGATGCATCCAGTACCACCAAACTGTCTTTCTTTTACAAAGGTAGGCACCCTGCCACAACATTTTAGAAGTTTCTCTCCATAATCATACAGAAGGCTGACTTTAATGGAATTAGAGGAATTTGGACTCAACAATGATTTCAATGTCTGATTGAAAGAGTAAACTCTGGAGTGAGATGCTATCTTGAAGAGGGAGAGATCACTATCACTTTGTTAAAAAGCCTTTTCTGTTAGCATTATTGAATATATTTCTACATTCTTTCAGGTAAAACTCAGAAAGATGTCAAGTAAGAAATACAGAAGCAATGATTTTAACAGACATCCAATCCCATAGTTTCGACTTTAATTTAAGGTAACACACAAGGATCTTAAAGAATGAAACCAAAGGCAGGTGTTGCCGAGATATTTGAAAATGCAACATGGTAGTAAAAAGTATCTTCTCTTCTCCCCACTTAACTGCTTTAAATGCCCTATGTTCATTACAGAAAAAAAAATGACTGTCCTACTATTCTATGCTAATTCTAGCAACTTTAGTATTTCAAGTCATAGTATGACGTACAAATTCACTTTTTAAAAGTCATCTCAACTGGACCTCCCCAAAACAGCAACTAAAGTTGATCCCAAATATGCAGTTCCCAAGTTATCTGAAGTGAAACACTTTACACTGCTGTAGTTATGAAGCATGCTTTTACCAAAGTTCAATGAGCAGAAAGAAAAACACTGTTATCCTGATGAACAAAATAAATTCAGTAATTCCAAAGAGATTTTATTGACATGAAATTTAGCTATAATACTATGAATGGCATTCATTGCTTTGTCTGTGAATTGTCTTTTGAGAAAAAAAGGCCTACAATACCAATTTATTCATTTATTAAAAAATACAAACTACTAAATACACTCTGCTGTTACAGAAATGGCTCCTTTTGATTTCCAAATTTTCAAAACAGCATGAGATACATAGGACTATCACAAGCCATTTCCATGGAACAACCACCACTTTATATAACCGTACAGTTTGACTGTACATAGAAATACATGACACTGTACAAAATACCTTCAGAGCACATCTCTATCTGGAAGACACCTTGAAACAGCTACTGTACACCAACTCTTCATTTTACAGTAAAAAATCTTTATAAAAGCAAACAAAAAAACCCCTTAAATCTAATCTAAGAGATGCTGAAATAAGGCATGCAAACAGCTGTTTTTCCTTATGCACTCAGCTCTGATCCCAGGCTGCACTACTGAGCAGACAGGATCCCACAGTCTCTGCTGGCCTCTCTCGTCCCTAACAGGGCTGCTCTCGGGTGCTTCCTGCCTCTCACTGCCATCTCTTGGTCACTTGACTTTTACTGCTCAGAAGAAAGCTAAATCAGCAGTGCCAAACCCCAAAGAACCAAGGATGATTTTTACACACCTCTATCAACTACTCCAGCAGAAACACATACTAATACCAGCCTTGCTTCTAATGCCTTAGAAAACTATCTGCACTTGAAAGTCTAACTTTTTAAGCTTAAACCTCAACTCACTGGACCTGCATTTACAATGATATGGGAAGGCACTTTCTGTTTGATAACAGTCAGGAACTATCTCCATTCAAAAGCTCTGTTAAAAAAATGTGGTTTCCCTCATACAAAGTTTTAAAATACAAAGTCTGAGCATTGCTCTCAAGTGCTGGTACTATGGAAGCTCCAGCTGTACTATGTGCCAAAGGAAAGCACAGTGAGAATGCAGCATCCATTCTGACACACAACACAGTAGAAATCAACAGTACATACTCAGGCCTGTATATGGGCAGCCAGTAAACCAATCTTCCTCCCATCACCAGATATTCTGCCCCAAACTTCAAGAGGTCAAAAAAGATGTCACTTAGATGGTAACTGGATGAAACGAAGAAGTGATTTTCACTGCTGAGCAAAAAAAGTACAAGTGTAAGCGAACACAAGAGCACAGGCAAAACCTAAGTTTTTAATAACAGTAAATAAAAAAAAACAAACCAATACACTAAACCACAAAAGCACTTTCTGAGCTTTGCAAAGCTACCTAAGACAATCCAGGAGTACAACTTCTACTATGAGGAATACAACTTCTCAAGTTCTACCCTGTCTCTTCGACTTCCACATGTACTAAAGATGAGTCTAAAGAACCACGGGTATGTTTGCAATAGTTATTTCGCACAGCATCTTTCTAAAGGAATTAAAGTCAAAAAGCAAGGAAGGCCAGGCAGTGGAGAAGCCATGCAGTATCTCTGAAAAGAAAGGAGCAGCAGAAAATGCAAAAGAAAAAAGTTAAAGGTAAAATTACAGGTGTTCCATTTTAGAGTGATTTTGCAGCCTGCAGGGACCAAAGAGAACTTTGCTGGAAATACATGCTAATGGTGGGTCAAAGAAGTGAGAAATAGGATTCAAAATCTAAACACACACAAAGGATGAGGGAAAACAAAACCAAGAAGGTTTCAGGAAGTGACATAGTGGTTTTGCAAACAGAACAAAAAGGGATTTTCTTCTTTAACCATAATTGCTACCACTTTTTAACTTCTGACAGCCAACCAAGAGGTAATAAATATTCTAAAACTGCAACTGGGTTTCCATTAAAGCATATATATTCTATAACAGACAAGACAGTTTCCCTACCTTCTTTCAACCGATTTAACTGTTTCCTTTTGTGATCCCATTCTGCGAGGAGCTTCTCTGATACCATATGGTGCTAGACAAAGCAAAAGCAAAATGCAGAGATGAGAACCTCACCCTTTGTCCAAATAACATACAATTACACCGTACATACACAACAGTGCACAAACTGTGGCTTATACACGGTTTAAAAAAAAATGGAAAGCTTTCAGGAAGTAAAAGTCAGGTAAGGGAAATTTCTTCAAGATCTGCTTAAAGTTTCTTGCTCCAAAAACTATTTTAAAACTGTTTTAAGGAAATCCCTTCAGCTGTAAGAGCTATAAGGCATGTAATAGCCTACATGTTTGCTACATGTCAAAGACAATGCTGTGTTGTTTCTTAAAAGATATTCCTTTGATATCCTTAAAAGATATCCAACACGTGATAAATAATACCATCCTTTTTTGACAGACACAAATATGTCCCCTACAGCATTCAATTAACCTTTTTCAAAATAAAATTAAGTAT
Organism: Peucedramus taeniatus; assembly: GCA_013400575.1. Lineage (NCBI taxonomy): Eukaryota > Metazoa > Chordata > Aves > Passeriformes > Fringillidae > Peucedramus > Peucedramus taeniatus. Next base: position 398,757 of record WBNO01026706.1, on the reverse strand, counting down.
ATCAGAATTTCTTGTCAGCACATTACACAAATGGTAATTCTCACATATAAGAACCAGAGAAGGTTTCTTCTCATACGTTTTTGCACATTTCTAATAGCATAACATACTTACTTCATGATCAAGAAATCTGAGTTTGAGACTTGTTTCAGCATCACAGAAGCACCAATGTAACCACTGCAGAAGTTTTACAAATGGTTTCACACTCAATTCTAAATCCATATTAATATTCTACACTGTCTTGTTGCCAAACAGGCCAAATAAAAATTAGCAAGCAACCCACAAAGCCATACTTCCTATTCCTAATTAATATGACTATGTCATTGTAAAAGCCAGCACTTGAGATCAGAAATTGCTGTATCAAGGTCTTCATTTACCCCTTGGTTTCTTTTCCCTCTCATACAAGACAAATGGTGTTTAGTAAATAGGTTTCTAAAAGAGCAGAGGATCCTCTCTAACTGTTCTTGCTTCCAGTAGCTAACTGTATTGGAAACACATTAAAATTTCTCTTTGGAAGCATTACATTAAGCACTTAACACAAGCCTCCCAAAGTCCATCAGAGATGCATGGCAGACTCCAATGTGCTGCCAACAGCAACACAGACCATTCTGATTAGAAGTCTCTATGCATCCATCACGTCATACTTTTACTGAAGGAGACTTCTCCAAAGGATGATTTTCAGCCATATTGATTTCTGCTGGTGAACGTAACATTCTCTCCATGGAACAAAGTGTCATTGTCAGCTTTGTTACACATTCATAACTATCCTTAAAATAAATGCAGAGAGGTCAAATACAAATCCTATTTCCATAGTGTTGCTCCCAGCAATCATCACTGGAAACATGGAAGCTGCAGACCTGAGCACGTGTCCAGATATTTAATCAACGTACATAGGCAATAATGTTTTAGTCGCTGTTACTGGGCAACAAAAGGCAGTAACAAACTTACGGTCTGTAATGATTGCATCAAACAACATCCCTTTTCTCCATACTGGTCTTGAAAAATCAGCCACAAGTGCATCGAGGTAGTATTTCTCTAAACCATACTGTCGGAGATTAGCTCTGATATTTTCATCTGGCCCTCTCCACTTCTGGTTCTTTCTGCTTGCCTTGCCTGGAAGGGGAATGGAAAGGAAAAAAAACCATACTTAACAAGAAACTATTATATAAGAAAAGCTTTCATATACTCTACTATTTAAATTAAAGGAAAATAACGTGAAAAAAAATTTTGTGACAAATGTCACAAAAAAACCCTGTCAAAAGTACTTGCAATAAACTTCACAAGTAGTAAGGAAAAACAAAAATACATGAGAAAAGTTCTGCTGCACCACCTGCATAGGGTGTCAAAGAACACATTTACAAAAATGTTGGTTTGCAAGATGCTCTCTCCATCCAGCAGTCCCAACCCTGTCCACTAGGTCAAATATAATTTGCATATTTGCAGAGAAGTAACAATGAGATTAGGGTTCCTGGGTTAGTTCTTGAAGAGGTTCCCACATCATAGATTAAAAGAGCACACAGCTGTGGTAATTATTATTTGGAATTTTGTTTTGGTCTTCATTATTCTTTTTCAAAAATATTTTCTGCTTAAAAATAAGATAATAACTTAACTAGCATCCATGTAAATTGGTGAATAAAACTAAGCATGACCAAATAAATCCTGTGAAGATTATTGCTGCTTTAAAATCCACTAAGTATCATCTGCTACCATCAGTATTCTTAAATTACAGAGGGTAAGATTTCAGTGGCTTTGAAATATGTAACATACCTAATCCATGTATTGTGTTGTAATCTATATCAGTACCACACACATATGCCCCAAAATGTGCTGAGGAGATCAGAAGGCCACCTACACAAGGGAGAAAAGAGGCAAAGTATAAGCTTCTGTCATAAATGTCACCTGTGTTAGGATTTTTTCCTCAGGAACTTCAGGAGCCTACAGCAGCAGCACACTAGACCCGGGGAAAAGAAAAAAAAAACCAAAACAAACACTAAAAAAAGAAGTAGAACTATCAACCAGTTAGAATCACTATGTAATTATAATCAGACATAATAACACTAAGTCCTTTGTCTGCTCTATATGCTTTTTCTTATCTTGCTATGCCCAATGTCACTCCTCATCTCTGGAGATCATTCAGGAGTTTTGTTTATGGCTTTTTGTATTTTAAGCAGTAAGATCCTTTTATCATTACATGAACCAAAACTTTTGATTCTACTTTGCAAGGAGCAGAATTTCAAACTGCTGTCAAACAATTGGAAAAATCATCACTAAACAAATTGCAGTCCTGTTGTGTCTGTTCTCAAAGCCAGTTTCTTTAATGGTGTCTAAAAATCAAACTCCTATAAGGTAGCTATTCCCATGTTGTAAGAAACAATGGTCAAGAGCCTTACAAATGTAAGTATCTCCAATGTAAACACAAATATCAAAAAAGTTTCTGTAATGGTTTTCAAGCGTGAAAACTACATACAAATACATTTGTCTGTGAGTAGGCTGCCTACTTTCTCAGTAGTTTTACCAATGTACTTATTTTGTAATAAAATGAGTTTTTTTAATTACTGCTGTTGCGACATGCCTTCCTAATTAAAAAAGAAAAGAACACCATACCAAAAAAAAGTGTGATTTCCCCTTGAAACTGACAACAGCTGAACAGCCCACAGAAAAGAATGAATGACATTAACTCTTCAACAGCTTCCAAAGGAAACAGATAGACTGCAGGAGATGAACAGATACCTGTGTGGTCAAGTTATTAATAAAGAGGTCTGTGGCTACCAGAATGATTTAGAATAGAACAAGGCTGTGAGCCCCACTGATGTCAACAGTCCTGCTAAATAAAGGGGATGACTGCTGCAGGATGAAGGCCTGACAGGGCACAAGCTGGCTGGGGAGGGGTGACACCAGTTCTCTCATTCACCAGGAGCATGGAAGGAAGCATCTCAGGTGGTTGCACTGTCCTGAGCCACCCACTGAGCACCAGCAAATCTCTAATGTGCCCTGTGTGCACCAGAAAACTTCTGCACCATATGGTAACAAACTCTACCAAAACCAAAGGTGAGCGAGAACAAAAAAAACTTTTAATATTCCTCTGCTTTTTCTTGTGAAATGGATCAGGGAAAAACAAGATTACTCACCCCATAGGAATCACCCATTTCCCTTCTTGGCTGCAATCCCTCAGAACAGATGGGCAGTACATCCAGAGGGTCAAGACAAATTTAGCTAGCCCTGACCCCAAGTATGGCATACCACCCAGTCCTACAAAAAAAGTAAGAAGAAAGTCCTTTGCCCATCTAAGAATGTTTTCAATTACAGGCAAAAAAAGAAGCTTGGAAATCATGAATGTACAGCTTTTATTAAATCTCAGCTTGTACTAGTTCAGTTGTGTTCATGCAGAAGGTGCATGGATACTCATATACCTTTACATGGCCAGCCCTTTGATCAGTATATGAAACAGACACGTACAAAGGGTTAATCAGGGATTCACTTTGTCCCTGGTGACTTGTAGCAGAACGATGATGGCACAGAGCTTCATGCCTTTCTATCACACACTGCTCCTCCACCTCTTCAGCACAGATGAGGTCTGGTCCTCCAGGATGTCAAAGAAAAACATCCTGTCATTTACAACTATGCACTATCACAAATATCTTCCAAAAGAACAATCAACAAGATTATTGAGATAACTTGAAATGACTGTCTAGGAGGAAGCACAAAATATCCAGGTATTTATTCTTCTAGAAGATTCCTTCTGCCCAACACTGAGGAAAGAACAACTAAACATGGATGGAAGTCAAAAACATAGTCTTGGCCATTCCAATTCTGCTCAACAATAAAAAGGGGAATCAAGTCTTCTAAAAGCTAGTCTGGCTGAAGAGCATTTTCTATTCCAAGGAAAAATGCCAACTGTCTATTCTTATACTAATATGAAAGACTTATGATTTGCCTTATGCAGCAAAAACCAGTTTGTTTGCAACTAGCAAGAACCATTTTGCAAGGCCATTCTGGTTTGGTACTGTTCACTTTTTCAGTGCAAAAAAAAAAAAAAGGCAGAAACACAGCCAGGTAACAAAGCTGCGCTAATAAAGAAATCTGAACTGCAGTTCTTCAAAATGCTCCTCAGATCCTGAATATATATTTTTCCAAAGCCATCAGCTCAAAATGACTGCATCACTCTCAACTCCAAACAACTTCCCAGAAACTCCAGCGACAGGGCACTGTTGTACTGACAAGCTTGAAAATCTTCTGAATGTCCTCAAGAGACAACTGAAATTCCTAGGGTTTACTCAAAAGAAGTAAGTGAAAAAGCCACTGTTATTTAGTCATAAATACACTCTACCAACAAATGACATGCCACCCAGTATCTCCAGTGTCCCCTTTAATCCCTACCCTTTATTACAAATGTCTAACAAAAAAAAATTAAAATTGTAATTCAAACTACTAGGCAATTTGGGGGGAGTTTTGTATATGTTACCTTTTGAACTGAAACACAATTTTCATCTTGAATTTCTATAGCTTCATCATTTTAATGTGATTTTTCTTCTTCTGTCTTTACCCTTCCTTTTTATTTTTCTTCAATTTTCACTCCCAAGAAGCTTGATGCTCTCATAGACTTTATTTTGTGATTTAGGTAAGCAGGTTTTATAATAAGACAAAAAGCCATAGACACCAAAACGAAACCAACTCCTAAGAGAGTAGAGGAATTTCCTGAACCTTTCCAAGAACAAGCACAAGAAAAAGGAGGAAATTTCCTAAGGTATTAAACATGAAAAAATCAGGTCCTATATAAAAAAAATTTAAGGCAAAAACATAGAGTTCACCAAACCCTTCTTTTTCTGAAAATATCATATCCATGCTCTTTTTCTATGGCACAGAGAAAACACATGCTAATAAGAATTTATCCTACTAGTGACCCTACTAGTGTAGTCTTCTCTCTCCCTGACTTCTCTGCAGGGACTTTTCTTCATCTTCCCATTAATGTAAGTATTTTTAAATCTATGCATTTCACATGTGGTCACCTTGATTAAAGTTCAGCAAGTTGAACATGAGTCAGCAGTGCCCTGGCAGCCAGGAGGGCCAGCCCTGTCCTGAGGGGCATCAGGCACAGCAACACCAGCCACAAGGGAGGGGATTGTCCTGCTCTGCCCTGCACTGGGGCAGCCTCACCTCGAGTGCTGGGGGCAGTTTTGGGTGCCACAATATAAGAAAGGTATTAAAATATTATAGAGTGTCCAAAGGAGGGCAACAGGGATGGTGAAGGGCCTTGAGGAGAAGCCAAATGGGGAGCAGCTGAGGTGACTCGTTCTGTTCAGCCTGGAGAAGAGGAGACTGAGGGGAGACCGCAGTACAGTTTAGAGCTCTCTCTCTAGGGGAGGAGGAGGGGCAGGCACTGATCTCTTCTCTTTGGTGACCAGTGACAGGACCTGAGGGAATGGCCTGAAGCTGTGTCTTGGGAGTTTTAGGTTGGATATTAAAAAAATAGTATCCAGAGGTTGTTGGGCACCAGAACAGGCTCCCAAGGGAAGTGGTCACAGCCTGACAGAGTTCCAGAAACATTCGGACAATGCTCTCAGGTGCATGGTGTGACTCTTGGGGATGGTTCTGTGCAGGGCCAGGAGTTGGACTAGATCCTTATGGGTTCTTTCCAACTCAGGATACTCCACGATTCAATTCTAAGATTCTAGGTCAGAAACACAGCCTTTGCTACATTTTTGAAGAAACTACTATAGGTAGCTTAATACAATATACTCTGCTATAATTATATGGCACAAGCTGACACAATAGATCAACTATTTCACATACAGATGAGTTTCCCTGAGGCAAAAAGTGCTTCTATGCCATGCACAGCAATATGTGGAATAAAAGCTCCCCCTCCTGGCTAAGATAAGGAAAGCTCAGCTGTGGAAGGGCACCTTGTGTGAGCAATATTATCCTGAAGACAGGCTGTAACAGCACAACAAAGTGCTCCTCATAGAATGCTGCCATGACCTCCCTTCTGCTGTGTTGTGCAGTATGACCAGAAGTGCCCTCACCAGTCCCCTAAAGAGCCAGTTCTAAAATGCTGCACTTTGTAACATCCTGAAAGTGACTGCAGGAAGTGCTTAGCCAAATCCCAATTCTTGGTCACTTTGATCTTAAGCAGCCCATGATACACATGGATCGGGTGTTTAGGCCATGCGGCATAAAACACAACAGTGAAGACAGATCTTTTAAAAGTGCGAAATAAACTGTTTACATCTTTGGAATTTGGTCTCCTTCCTCCAAAATCTCTTTCAGGTTAACAAACCATTAATGTTATAACCGTCATTTTGCCTTTGGTATCATCTCAAATATCTGTTGAGCACCAGAAGTCATGACACCAGGTAAAAGCACAAATGCAATCTTCCAGTTCTTCCCACCAGCAAAAAAAAAAAAATATACATATATATATACCTGTTCCAACAAATGGATCATATACAATGTCATTGGGTTTTACTCTCCCATGGTTTGCCATGATGAAAGAGAGGCAGGCATCCATGCTCGTATTTCCAATGAAGTGTCTCTTCTTTACACTGTAGGATTCAATGAGTTCTCTTTGGCCATCTGCAATCTGTTGAAACATTTAAAACCCCATAAGATCCTGGATACAAGATATAAACAGACACTAACAGACTTGCTTTAGTGACGCCATCCAAAACCAGGTAACCTCACTTCATAACACATCACCTTGCTTTCTGACATTTGAAAATATGACAGACTTCTTCCCAAGCAACAGCTATCTTGGTTTTACACCTGGGTAAATTCTTCAAGACAGAGGTTAAAGATGTACAAACATTTTAGAGAGAAAATTCTTTCTAAGAAATTACAATTAGAGCAACTTTGCTATTATTCAAAGCATCAGAAAAACAATTCCTGGCAACTCAGAGTTAAAAGGATTTCGAAAATACGAGGATTAGACACGCACGTTAACACATGCATGCACGCACACAGATGCTTAAGGTCAGACAGAATTTCTTTTTTCACTGGCATTTCTGTCCCACTCAAAAACTAAATTTAGGATAGCGTTGACAGGTGAGAATTTGAGGGAAAAGCAAACAAAGACCAAATGCTGGCATTTTTACATCAGACTTCCAAAGTACGTTGGAGAAGACCAAAGCAATCCAAAACAAAACATATTCAAATGCTATGCAACACTATCCCCCCACCTCTGCTCAGCACCAGTCTTACTGGGTTAACAAAATACACCTGCTTATTTTTTCAGGTTGGTTTACTCATTTTTAAACATTTCAAGAATTCAGCACAGATGGCACAACAGCTGCAATGTTTTGCAGCATTGCCACAACCCACAGTGCTCACACATCAATCACAGGCATGGAGAATATTCACAGGCCCTAACAGATCCCTTGAATCTCTAACTTCCCTGTAACACAAGCCCCTGACTATAGCTACACAACCTCTGCAGTGGTTCTCCCTCCTTTCAGCTGCCCTTAACCCAGGACATTGCAAGCACATATTCCCAGCAGTGGCTAGTGTCATTCTGGGAGATACCCTTTGAGGAGCTACTTTTCCCTCACAAAAACATGTAAGACCAGATCAAATTTCCTCAGGATATCCTAATAAGGTTTAGAGTGCATATGGCCAGCAGGCAAGAACACTTGCAGTGAGACTACAGATGACAGGCTCCAGACAGTGTTTGCTGGAAACAAACTTGGTTTGAACTTGGTTCCTTCTGCACTGTCAGTGTTCCCTCGGGCAGGTACCTGCCAGTGGGCTGGACTCACTGATGTCCAAAGCCTCAGGGATCAGTCTGCACCTTTCCATGGAGGTGCCTGCCAGGGTCACCTGAAGCACTTACAGAATGCTCCAGTGAGGCTGATGCCACTCAGCAGGGCCACAAGCCACCTACAGCTCTGTACATCTTTCTATGTGTTTGGAACAGGTGCTTTCAGCTGCAGCTAGGTCCAAAAAAATGTAACACACCACCCCAGCTGTGCTGAGTTCTCTCAGTGGATGGCAAGACAAAGGTGGGTTTCCAGATACAACTTCATATTTTTCCACCTCTAAATTGTCCAGTAAAGCCATTTTTTTCCTAGTCAAAGTAAGGACTCCCAAGATTTGCTTCAGAATATTATACAAAGACAAATTGAGACAATGGTATTTTCTGCTTCTATTAAAAGTCTAAACACTTTTTATATTTAAACTGAAGTACACTCTCCTGAAAACACAAGCTTGTAAGAACTGCTCAAAGCAAACATGCTCACGCACCCATCTACCAAAATACAGATGAATGGGGTCTTCTGGAACATCGTTTGGGTTCATTCCATAATCTTCCAAAATCCAAAATATGTGTTCTGGATTCTTTAAATTTACTTTTCCTTTGAATGGCAGAAATTCAAGGGCCTATACAATAAAGAAAAACAGAGTCAAAAATAAAGAGTCAAAATTTTTTAAATAGGTACCTTCCCCCCCAAGGAAAAAAAAAAAAAATCACCAAAAAAACCTCAATTTCACTTGTGAGAACTAGCATATTAGTATTAAAAAGTTCAGTTTTCATTGTTTTTTTGAAATGCTTTTCTTCTACACAAAAATACCTCAAATGATTAAGGATTAGAAATTGGGAACCATAACACTTTTTATTAATTGAACAGAACTCAACTTCAGAGGAAATTCACTGTGCATATTAATTATGCAATTTTCAAGTTACAGAAGCTACATTGATGATGAACAATGGGAGGTGAAATTTCAGTGATGTGCAGCTACAGCAGTTTACATACTTAGCTTAGTTACATACTTAGCTTAGTTTACATACTTACTTTCATGTACACAAAAACTGAACAGAGAAAAATAGCTACAACTTATACAGATAATTTCAGTCTCTGTAAATGAAGTAAATTGAACAAATAGGTGCCAAAATAGAATGTGGAAAAGCAGAAATAAACAGTAATTTGGAAAATTTTCCTAAATGATTCACTGATACAGTTAGGAGGAAAGCACAAGTACAGATAAGAACATGATGACAGAACAGGAGATCAGCACACAATCCACAGCTTGCAGCTGAAGTCACTTGTTCCACATTCTGCAACAATAAAAGCCTAATAAGGATTATAACCTAACTTTGGCCTTATAAAAGGCCTTATAATTTATAACCTAACTTAATAACCTAACTTTGGCCATTTCAATCTTTTCAGTAATAAGCTACAGTGTCCCCAGCACATTGGGCTGAAATCAGCAGTGATATTTGTTTGGCACTGTATATGCCTTAAACAGCTGGTTTATAGGGAGGGAAAAAAAGTCTTGAATTTTGAGAGAATGTTAATTCAGACACAAAAATCTCATTTAGAACTGATAAGACATAAACCATAAACTTCCTTAAGATCTTGAAGAAACTTAAATACACTGACAGAGTGGAGTAAGAACAACATGAAAAGATCAAACTAAATGAAGATTTCTTAACCATCTACTTACATCAATCTTTTTTATTTTCTGTGCTTGGGTCAGTGTTTTATTAAATGTATGAATATGTACTTTGTAAGTAGAGTCTGACTGTAGATATGGAAGCTGAAAAAAAAAGGCAAAGACACTTTAATTAGTACAGATGTAGTGCTATTCCTTATGGGCTTAAGGAATCCTAGTATCCAGATTTTTTTATATATACCATCTTGTCTGTTGGATAGTTCTTCAAAGATGCATAGAGTTCCCCTGCAGATTTTCCATGGCCCCACAGTTCAAATATAGACCTGAAATTACAAAGTTTTTGAGAGTGCAGTCACACAGAGCAAGGGAAATGCCTTACAGATACTTATTCCTTTTAACGTACTTGGCCAATGTATTTGGGCTTTAATTAATGGAGTATTAAAGTGTGGCATTTAATTCTAGGCAAATGTTTTAATTTTTGTTCGTAACAAGTATTTTTAATCACTGATATTTCACTGATGCTTTTCTTTGTTTGGTAACATGTGCCAAAAGCTTTTAGAGCTTTTCATATTGATTAGCAGTGCAGTGGAGGTACTCCAATGATTTTATTCTAAAACTAACACATCTCTCCACAGCCAGCAGTAGGACAGAAAAATAAAAATGGGCTAGTTAAGCTTTTTAAATAGAATTAGCATGTATTAGCTGAGAGTGCATGGTGTGCAGAACATCTGCAAGCTGTTTTGTCACATTTTACTCCCCTAGCTGCCTGCAGCTGCTTTTTGAAGTGCAGTGCTCCATTCTTTAGGCAAGAGTGGAGAGCCCAAGTCATTGTAGGTAAAACTGAATACCTGAGATAAGCACTCAACAGGGACTGTGCAATAGTCTGAAGAGGAGACCAAGCTCTGAAGAACACAGCACAGACACCACAAATTTAGTATGGTCAGAGGGACATAACACACCTAGGCTGCTTCTCATCCTGAACCATACTTCAAGGCCTCTCTCATGCACCTCACTGGAAAGCATGTTATTCAGACACCTCTAAAAAGGACCAGCTGGAACAATCACTCTCCAGCATATTCTTGTGCTCTTGAATTTCCTAGAAGGGACCTCTGCTGCAGCAGTCAGGGATGAAGGCTCCAATGCCAGCACTGAGGGAGGATGATACGACCTTTCCCTTCCATGATTGCCAGTTTCCAGGTATCCCTGGTTTTATCTTTCAATTCTAACATATTTTAGAAAAAGTCACTAACTCAGCACTATACAAGGCACATAAAATATGAGTGACACTACAAATGCTGTCTCTGGAGTGAAGAACACCATTTTGAGACCCTGAACTGATGGAACACTGAGTAGAAGACAGACAGGCATGCTACATGATCAGTCCTACAGGAATCCTACAGGCTCCAGTAACACCTTCTCAATTCTACAAGAAATCAGAGACTCTTTATTTTATGACTCCATACAAAATACATATTTGCCACAATAGAACAAAATTCCACTGCTTATGTTATTATTTACAAGATTTTTCATCTCTTACTTTGCACATACTGTCCGCTTCATTAGTCCTCTTGCCATCTCTTCTGAAGGAATATTGAGAATCCAAAAGGGAGACTGCAATCAAGAGAAGGCAAGTTACACAAATACCTAGCTGCAGGATGTCATATGAATTACACAACTACACTATTTTGTTCTATAAAGACAGAATGTGCATACTAAAGATTATAAAAAAAAAAAAAATACATCTGTTACCTTTAACCATACAGAAAACATGGGGATAAAATAATTAATCTGAGACAAAACTGTTTACTCAGCTTGAATGTCTGAGAAATTCTGTTATGTATTTAATTTCTCCAGCATAACTGACTTGGTAAAATATTGTTTGCTCTTCTCTTGATTATTCATCTGCTAAAGACTGGAAACACCTTGTTACACACAGGCAGTAACTAAATCCCAGTAACATTCTCTGACCAAGCAGTGAGACCAGAATCATATGGCTTCCTAACTACACCCCTCCTCTGTCTCACTGATTTAGAGGCAAACACTAATTCCAAACTGCTGCTGAGTGTTTTCAGGGTTTAGCTATCCTAAAAACAAACAAGAGCCTCCCAGCAGATGGCACTGCTGGTAAATGAAGACAACCTGAGGTGCATTTTGTGCATCTTTTTTTCTAGTTCTGAGTCTTTACTGAAATTGAGAAGTCTTCAGTTTTGGGAAGATTCTCGATTTTACTAAGAAACGTCAAAATTTATTCAGCTACCTACAATTAACAAAAATACGGTAAAGAACATACTTGCAGACCACTCAAGTAAAATATTTGGTCCTGACTTACATTTACACGAATTTCCTGCTCACCACTGAATTGTCCACCACAAAGGGAGAGCAATGATGTTATTTCCTAAAGTGAAAATATAAAGGTTTTAGAATATTATAAAGAAGAAAAGGAAAAGAGAATAAAGAGAAAAGAGAATAAGCAGCATGACACAAAATCTAATGTAAATGGTGGATAGGGCAAAAGTAAATTCAGATTGTATGTACTGTTAATGAACTGAAAATTAAGACTTCCCTGCTATAAACACAGCTTTCCGAAAATTCATTGGCACATGTCAGGAAAATTTCAGTAAATAAACCCCACCATTTTGCATGTTATCCATCATCACAACCTTTATTGGTCAATCCTATACTCTCACAACAATATTCCTCTTACAATATTATCCATTCTCCTCTTAAAACATTTTTCTGACTAGTTCACATAAAAGTGATGTTTCACTAGTAACACTGACCCAGGGCCAGGATCTGCAGATCATCTGGCTAAAAAAAAATCTGTCCTTGCTTGTTTCATTAAGTTTTTTGGCAAATCATGTTCCTAGCATAGCTCATCACAAATCCAAACAAGCGGAGCAGTCACCAAAATAAAAGAGAAAGGGCTCTGCTTCCTTCAGCAGCCATATCAACCAGGTGTCACCAAAACCTTGGTGATAAAAAGAAAAACTTTCTGTGCTGCATAGGTATCATCTTTTTACTTCATCTTATGACCTTGCCTAAAGAAAAATTAGGTTGATCATAAATGGAACTATGATTCCAGTCCCACTAAGTAAATAGGAAAAAGAAGAGAACCTTAATGAAAAGAAGGAAAATAAAAAATTCAAGACACATTAGACATTTTGTAACGCGTAACAGTCCAATCGACGAGGGAACATCACCCCGTGAAACAGACCATGGCACTGAGTGCCACATCCATTCATCTTCCCCTGAACAGCTGCAGGGACGGTGACTCCAGCAGCTCCCGGGGCAGTCAGTCCTTCTGGAGAGGCCCCGGCGTGTGCCCAGGGCAGCACCAGCCATCCCTGCACCCAGGGCACGCTGGCGGGAGCTAGCGCATAACTTAAACAAACTTTAAAATTAGTCACCAAAGCAAAAAACCTGAAAGCATTTTTGTAACCCCAGCTTCCGCTTCTCACGTGGAGCCCCAGGTATTCTGCTGGCAACCTCTCCTAGCGCCAGAGGCTCTGGAAAAGCGAGCGGCAAGGAAAGTGCTGCCTAAAAGCCACCACGCGGAGGCTCTCCATGAGCCTGGGGCAGGAGGAGGAAAAGGGAGCCTGGGGGTCCCTTCCCACAGGACGCGGGGAGCGGTGAGGGAAGAGGCGCGGGGCGCTCCGAGCCGCCGGCTCTCCCGGAAAGAGGGAACCCCGGCTCCTCCGGCACACCCGGGACCGCGCCGCCCGGGAGCGCCCCGGAAGAGAGGGGAGGAGAGGGGACGGGAGGGGAGGGCAGCGCCTCATCCTGGCCCCGGCCGCGGTCCCAGCCCCGGCCCCTGTCCCAGACCAGCCCAGCGCAGCGCTCACCGGCAGGCGGAACTCGAGGTGCTCCTGCGCCAGCAATAGCAAATAGCGCCGAAGCGCCGGGGCCGCCAGCGCCATGGCCGGCCATGCTCCGCCTCCCGCATGCGCCGCCGGCGGGGAAGGGCGGGAGGAGCCCGGGAAGGGGCGTGTGGCGCACAGACCGCCGCGGCCCCTGCGGTGGGACGCGGGGCTGCGCGAACGCTTTGGGAATTTCTGCTCGTTTCATCTTCTCATCCTCCTTGTAGTTATGTTTTGGGTGTGCTTTATCACGCACGCCACGTGTCAGTGCAGCAGTGCCTGCGTGTGGTTTATAAATAACTCCGTGTACACTGGGGACACGCTCCCTCAGGGGTGTTTCACTGTCAGGGGCGCGCTGCGGCCTCTCCCGGCCACATTTAAGGATCTGGAGCATTAAATAACATTAAGAATTAACAGATGCCAAAGGAGTCGCATTCCTTTTTCCGTGGGAAGGAGGTCAGCGCCGGCGGCGTGGGTGTCGCAGCAGGTAGAGAAACACATTCCCAGGAAAGGGGCAGAGGTGTGAGGGTCCGGCAGAGGGGCAAAAAGGGGTTTGTCTTGTGGATTATGTTTTCATATCTAGTCTTGATAATTGTAATCCCGTACTCACTGTTGTGTGGATCTGAAAGGTTCATTTTATCCAGATTTTGGTAAGCTGTTTATTAGGACCAGGCCAGATCAGCACTGAACTCATGTTCTGTGTTTTATATGCTGATGTTGTTTGGGTTGGCTGGTTTTTTTTTTTTTCAGTTTTCTGGATTTTTTTCTGGATGGCTAAGATTTTGCTCATGACCTGTGAGCACTGCACAGGACACCTTCTTGATGTATCTCCATAATCTCATCCTGCAGCTTTTCCAGTTATCCCTTCCTGCAGTAATCAAAACTGAGGTTACTGTGAAGCTTTAGCCCTGATGATTGACAAGAAAGCAATCTAAAGCGACCTGGCACCTAAACGAGAGCTTTCCTAGAAGAGAAAGAAAAGAGGTAGATGTGGGTCTGGCTTGTTCACCTCAGTAGTTGAGTGCTGAGACACAGCAATAAGCACATTGCTGAACTGCTGACAAACCCTGCGAGCCTGATACTGCTTACAAGATCTTGGAATTGCTGAGAGAGCTTTAGTGGAAGAAGTCTGCTTTTATTTTTCAATCTGTCTCACTTTAAATTTCTTAGCAGTATTGCTTCCATTTTAGAAACTCCTTAGAAGGGGTCGTTGGTGTTATTTTTAAGCTTAATCTCTTTGAAACTGGCCTTTGCTCACTTTATCTGCACTCCTTTACCTTGGGAGCATCGCCGTTTCTTCTCTCAAGGTGAATACCTGTTTTTCACTGATACTGTTTCCTACAGAAGACTTTAACAAAAGCCCTGTTTTTTTATTGCTTTTAACTTGAGGATCCATGCATAATCTCTGGCAGTGTATACATGTTGCTCTACTTAGTTTGAAAGTGAATGTACCTTACTAAGTAAGATTTACGGAGTATTTGATTCTCACATAAAAACAAAATGCTTTTCAGATGCTGTGTTTGGAAGCAGAACGTACATTCCTATAATGCCACTCAGGAGAATCAAGCAGTTTGTTAGTGTGGATGTGGGGAGTCATCTTAAAAACATTACGTAACTCTTAACTCTTCTAGGGAGGGAAAGGAAAAAAATTTGCACTTTTTATCCTTCAGGGGAATTTTATATACACACAAAGTGTAATTACTCAACTTGAAATTTATCCAGGAAGCTAGAATTAACCACCTTCCTCTGACAAAAAATATAACAATGGTAATATACAACAATCACGAGTTTCAATTTAAAAGTGAGAAACCATGAAAGAAAAGCCTTTATTTCATGTGTGCTGTTACTTATTATTCCCAATTCCCTTTTCTGGCCATCATGTTGCCACTCTATGCTCAACTCCTGCACTCTTCTAGACCCAGAGGCAACACAGATGTTTTTTGACTGACCTGGAGGTTCTGCTGGGAAATTTAAGGAATCCTGTCCCTGGTCGTGGGTTCATATGCAACAGCACCAACGTATGTATGTGGGCAAATGCCCATGAAAATTTAATTTTAAAACAACAATCATTTCAAAGTACAGAAATACCCAATCTGTAATTCAGCTGTTAAACTGTTTCAGAATTTGCATTTCTTTTCATTTCCCCGTAGAAAATCCAGCCATAATCCTGTGTTTTAACTTCAAATATCAGCTCTACTTATGTGCTACCTGGAAACTCCGTCTTGCGTATTTCAGCAGGTGAACGATACGACCCGGCAAAGACATGGCTATAGCACATTCAGATCTCTGTAGGGATATTAAAGTCTGTTTCTAATTCACCCGAACGACCACGTCCCGCACAGGTAGTCCATACTCCAAGCGCATGGAGTGCCACAGGTGGTGGGCAGCCCGCGTACCGGGAGCGGTGAGGCGCTCGCTGCTCTGCCTGCCCGCGGGCTGTAGCCGGCAGACATGGCCGTGCAGCGCAGCCTTTTAAGGGAGAACAATCCATTCTGCTTTTGTCTTCCTCGCTAAATAGGGTGTTGCAGACGGAGACGCGCTCTCTAACTGGATTTTTACTTCTCCTTGCAGTGCCTGATGAGGAATGTCCCCCTGCTCCCACCATGTATTGGCGTTTCGGCTCCAGATAGTATTTTCTGTGCATAATAACTAACACAGTCTGAGGGAGCCTTGTCGTCACGGCGTGAATTCGTCCACCTTTAATCAGCGTTCAGGCAGGAGAGCGGCTCCCCACCCCTGTGCATGGGTTGGTGTGCCAGTGCTGCCGCTCGGGAATGGTTCGCTCTCTCCGCAGCTCAGCCAGCACTGCATCAGATGGTTTGGGAAGTCAGCGGGGCTGCCGCGTACCAGGATAAAGTTCTTGGAAAGGCGTCACTGCAAGAAGAGTGAGTACTGCGCTATGTGTTGCACGGAGGCTGCGGGGTTTCTTCGGTAACTGCGGGATCGGTGGAGCACCGTGTAATCTTGTAAGCATAATTTATTGCCCGGTGTTCCTAAATTACTTCTGAATTTCACCTGAATCACTTTTACTTTCTTCATTGCTGTAGAATGATGAGTGGACATAAAATCTTCAGATATTCAATCTCTTTTTCAGCAGACTTGCCTCTCACTGGGACAAAACTCTTCCAGAAAATATCAGGCTGATTTGTTGTTTTTCCTTCACAGCTGACATTGCACACAGGAACCACAGTTATAGCCAGTCACTGATTCGTTTCCTGCTTGTGTGCCATAAAACATTTTCAGAAATGGAAGGAGAAAAAGGGCAAAGTGCTAAAGCTACCAGTGCAGTGGGTGACCTGAGGAAAAGTTGGCAGACCTGGGCAGAGGATCACATTGAATATCAGAGGAAGAATCCATTCAGCAGTGACGACAGGCTTGCATCTAAACCTGCACACACTCACAGAGGAGATCCTACCTATGGGAGACCCCCTGAAGGGTCTCGGACAGAGCAGAGAGGGAAAGATGCCCACTCACACGTGGGCAAGGAAGTAGAAGAGCTGTGCTTGATCATCCGGAGAACTGGAGAGGTGGGAGAAGATGGACACGTGAGTGTGACATTCGGGCAGCTGTTTGAAACATATGTGACTATTTCCAATAAAGTAGTGGGAATCTTGTTAAGAGCCAGAAAACACGGTCTGGTTCATTTTGAAGGTGAAATGCTTTGGCAAGGAAAAGATGATGATGTGGTCATCACTTTACTACAATAAGACTTTGTCCTGGAATGAACTTTGCTGCATGGTTTCATTTGGAAAAACATATCTAGATACCATCTTCACAGGTTTTGGTTACAGAATTTCAACTCAGCTACCTACTGGGACACAAGCAGGAGAGGAAATGGGCAAGAAGGATATTTTTGTAAAAATGGTAGAGATTTGGACAGAAATCGCAGATTATGAGCTTACCCCATCACTCTGACATTGGATTGTCCTTATTATCATCTGCTAGCAAGTATATGAAAGTTCTTCAAATAACTCTGCTGGCCTACTGCTTTTAGGTTACTGAAAGTATAAATTACTAACTTGCTAGCCTACAACACTGATTCCTGCAGGTTGTGAAATACTTACTGCGTGGGAGAATGGGATTTGTAAAACACGGAATTGAAAACTCTTGTGGGAATTCATATACTTCTTCAAAGAAAGAGCCTGGTATATAACAGAAGTTTAGGTTCAATCTCACATGGGTAAACTGAATAAATGGAAGTTATTTTCATGAAGTGGATAGAAATTTCCAAACTTACAAAAATATCAAAGCAAGAATACTTGATGGTTCCTAAATTAGTTGCATCTTGCTAGGATTTTGGACAGCTGCACTGGTTCTGGTATTTAATAGTCTAATCTTACACTCATATCTTCTCCAAACCTTCGTGTCTCTTGTTCTTTTTTTTTTCTATCTGACACCATTTTTACCTTTTCTGTTCTTCTAACGCTTCAGAAGTCCACAAAGCTCTGCAGCCTTTTCACGAATTCAGCTATACCGCTTCATAGAAAGTAGGGTGCCACAGTGTAAAGATGCAGAAGTCAGCAGAAACTCTGTATTGGGGCACCTGTGCATTCATAAGGAAAAAAAAAAGGCTCTTCTTTCCCCAAAATGTAGCGATGTTTTTTACTAGAGGAGAGTGGAGATACTGTAGTGCCAAATGCATAAAGTATGGCAGCACAGCCCCATACCTCATTTACCTGCTTTCAGAGCACAGTTGTGAGCTCTTCAGAAAGAAAAGGAAAGGATTGGTTATATAACATAGTTGTAATAATACTATGAAAAATAATCGGGAGTTGTATTTACAATAGTTCCCACCAATAAAGCTGTATAGTTAGAAATCTAAAGTTCTATTTTTTAGCAGTGCAAACAGAAGTTTCTGTGTGGTGTTAACTACACTACTTGATGGGTCTTTAAAGTAAGATACTCTTCTTGCATCAAAAGTATATTAAAATTTAATGTAAGTTAGGAACTTGATAAAAGTGGCGTGTAATTTTATGCTATTTATATAAAAGAACGTCTGTTGCAAAAAGCCTAAAAGAATGGGGTTTTGTTTTGATGTTTTCATCCAATGGGGATTTGCACCAAACTAAGTCTTTGGCTGAGGATTTCATTATTACCCTGCCTCTTTTTTTTTTTTTTTTTTCTGATGAAAAGACAATGAAAAGAGAAAAGGGAAAAAAAGGAATGAATTAATGTGCTGAAATAAGTATATCTGGGGAACAGGGCAGTCAGATGCAGGTAGAGAATGGATTTTAATCGCCACATAATTTTACCACATTGGAAAAAGGGGAATATGTGCTGCACCAGGCACTCTTGGTGTGCTTCCTTAGGTTTCAAACCTACTGTTTCTTTCTAAACAGATCTACATCTTGCAGCTGAAAAAGAAGACATGTAGTTTGGATCTTAACATATTTAAAATGCTTTGTTCTTTTGGGAAAGGCTTTTCTTGCCAAATGCAAGTATACATGACGTGAGCATAGCCCAGGGTATTTCAGCTCCCATTAGAGGAAGTCTTTACATGCATTCAGATTTAAACAAAAATTGAGCTTTTTATAGTGCAGATATGGAATGAGTTTTGTTTAATTCTAACAATTCTAAAATCCACTCAGTTCTGCTGTAGTGTTAGTTCATAACTTGCAGGAAGCAGCATCAGGCACTTCAAGTGTCACCAGCTCACTAATGGGATGGCACCATCAGGAAAAACAATACATTGCTGGACATTGTACAAATAATTCATTGCAAGACACATGTGAGGTAGTATGTAGCCTGAGCACCGTAAGATGCAAGTCCAGCTCACATAAATTTACTACATTTTAATTAAGGCTGGCTCAAACAGTTAAGTATCAGCAATCTAGGCTGTCACTGCCATGTAAGTGGTAGATGCTTGAGCACATCTACAAGCACTTTAAGTACACCTCTGATCAAAACAGAAGCAGAGCAAACCCTTAATGACACGGTCTTACCTACTTTTTAAGCAACTAAAAAAAGCTTGCTCCATAATTACATTTTTAATAGAACCGAGGATTACTATATAACAAAACTATTATTTATAGAGGTTTTTTTTTTTTTTTTAACAGTTACAAAGCCATGTTTCCAGCCTGCCAGCTTTAGATGAGCATTCTGGAAAACATGACTGAAATCTTTCTGTGTGCCCCTGCAGTGATTATAAACAGAGCTGCCAAACTGGCTCAGCACACAGGTTGACAAATCCAGTCTTGTGCTTCCAGCAATAGCCAGTATTTCAAAAAAAAGACTAAAAGACAGATGATAGGACTGGTCAGCTTGCCCACTGGTACACTCTAGAATAAAAAAATTACTCTTAAAGCCTGTATAGTCATGAATGCATCATATCTAATGCACATGACTCAGTTTAGCTACAAGTTTTACAAAATTGTGCTTCATCTGTGATTAGATTGTCTACAGATGAAATAGAAATTTAAAACTTTTCAACATGCAACTTTTTTTTTTCAGCAGGCTACCATTAGAGTAAACGGAACAGAATTTATTAAATTGTTTTTGCAAAAATTGTAGCATGTGAGGGGTTTTAGTATTACAGCTTATTTGGAGTAGTAAGTAAACCCCAACCTTTTTAAAAGGTGTTCTTGCCCTGCTAAGCATCTTTTAGCTGTTTAAATCTCTCCTAAATTTCACTTTGTCACAGATTACCTCAGTGGTCTTTCTTCTCCTTCCACTTGAAGTCTGTAAACTCTGCATCTGTTTTGGACTGTATATCATATAAGGATTATCTGTGGTTTGTTTTGTCAAACACTGAAGGCACTGTCACAATTTCAATAAATGTTGCACATTAGTTTGAAATGACAAGAGTTTTTATGCAGCATTTTATTGTTTATAAGTTTCTCAAATTTAACTTTCACTGGTTTGCTCCCATTCTCCTACTTCTATTTACAATGCACACTTTAAAAGACTTTGGAATAGACTGAGGAGTTATTACCAATTTAAGCACAATTTATTTTTATATTTTAACAGCATTTTATGTGTATCTGTTTCATCCTTTCAGCATAAAAGCATTATTCTCTGGGTTCGTGTTAGGTTGGGAGTTTACGTAAAACAATTGAGCAAAACAGTACAAATAAAGCTTTGTCATTCCTAAGCATGAGGTCAAAAAAGCAGCTTTTCCCAAGACTGCTAATACTGGATCAAAGAACAGAGCCAGCAGCAGTGGCTAAACAACTTTCCTTTGCTTCTCCAGGCTGTTGGAGAGCAAGAGCTGCTGAGTTCATGCTCCTTATTGATCTTTGCTCGTTAGAAAGCTCTACACAGGATTTCTGAAGTTTGAAAATTACTAAAAGCTTCTACAGAAGACAGTGACAAAGTTAATAGGATCTGCCCACTGTCTCTTTTAGGGACTAGCCAGTAATTCAGAAACGTATTGGAAGTATTAGGTTAGGCTTTTCAGAAAGTACTTCACCTAATTAAAACAATTATCTTCAGAGTCCAAGAATGCTTGTCAGTGCAGAAGGAAAACAGACCACAGTTCTGTGCTGAAAAACACTAACGAGAGGCTGAGCATTTCTCTCAGTAATTAGTGTGCCTCTGTTTAATGCTTTGCTGTTTCAGCTGTTCTGAGGCCTGTCTGTTGCTGTCAGGGAACACGGGATATCCCCATCTTTCTCATCAACAACATTCTGGAAGTGACATTATACCCGGCTTTTTACCTTTCCAGTCTTGTCATTAGCAGGGCCGTTCTCCAAAGTTAAGACATAAAAGTTGGCCTCTGTGATTTCATATACATTTGGCAACATACAGTGTCTGGCTGGGATGGAGGTGACTTCCTCCAGAGCATCCCAGGTTTTGGGTGTGACTGGAAGTGTTGGTATCATAGCAGTTCGGGTGACTGCTGAGCAGTGCGTGGACAATGTCAGAGCCTTCTTTATCCTGCTCTGCTCCCCACAGTGGGTAAAAGCTTGGAGAGAGCACAGCCTGCACACCTGACACAGACTGGCCAGCAGGGATATTCCATGACATATAATGTCTGGAATAAAAGCTGAAGAGAGGGCTTTTTTTTGGGGGGTGTGGGGGCCATTGCTAGTGACAGGCTGGTCATGAGTGATTACCTTTGCTTTTTTCTTCTTCTTTCCTTCACATATTAAACTATCTCAACCCATGAGTTTTTTTCATTTTGTTCTTTCTGTTCTCCCACCCCACTGGGTTAAGGGATGAAGGGTGAACAAAGAGCTATCTAGGGTCAACCCTCACAGTCAACTATTCCATTGCAATGGAATATCATCCCAAGATCAGCATTTATTAATCCTTTTTGACAACAGTTCATGTTGATACTTTAAATATTACATGTCACAGTTCAGTACAGTTACATAAATTAATTACAGATCAGAACACACAGAGTATTAACTCTTGAAAGTCCTTAATGTACAGGTATTTTACTAAGTTAGGAGCAAGCTCAAACCGCTTCATCTATTGCAGTCAAAGTTCGGTGGCTTTAAATCACACTTTTCCTACCAAATGTAACAAATTAAAACCCTAACGGGCTGCAAATGACATGCACGTCCCCACTAATAAGAATAACAAGACATTAGGAAGAAGATCTTAAAGACAGAGAGCTGTAAGCTCTGCAGGTAGAAAATGCAGTTCTTCAGAAGGGTGCAGACTCTCTGAAGTACTGTAAAAATATTACAATACATTGTATCACTAAGGCAAGGGGTGCTGGATCCATGGAAAACAAAGAATACTATGTTCAGGGAAGTTTACAGGTGCAACAGACATTCTCACCTCAGCTGCATCTGAATGCATCAGGCAAGGGCACTTGGTTAGTTCAGCACCAAAACAAGCTCTATGAACAAAGAAAATCCACTCTGTGTGTTCTGGAGTTTTAACTTGGCAAACACTCTGCCTTATTATGGTACTGAAAAACAAGTGCTAGCATTCCTGATCAGAGTCATGCAGCAAAGGCAAATGTTCAGCAGGTCCCTTAAGCAACTCGGCATGTTCCAATTTTGGGCTGAGTCCCTGCTATCCCAAAGTCAAATCACATTGCTCTTATGTAAGTCTGCCACACACACACTGCATTTCAGACCAGTTTCTCTTGTGACTTCATTTAGAATCCAAATTTGGCCAAGGCATTAGTAATCTGCAAGGGACTTGCAGAGAGAATAAGATCAGAAAATCTGGACTTTTCTATCTACTGCCATGCAGAAGAACAGTATATTAAATCCATTCTTTTGAACTCTTCACATTCTTTGTAAACATACAGTAACTAATTTCAAACGTTGTGCACATAAGAGGGAAAAAAAAATCTTTAGGTCTATTTACACATAAACTATATTCTATGTTATACAGCATTATCACATTTTGGGCACATGTTGTATTCATGTTTAACATGTCACTGTGATGCAAATAAGTCAGGCAACACTGAAGTGGTTTTGCACCAGAAAATCAGTACTGTACTTTCAGCAATGTACCTGCTCATCACTAGGCACAAGTAAGATATCATATAAATGCAGGTGGGAACAAATGTTTGAAATGTTACCTGCAATCCCAGAACAATAAATCTTGAAAATGAAAGCTTGATTCCGCAGCAAATACTCCCTTTGGTACCATTCATATGCTGTTAGTTGTAACTCGTTGCCGTGGTTGCAATACATTCTGCTGCTACACTTTGCCTTTTAATAGGAAGAGTTCTCTGCCTGTGTGCATGTGTGTGTGTATTATGTATGTATCTACACAAATTAAATTAAAATTTTAACTAAAATACACCACGCTATTGCCAGGGAAGTATACAGACGGACATATCCAAATGGAAGAAATAGGTTAGCAGCTACAAATTCTGTGTGTATTTCCTCATAAGGAACTAAAGCTTTTCTTATCCTGGGATATTATTGGCAACATCAAACTGTGCAACCTTAAATCAGAGCTCAAAGACCAAACTGGCTGACAACACAAGCTTTCAGCTGGCAGCATTTTCAGTTTGCAGTCTCTCGATCAGTTGTTCAGCCTATGAAAGAGAGAAAGCAATGCATTAACTACACCGTGGGCCTTCAGTTTACTGAAAATTCCATTTTAAAAATAGTGACACTAACAGAGCATTTGCTTTTCACTTTTACAGATTAAGTGTACAGGAGAAGCAGAATACAACAATTCCTTTCAACAGCAGACTCCCAGTTTCCACCAAACACTCATGAGTGATCAGAAGAGTAAACATAACCTGTG
Organism: Peucedramus taeniatus; assembly: GCA_013400575.1. NCBI lineage: Eukaryota > Metazoa > Chordata > Aves > Passeriformes > Fringillidae > Peucedramus > Peucedramus taeniatus. Next base: position 375,358 of record WBNO01026706.1, on the reverse strand, counting down.
GAGGTCAGAGGAGGTTTGAGCAAATGAACAGCAGATCTGTTAAAGCACTGTGACTTCAGAGACCTCAGAAGACAACAGTGCTAGGAACAACCAAGTGGTGAGACCTAGGATTCTCTGTGAGCCACTCCAGAACTGCATGTTGTGACCTCTCATCACCCACCAAGCTGCACCACCAGCCACAAACGCTGCTGAGGGACAGAGGGCATTCAAGTGTGTGGCTCCTGCCACGAGCTACTACCTCGTCCTTTGGTCACATCACTGCACCAACACATACTTTTGTCATCATACATGGCTATTTATGCATCATGGGATCTGGGACAGCTGCACTTTGAACATGTAACAGCACCAGCTCACAGAGCCCTCAGGAAGGCTCAGGGCAGGAGGGAGTCTGCCAACAAGCAGGCCAGACTAGGCACGTGGAGGCTAACAGGGGCACTTCTCAAACAGATCAGTTTACTATCATCCTCTGCTTTTTTTTGCCAGTCCTACTGAATTCATCTTTTAATTTGATCTAGTGCTTGAGGCTTTATTAAGATCTCCAAAGGAACTACATTAAGGTGAAAAGCTCAAGTTTTATAAATGCAGACAGTAAAAATGCAATCAAATACTTTAGGTAGGAGCAACTCAACAGGACTTCAGTAATTACTGCGTTTATTTACAAATAAAGCTACATAAAGCATGCTGCAACTGAAAATTATATTACCTGAATCCTGTTTTGCATTCTTAAACAAGTACCACATTCAGGACGCTATAATTACACAAAAACAAAAAAAAAACCAGAACCACCACCAACCCAAGAACATTTTCCAACCTGACAGCAGGGCAAAATACCAAAGTGCATCCATAATGGATAACCAGACTTAGTACAGATCTGCCTGAACTAATCCAAGATAATGAGCAGTAAAACTACACAGCTATATGCATTTGAGGGAAAATATTTCGAAGATGCTCAATAACACAGCAGACACATATGCTTTTTTTGAGCTAGGAGTGAACTTCAGCAAGGTCCCACTGTAAAGAAGCCGTGTTTCTTCTCTTTAAGTAATGAGCTGTCTATATTCCCTAGATGAGACAGACCTTTTTCAGCAACTTTGATTTGGGGATGTGCAATGATACCAGGATGCTGCAGCTACCTTGCAAGGACAGGTGCTTTGCTGTATCAAAGCAGTGAGAGTGAGGTTTGGATCTCTAGAGAGAGATTTTCAAAGTGCTTTAGTCAGTGTCAGTTCAGTCTCATTGCTAATCTCTACTGATATAAATCAGTACCAACAATGTTTTTGCAAAGCAGGCTCTAGGTTTAGTCTAAAGATGACAAGATGAGAAAAACCACATGAAGTGATAAATGCAGTTATTAGGTGGATATGTTATCACCTACAAAGGATTAACCAGGTTATGTGCAAAAAATCCCATCACATTTGAATACAGCCCTTTATATTAAAACCCAAATATTTACAAAGTGTCTACAGAAGCACATCACAGAGCCTGAGCCTCAGGCAAGATCCAGAACTATTGAAATGTTTGCTGTTAGTTATTAGCACTCCATTCCCCTTAATAAACATAAACATTAAGGTTTTTACCTTTATTTTTTCTCAGTTAATGCAAAACATAACTGAGAATTAAAGTAACAACCAAAATAATGGGTCAGAGATTTTTTTGGACACAGTCAAAAGGTTAGAAAGACATGGCATTTTCAGCTCACAACTGAAAGCCTATGGCTAAGCTCACCTGCCTTACACTTACCGTGATAAACCAGTAGGAATTGATTCTGTAGTAGATCCTGGATAAGAACCCCAGCTGACTAGCTGGGGCCAGGACATGGAGATGCAAGTGGGCTATTGAGCAGAACGGTGGCCAGTGAAAACCCATTCTTCAGAAAAGGAAAAGAAGTACAAGAGAGTGGTGATGTTAATTCAGGAAGAAGTGGAACATCGCAGGTTATTTAACATGATCCACAGAACTAACAACTCATTGCATTTTTGATGTACACAGAAGCAAGAACAAAAACATGCCCTTTCATTATACCACAAAAAGCTCTTCAAAAGTTCATTAATCTCCTCCTTCACATCTCTGTATTTAAGACACGTTTTTAAAATAAGAAATTAAAAGAAAATGTAACTTAAATGTATCTTATCTAGTTTTCAGCTGGAAAGCCAACTATCAATTTTCATCATGAAGAGCCAGCTCCCTCTTTCTCTACAGTGCTCAAATGTTACAGTTTATTTCAGCTATCAAGGGCCTTAAACTGAAGGGTCCAGCAACAAAACCCAGTGAATTCTGTTATGACTGAAACACAATGTGGTGCCCTGCTTCAAAAGGCCAAAGTTTACCTCTCTTCTGGCATCTAGGGTTTAGACCATATTTTCAGCACATAATGAAAGAGCAGCCTCTTAGGTAAAGTTGTTTGAAGTGCCCTGCCTACTCCAAGAGGTGTTCAAGAAAGAATATCAGAGCTGGAACCCAATTTTTGCCACAACTTTATCAGAAAAAAAAAGTTTCTATTCAATGCCTACAGATTTTAATTGAGAATTCATGCAGTAAGTGAAATGTAGACCTGATTTCTTCCACAAATCACAGTGCAGGTTCTGCCACCACCTCTAAAGTAGCATTCTGAAAAGTAAAAAACACACACAATAGGAGATGGAAGGTTTCTATTACATACCTTACATCATTCAAGTCACTAAAATTATTCTTCTGGAGAACAGCTTTTCCCACTTCCATCATTCTCTTCACTATTAAAACACAAATAATTTTCATTTTAAAAAAAGTATTCTTCAGTATAAAAAAAAAATTCTTCAGTATATTAACTTCAACAGACTAATCTACATTGAGATCACAGACATGGGTTTTTGAAAATATAAACACTTACAGTAGACTGTAACTACTCCTAGTCAAAGAAAAGACAATCAAGAGAGTGTGTGCAATGATTTACTTGAAAACTGCCACTGATACCAACTTCCACACCTGCAATGCTTTCCAGTGTGATATTATTATAAGAACTCTGGCCAAAGCCATGCTATCACCACACCCTTATTAAAAAACCCAGCAAGTACTGATTGGTCAGAATGATGACTTTACTGCACTTTACACTGTGTAGAGGTACAACACTTTACAGTGTTCTACCTCTACACAGCTACAGGACTTTGATCTCCAGAACCTGTGAGCCTGGAGTACGTTTCAGAGATGGTACACAAATTTAAATTAAAATAAAATTGTATTTCTTATTACTAGCACACAGTTTCATTATCACTGACCAATGCAGTAAGCCCAATACAAAAACTCAAGGCAGAAGTCAGAGGAATTGCTTTGAAGCCAAACACATACAGAAGGGTTTTTTTTTCTGGAGAAAATCACCCTATGTTTCCAAGAGAAATACAGTGATGCAAGATTTGCAAAATGCAACTATAACTCTTTTCTTGTATCACCTGTAAATCTCCCTACGGTGGAATTTCTTCATGGCTGCAGTTTCTTCTGTTACTCAACACACTTAGCTAGCCGTATCTTGTGAAACAAATTCCAAGACAATGTCTTCTTAAGGGGAAAAAACCAAAATAAGCCTAGCAACAACAAATAATCGCTTCAACATTTCAGAATTTTTGTTATTTCAATTTTTTAAAGTTAATTGAAACATAATTTCCCTTTTTCATCTGTCACTCCCTTTTTTTCCTGACAAATAATGCAGCACTCATCTGAAGGAATACACGTTATAAAATTCTTCTGCAAGCTTCTAAAATTGTACATGCATATCTAAGAAAATGCAATGAAGCAGCACATAAATGCTTTAAAAATAAAGCTGTACTTCCAACAAAGTGCAGAAGCATCTATACACCACGCAAACTGCAATGTTTTTCCAGAACTGCACAAAAAAAAAGTGCCATTCTAGACCAGCACATAGAAGTTCCCAGAAAGGGTAAGTCCCTATCTACACTCACTCACATCAGCTATTTCCATGTTTACAAATGGTGTTCAAAGTTGTAATTTACGTGACAACCCCCTATTCCAGTCCGTGAAAAACGATTTCCTTTAGACTAAGCACACACTTGCAGCCTTACCTAGAGGTATGTGCTCTGTCTTCAGTGTTTTGCAGTTTCCCATGTGCTTCACGGGCACCACCAGGTAGTGGTGGGGGGCACCAGGCTTTATATCTCTAAAGCAAACAAGGTCTTTATCCTAAAAAAGGATGCACAGGTTTTAAAATGGATTAGGACGAGGATACTGGCACTGAGTAGTTAACAATCTCCATATTCCGCATATCGATGCGATAACAAATGTCACAGCTGACGCGACAAGCAACAGAAGCTGAGGGTTTTTCGGAGGCAGCCTCCAGGCACGGTGCGCGTCCGCTGCTGACCTTCGGCAGCCAGGAATCCTCGGCGCCAGCTCTGAGGCTTCCGGCTGCTGGGCCAGCCTTTATGGAAGGCACGGTGCTTTCCCTGCGAGCGACGTTTCCCCGCTCTGCCCACGCAGGAGCTGAGGGCCCTCACAGCCGCCGCGCCCCCGCCCAGCCTCAGCCGCGACCCCAGCGCCAGCCCGTGAGGGAGGGGGAAGGAGGGCGGGGAAGGAGGCGCCTCACCCACCTCGCAGGGGAGCAGCGCCGTGCCCGGCTCCTCCCGGCGGGCAATCCTGCAGAACACGCACTTCCCGTCGTAGTCNACTGGCGCTCGCCATGAAGTTTTCACCAAAAATAAAATTCAAAAGAAAATATTTTTTTTTTTTTTTAATGAGGGGAGTAAGACCATGTGTATGCACTTTTAAAAGTCGAATTGCCACAGGGGGAGAAAAAAAGTCAAGACGCAGTAAAGAGGGCGGATAGAAGGATAGTAAGTGCTTATGATGCTGGATCGTTCTCGTTTTTCACCATAAAGTTAGGTCCAGCAATTCATTGGTGGATTCACAAACCAAGAAAAACCTTCGAGAAATTTAGAAATTTTGCCTCTATAGTTCAAGTTACTTGGATTTTTATATGTGCACAAACAACGCCATTTCAGCACCGTTGCTGTTTGCTCAGGGTCACCAATAGAATTCCAGAGATTTTCCCAACCGAGTCTACATTTTTACTTCTACACTCCCAGCAGTGAGGGCTAAGATCTGATGTTAGTTCTAACTGCAGAAGCTGACCGACCTGAAATTGTTGCCTGTGCATAATGGCTATGCTAATTCACAGCCAAAGTAAGATATTTCATAAAAGCACAGAATGGTTTGGGTTGGAAGGGCCCTTGAAGATCGTCCCGTTCCAACAACCCCCCCTGCCGTGGGCAGGGACACCTTCCACTAGACCAGATTGCTCAAGGCTCCATCCAGCCTATAAACTATTTCTGAAACTAACAGAGGGTACTGGTAAGTGGTAGTTAGCCTTCAAGTTCCAAAAATGTTTTCTTAATAGTTTGTATTTTATATCACTGGCACTGTTCATTAGACTAGAGCTGCAGAATCACTGACCCTGCAACTTTAATGTTTTCTTCTTGCAGCTCAAAAGACACAAAGTGCTTGTCCCACAGGTGACAGACGACAGCATTTTAAAAGGTAATGAATGAGATGAAAGATTAAGACTGAGATTTTCAAAAAGGCTTTCTTTCTTTAAAAGCAAGGCACAGCTTGCCTTGCAAAACAGGACATGGTTGGCTAGTCTGCATGAAGCAGCTCACTTGCCAGATGTGCCAATCTGCAGAGTGCTAGGCAGTCCCTTTGCAATGACCTAGCCTGCTCCTTTTCTGTTACAAACAGCAAATCAAATCTTTAGAGTTTGCGAATGAGGATTGTTCTAAATGTAACTAAACTTTCCTTTGCTCTAAAGCTAGCCTTTGTGCAAAACATCCAACACAAAACCTGCACTTAAACCAGCACCAAATAAAACATCTGCAATTACCTGGGTTCTGACAAGCCTGATTTGAGAGTGTGTATATGAACACGGTCCTGTATCAAAATCTGTATCCAAGTACAACTGAAGGAATACGTATTTCATGTTGCAAGAACAAGACCTTGTTCTCCCTGAGAGAAAAATTACTAGTTACCATTATTTTCCAATTACTTTAGGAAAGTTATTACTGCCATTTCACTCAGAGCAAGGCTCATGGATAGCACACTTGTTCAGTTTTACACGTAACTGCAGTTTGTTTTCTTTTAATGCCACTGCTGTATGCGATGAAAACCAATAAAACCCAAGAACCAGGTACTTTTAAGACATCTTTGCTTTGCTTGCCTGGACATAAAAAAATATGTGAACACTTTGGAAATATGAAATGGGTGTATACAAAAATTATGCACATGGACTTCTGACTTCTGGGAAGAGGTTGGTCAAAAAAGGGGATACATGTCATTCACTGCAGCTGAGAGTAGCAGCAAGAACTACCAGGTAAACTACTGTTTACTAGCATTTCTTAGCCCTTTGTCACAGTCTGTCTCAGAGTGAATTCAAAACACAGCTCTCTTTAAGGACACAACATACTTCACACACCAAAAACCCAAACCCCAAAACCAACCCACCAAAATCTCCAACCTCCTTATCTGTGTTTGTAAAATACAGTATTACTGAAATTTTTATGAGGTGGCACAGGTATTTGTCAGCATAACCTGTAACTTAAGCTGCATCCTTTCACTTTAAAATGTTCTAAAGTTTGTGAATAAAAGAGAAAGCATCTGGAACAAGTTTCTGAATGCATAAATTCCTTTATTGAAAATATTGTGATAGCACTGCATTACATATATTCAATATTCATAGTTTCAAGGGTCACAGAATTTTGATTGAACAACACTGTTTTGAATATAGACCACAGCGTTTAGATATGCTTTGACAAGGATAATACAATGGAGTAAGTTGTAGGTAGCAAGAGTGAAATGTATGCAAAATGTTAAACTTGGTTTCATTTTGTTTGTTGTGGGGATTTTTTGGTTGGGTTTTTTAAACTATTAAGTGGTCTTCTGCCACCATTTAAAAGAGCAAAGAGTGTTAGATATTCTGGGTATCTTCAAAGCATTATGCTGTTAACAATTTCCAAAATATTTTAAAGCATTACCAATAAGAACTTTATTTATGGCTGTAGTAGACCACAAAGAAAGGAAGTGTGAAAAGCTCATGTGCAGTGTGTTACAGGCTTACTGTGTATAGCATTGGTTTTTTAGACTGTGAAACTTCTGTGCAGTATTAAGATTTAGAAATGCTTTTGAAGGAAAAGCAATTGGCTTTTTAAAATTATTTTTTAATCTATTCAAAAAGGAAAGAGCAGTAACTAAATTGAGTTCTATTACTCAGTTAATAATATTCCAACATTAGATTGCACTGTTTTAATGCACACTACTGTCTCTAAAACCTGCCTTTCTCAGGACGATGAAACATTCAAGTCTAAGGGCAGGACAGCATCCTAATATTAGGCCTGGAGTGTGTAAACAAAACCACAACTTAATGGCAATGCAGAATTCCTTAGCAAACAGTGAAGACTGCCAGTCCTCTCTCACTCTCCCCATTTACCAAATGTTTTATAATTTTGTAATATATTTTATTCGTAAAATAAATTTTACAAATTTTGTAATATAGAATCTTTTCAGCTTTGGTGGGGGAGAGGGGGAAGTATCTGATAATTTCATTAAAAACACACAATAATATTTAGTTGACTGTCAAATCCTAAACCAGACTGCTGCTTGAAGTATTCTTTTAAATGAAATTATATAAGTAATTATTAGGAAAACAACTTTTAAACTACCGTGACCTGGCCTGTTAGGGAAAGAACTTTCTTATCTAAATCTCAACTATATTTTCTCCTTAACAAATTCTTCAATTTGTAAAGAAATGCTCATAAAAGCACAATGGGTGGCTTATTTTGAACCATTTGGTGGTGATACAGAAAAACAGGTCTCTTAGAAATCTCCTTCATAAACAGTCAAATAATACTCAGGCAGGTGCTCAGAGCATGCTATGCCAATTCTGTGGACTGCAATGGAACTGATAAAGTCTACACCAGGGGGCAGTTCCCAGTGTCTCCATACACTGCCAAAATAGTTATCTATTAACAGGAATGTGACAGCAGAGTTAAGAAGAAGCCCTATCCACCTTCTCCCTCATTTCAGGAAAAGAAAATGAAACAGAATTATGCACTCAAGTGTTTCTGCCAGAAAAACAAACCCTCTCATTAGGGTATAATGAAAACCAAATCTCATTTACAAAATAAAAATATAAAAATTAACTTCAGAAATCAAATTGATCCAGAATAAATGCCAATGCATAAGAAACCTACCTCAACAGTAATTATCAAAATGAGATTTGAAACATTAAACAAAAAAACTCATAGCTAATACATTTACAAAAAAAAATCTACTATACAGTAACAATAAATAAAATAATTTTAAAAACATGTTCCCTTAAGTGCTGTGTACACCTATTTCTGATTCTTTTCCATGGCAAACAGTATGCTGTACATTTTGGTAAAGTAACCTTTTATTTTTGGTCAGCATTTGCATGTTGAACATAAATACACATGGAATGTACTAGACAGTTATAGTTTTTCCACAGGATCTTTTTCACAGTTACATAAAAAGTTTTCAACTTATACATCATGAACATTTTCATAAGCATTGTATCTTCAATGGAAGAGTGCTGAAGAGGAAGTAAAAAACACTTCAGAGTGATCTCTTACTGTTCTGTCTCTTACTGCCTCTCAAAACCAGTTCTTTTATTCTTGGGTTGTTCAGTTGGATTTTTTGCGTAGTCATGCTCTGGTACAAACTTGAGGAAAAAGCGTGTAACATTGTGAGGCAGCCTGCACCTTCTGGGTAGCTTTTAAGTGCCTAATGGATCCAGTCCTTAAGGCAGTCAGTGTTTCACTCAAATGTCCATACTTCTACATCTTGTATTATGAAATCTTCTTTCTTCGTTAAGATGTCATTATTGAAGGTGCTGCAGGAGTTGCTTCGCCCATGATACAAATCTGCATCTAACCATAAACCAAACCGGCCACTAAAGGGAAATACACAACAGATTTGGTGCTAGATGGAAGAGTAAAAACACTGAAAGCTGCATAAACAATCAAAGAAGCGATATAGAGGAATCTAGGTGACTCCGAGGCCTCATGTGAAGAGCTCAGTACGGACAAAGCACTCCCCAAGAAGCTCGTGGAGCTGTTCCCTTGCTTTTGTTTGCACCAGTGAGCGGGGCAGCGCGTAGGACCCTGTGAGTGCCCACAGCCCTGGGCCACCTGGCTGCTCACACTGCCAGCTGTGGCTACTCCAGGGCACAGACCTTGGGGTCCCCTTCCCTTGTTCCTCATTGTTTGGATGTGGACAGAGCATGTTCTGGTTACCCACTCCCGATGCAAACCATGCCCAGCTGTCCCATGGTGCAACCTCCAAGTGAGCTTTAGTTGGTCGTACAGCCTAAGCCCTTGATTTTGTTCTTACTGACCTTTGAAACTCATAACCTGATTATGCCCTGTCTGTATCCTTGCTCTGTGCATCAACAGAAAAACAACAACTTAGTAAGGACCACGTGATAAACCCTGGAAACTGATGGCAAAATTGCCATTAGGGATTATCTTCCAGTGACAAACCGCTTCAGCAATGAGTGATGTATCTACCCAAAACATCTGGTTTTCTCCTGGCTAATAACAACCCCAATTTTGCAACAACCCTACTTGCCTAACATCAGTCACTCTAAGCAAACAAAATTGCTGTCAGTCTGTAACAGAAATTAGATTGCTGAGATATCGGTATCTCCGCTAAACAACTTACTAAAAGTTCAGCCACTTTAAAGTTTTTCTTGCACCTACCATTGTCCTTATCTCCATTTAAAATTTAAAAAAAAAAAGTTGGCTATATGATTTGAAAACCAAACACTCACTCACCCTCCACCTCCAAGCTCCAGAGAGGTAGTGTCTCCATTGATGAAGTAAGTGTTTTCTCCACTCCATTTAAATACCTGAGGAGGGGAAAAAACATGAACATATTTGGACTGAGGATTCTTGTAATCTCAAACTACTGGGTACCTACTCTTAGCAGCTAAGAGGTGTGGTCATATTTTATCTTTTTCTGGAAAGGGGAAAAGGTAAGGCAGAAAGCAAATTATCTATACCATATTTAAAACTATGAACAAAGCACCCTTATTTTAAATGCTGCTTCTCTCTCTAAATGAAGTGGTATGCTGCTAAAAAGGAACAATGTGTTCAATATGGAAGTGCCTAAGATATGAGCATCAAGGGGAATTTCAGTAGCACTCTTATCTCTATTTTGTGGTCACTGTGATCCTAAGAATGCATGAAATTATATCCTATTCTTGATATCATTGCCTTCCAAGGTGAGTCTTTGACAGTCCACTCCTTAAGTCCATCCTGCTTCCCCCTTCAATTCACTAAAAACCCTCTCCTCACCCTTACAGACTGTCCTCTCTTCAGATAATTACAGACATTTTTCCTTGAAGTATTGCATTTAAGCAATGAACTATTAACTGTATTCATCAACATCTAGCACCTCTTCTACAGTCAAACATGCTATTTTCATAAAAATCTCATAAATATTTCAGAAGTGGAACCCAAAAATCTTATTTCAGAAAGTGGACACCCACTTACCTTGAAATGTGGACTGAAAGTGTAGAGGAATGTTTCACCAGTGCCATAGTAATGGTCACTAAACCTGAAGGGATGTGTAGCATATGCTCCAAATATCTGTCAGAATAAAATGATTACACTACTTTTGTGGAAAGTGCAGAATTCAAGAGAAAAATCCCCAATCATGTCAGAATACTTTCTAAGAACAACTAAGCTGATTTTCATGTTAGAAGAACAAACTAGTGACGTGTATCAGCTGTGCAAGTATTCCTCCACATCTTCTGTATCCGGCAAGTTAAAAGCCAGATGACAACAATGGCAGCAGCATTGCTGACACTAGCAGCTACTAAAGAATGAGACCTCCAGAGAGGCATTGCTTGTGACAGCTCTTCAACTGAGATACCTAAGAAAGGTATTTCCAAGGGCAAGCTATGAAGTGAAATGTCTTGTTTTGGTATGACATCACTTCACAGCTTGACTAGCATTTCATAATGATCACTTTTCAAAATGCTGCTCTTTCTGCTCCACCCCCGCAGAACAAGCGCTCCTTACCTGGTTGTCCATATCCTTGATGACAAGGAGAACTGGACTGTCGAGGGAAGCCGATTTGCGGTACAGAGTCTTCAGGCTGGTCCCGTGCTCCAGCGTGCTGTATGCCAGGTGCCATGGGTAGCCCTGTACCCGTGCGGGCAAGCGCCGGGCAAGCTGGGCAGGGAGCAGGGAATGAGGGAAATGGTTACACGAGCAACACAGGCAGTGCCCCAGCCTATTCTCTTTCTTGCACTTGACAGAGACATCACCACATCTAAGAAGGAAACATGAGGGCTTTCAGCCATACCTGCTCTATGTGCATGTTCTCCAGAAGAGCACTGTGATGCTTTAGGATAGGCAAAGTATCATCATCTTCTTCTTCTTCATAGTAACTGCAAACGCTCTTTCGTCGCTTAGCTTCTTCTACAGTAATGATCTGTGGCAAGAGAACAAGTGTCCAACCTAAAGCACAGCTCTTACACCATCACATTGGCTTCACTCTGTTGAAGCCAATTCATTTAAAACTTACTTCTCAGCTGTCACACAGTTTGGAGAAAAAATACCATATGGGGTAACTTTATCCAGCAGAAGTACCCTTAAACAAATGTGGAAAATCTTTACCTGGGGCTCAGTGCCACCATGGCACATAGCAAGCAACAGCACAAGCTCTGAAATGGAGCTGATGAGAAAGAAAAGGGGAAGCAACGAGGCTTAGCTACAAAACAAACAGGAAATGTTAAACCGTCTTTTCCTTCCATGAGTGTATAACCACAGTGGTCTTATCTAGGAGCAGGAATTTCAGGATGCAGCTGCAGAGGCCACTGTGCTCTGCTATGCATCTCACTGCCAATAAGGCTTCCAAATGGCTTTCATGTTACACATGGATCAAGTTTTGCATAATTCCTCCACGCCTTCACGATCACTGCTGGAACTTGCAGAAGCTGTCAACAGTTGAGACAACTGGGAAGAGATGCCTGCAAGTCTTACGCACACCTGACCCTCAGGTGAGAAAGCAAACGCGCTAGACTGACTCCAGGTGTGGATTTAACCACGCAACAAAGCACTGAAATTTTGCATGAGGACCAGGGCTGGTGAGGAGCTCTCACAGCCCTAATACCCTCAGTCACACCAGGCATCCCCAGTGGGATGAGAGCTACACATCTGCTGCATGCATTTATGTCCAGTCCATGCTCTCCCACAGATGCCTGGAGCTGAGCAGGATACCTGGGCCCTGGCACTCCAGTGCAGGGTCAGGAAAAGAGAGGAGGTAGGATTACAAGGCAAAATCCAGCCTGCAGAACAAACACTGTTATGCGTCCCTGCACACCTGAGCAGTTACAGGTATTCCTGCCCATGATACTGCAAGAGCTCTCTAACTTCATCCTGTCCCTCCAGCCTCTCCTTCTGAGACTGTAAATAATCCTGTGCTGGAAAAATTTTCATATGGTCAATTTCAAAAAAGTTTGCACTGCAAAATTAGAGTAATTAAAAATCAAAAAAATGCCCACAACAAACTGTTCAAAGAAAAGAATCTTTCTACTTGTATCACTGTTCTTTTTTTACCTTCTGAGAGGTTTGCCTTCCCTCCTCATCTCCCAGACCATTACTGTCACCTTTTTAATTAATACCTTTTAGAAATTAAATCAAAAATACACAACTCCCCTTTTGAGAACTTTATTTTAGGAATAGTCTCCCCTCCAGGAGTGGGGGGAAGTATCAGACAACAGCAAATCAGCCAAGAGGTATCTGTAGCAAAATACAACCAAACTCACTTAGGCAACCAGAGAAAACCTATTAAAACAGTTGTAAATTGCAAATTGGCTCCAGAGACAGACAAGCCCCCCCTCTTCTCTGCATATACATTTATTCAGTCTCTGAACTGGACATGTGAATGAAGTTCAATCAACAACTGCAGAAATAGGTATCTGAAAGATAAGGTATTTACAGACCACACAAAAGCAGAAATGGATGAAAAGAATCAACCGCTACAGAAACCAGATCTACAAAGTCTTTCAAAGATTTTATAGGGCTGAGAAAGGAAGCCACCTAAGGGAGAAATGCCTCTCACCTGAGTACAGAACACGTTTGTTACTAGGACAAAAGTTCCATCATCAGATTCACACTGTTCAAATGGGAAACAATTTTACATACCTCCACAAAAGGTTCCTCCTGGTCCGGTCTGGCACAGTAAATAATTTGAATATTCAAAGGCATTTTTCTCTGTTTCATCATCTAGCAGTTTATTTTCAGTACCCACTACTCTACCCCTGCTCTAGTGGCAAGAGTTCTCAGCCACAAAAGTGACAGACAGCTACTGGCCATGGCATGCTGTGATAAAATTGCTTATATACTTCTCTGCAATTACAGTTTCTGTTTCCCCGCAAGGGAGAGTGAAACTTTCCCAGTCATCATGCCCAAATTTGGACTTTATTCAATAGCGATTTCCTGGCAAACCTACTTTAAATTGGTGAAGCTGGAATATATTACAAATAAAAGAGACACACCTTTAAAAGCAGTTTCCAGCTTTTCCTCCTTTCAATAAATATCTAAATAAAACAATAAGAGACAAGATCCCAGTGTGGCCAGATCCCTCCTACATCTGTCTTTAGATCACTGACTCTCCTTTATTGTGGTTTTATGAAAATGGTATGCAAATAACTGAACAGTAAAATCTAGAGCAATGTATGACTGCACTCAGCTCTAAGCAAAACAAGGAAGGCTTTTTTTTCAATCTTTCAACTCACAAAGCACTAACATTGAAAAGCTGCAAAACTGTAAAAATATTAGCTCATTGGGAATAGAAGTTGCTACATTTCAAATGACAAATGCCACTTCCAAGCTCCATTTTTCAACAGAACATACTGTGAAGATTAAAATGCTCAAACAAACAAACAAAAAAAGAGGTTAGTAGAATTTAAAGAAAACAATGTTTTCTTTAAAAGTTTATGTTTAAGGTGAATAATCAGATAACTTTTTAAATCACCATCAAAGTATTTCCCACTTTGGAATTCATGTGTCTGTTTCATTTATCCCATATCCTTAGCACAGAAAGTGTTGGAGCATTGAGAAATATGGTTTTTAAAAATGTGTGTGAGCTTATTTCCCTTAGAAACTAGGCTTTGTAGGCAGAAGAAGGAGATAACAAGCACAGGCATGCCAAATGGTTAAAACAGATTGCAGAAGACCACACATGAAAAAGCCAAAGTCCAATGATAAACTTAGCCCACTTACACCCAATATTCAAACAGAACTGCTCTTTGAGTGTGCACTCGAGAAGCAAGGGTCTGGCCTATCAGCACACACCAATCCATTTCAACCAGCACACAGGAGTCTGGGTTGATGTTTACATGCATATATACATTTTTAAGAATTTTTTTGCAGCAGATAAATACATTTGGAATTTAGCAGTGCTGACCACATACGCCTGTATAGCTTTGCAAAAGGCTAATATCACATGGTCAAAATATTTACACAACTTCTGCTGGTTGCACACCAGAGAGCTCCCAGTTGTTTACCTGCTCTTTCTAGGGAGAGAAGAAATGAAGACTGAAGGAATATGAATACATTAGTGAAACAGATACAAGCCTTAAGGAATCCTCTATATGAAGCAGCAACTGTTATAAAGAGACACCATAAAATCCTCAAAATATCATCTGCTGAGATTCTTAGCAGAGGATGCACACTTGATACACACATGCTTCATGTAGAGGCAGAAAGCACTCACCTCCCAGCTTTTAGTAGTGGGCTCACTAAAGAAGTTGTCAATCATGTCAAGCTCCTCCTTTTCTACCACAACAAAACCTTGCTCTTTGGCATCTTTCCCATATATTTCTGGTGACCACTGAACAAAAAATGTGTACAAGTGATCCACCCTGTGAAGAGAAGATGAGGAGACAACCATTGTTCAGTGGTCCATGAACCCAACACTGTCACATAGCACGGAGGTTTTGCCCAATGCCAAAGCAGGGACAACTACACAGACAGGATACCCATGTACCTCCACCCTCCCATACCACACAAGGCAACAGCTCCCTTCACCTGGCAGCCTGAACCACTTCAAGGTTTTTCTGCTTGCATTCCCCACAATGTATTTTCCTCCTCTTTTTGCTACGTGCAAAGCCAAAGAATCATGGTAAAGCAATATGGCTTGTCCAGTCCCACACAATTCATATTAAGAAGTCAAATTGATTGATATTAGGTTATAGTCACAAAAGTTATCTCTGTAAAACATTCACTTTACCCATTTAGTTTGACCTCCAGCATGAAACAAGCAAAGAGATCACCAGTGAAGTCTACACTACAGTTTTAGCTGCCCTTTAAAAGTTATAGAGGCTAGCCACAAAACAATCTTCATTCTCTTAGCATTATGAAAATAAGCTGTTACTGACAGCTTTGCTAATGATATAGTACCAGCAGCACATGTTCTTCCATAAATGTAGTCAGCTCTCAGCCACTGTCTTTGAAAAGATATTCCTTGACAACATCCATAACAAACCACAAAACAATTTCAGAAGAAGGCATTTATGTTTTAGGTTAAAACGAACACGTGCAATTTCAAACAAGAATACAACAGTGGATCCACTATACAAGAAGCTGAACTGCCAACAAAAAAATCAGATCCACAGTAAAGAGGGCAGATAGAAAGACAGTAAGTGATTATGACATTGGATCTTCCTCCAGCTTTTCACCAGAAAGTTACTCCAGCAACTCTTAGATCAACAGAAAATAGAAAAAACATTTTAGACATTTAGATATTTCCCCCTCCTCCTCCTTATTTCAAGTTACTTGGATTTATATGTATGCACAAATAATCTTAAAATGCCATTTCAGCACTGTTACAATTTGCTAGGGTCACTAGTATAATTCCAGATTTTTTCAAATGAGTCTACAAAAAGAATAAAGAATTTACTTTGCTTCATCAAATAAACAATGAAAGAGGAATAAATTAGCACTAGTCATAGAGGTTTCAGAAAAAGCTGATTAGCTCTTTGCTATTTAATTTGAGCTTTAACTGAAAGAGACAACTGACTTGATCACTGTGTATTTTACATACAGTAGTCCTACTCTGGAAAGCCAACTACTTAATTCCTACAAATCCCTAAGAAATCACAGTAACATAGTGGTTTCTGCTGTCTGGGTAAGATCAGTTTGAAAGCATGTTTATGCAGGTGGATGAAGGAGAGCAGCACACTCCTATCTCAGAATCACAGAATGTATTTATGTTTTAAGCCATCTCTGGAAATCATCTAGGCCAGCTCCTGCTTATAGCAGAGCTAACTTCCAAGTTAGAGGAGGTTATGCATTCTTGTCCATTTGAGTTGGAAAATCTCCAGCAGTGATTCTACAAGTTCTCCATGCATAGTCTGTCTCCTGGGGTTTTTTTCTCTTTTATCTCATCGCCATTTCCTCTGAAGCATGCAGCATGTGACCTGAGAAGGATCTGGTGCCATCCTATGTTTTCTGCTTCTTGTCCCCTCCCCTCCATTTTTTATCCTAGTGTCTAAAAGAAAGAGGGGATTAACGACCACCCAAGTTTTTTGGCTGTACTTTCTTACTTGAGTCAGCAAGAAGTGTAGCCTTCGCTACTGCAAGGACACACCACTGGCATATTGAGTTTGCTCTTAACTTCCCAAACTCCTTTTTGGCAGAGTTACTGTTGTGCTGGCCCTGCCCTCCAATTAGGAGCACTCTCCAAATTTTGTGTCACTCCCCAAAATGACAGAGGTGTGTTCTATCTCAATGTCCATGTCACCAGTGAAGGCATTAGGCAGTATCAGTCCCCAAGAATACCACTTGTACCTCACTGCCACTCAGACCAACTACCAACCCTTTGAGCCCAATGGTCCAGTCAATTTTACAACCATCTGTAACCTACCTGTCCAGGTCACATCTTTCTAATTTGGCTACAAGGATACTATGGAAGACTGAGTTGAAAGCCTTAGTAATGTGATGGCATCAATCCCTTACTCTCTCCTTGCTCAAGGAGCTAGCAATCTCAGAAAAGTTATTTGGTCAGTAGAAAAGCAATTTGCCCTTGGTAAATGTATGACAGCTGATCCTGATCACTTCTTTACCTCTGTGTGCTTGGAAAAGGTGTCTATAAGGATTTGCTTCCCAGGTACTGAGGTGAAGCTGACTGCCCTGTGCTCTCACAGATACTTCCTTGATTTTTCTGACAATGGTTGCAGCATTTGTCTTTCCAATTATTAAGGAACACTCCCCCTGAACACAACCTTTCAAAAGATGATAGAAAGCAGCTTTGTAATAACATCAACCAACTTCCTCAATATAGTCAGAACATTTCCTGTCAGGCCACATCGACTTGTATATGCTCAGTTTATTTAAGTAGTACATAACTAAGTTTTTCTCTGCAATGGACAATTGATAAATCCAGACAGTCCAGATTTAAGAAGCAGCAGCATAAAATAGAAATAGGTGATAACAGAAGTGATGTCATTCTGAAAAGGGATCCTCTGCTAGTAAAATTCTAACATTATGCTACAGTGGTATTTCCAAGCTACCAAATTGAAAACAAGTGATCCAATTTTTAAATTGAAAAACCATTTATTGAGGAACTTTCTTAAGGTCAACTAGACAGCTGTGAGAAAATTTATCCTAGAACTCAATAGCTGTTTTGGTGATCACATGCTTATAAGTTTATCATGCACTAAAAGAGAAACATCAATAAAACAAAGTACTTGGAAAGAAACAACTATAGAAATTTGAATTTAGTAACTCCAGAAAGAAAACATTCAAAAGGTTCTAAGTCCAACCACTGCTCCTGGCCCAGAGAAAGACATTAATCCAGAAGGATCCTATGACTTTGTTATGAATGTGCTTGACTAAATGATGATTCTTCACAAATCTTGAGGGCTGAGGTATTGTAGGCCCTCATATGCTTTTATGAGCTTATAGAGACTTCTATGAACCCTCATTATAAGACATGAAACTATAGATACAAACAGGTTTATATAAATTTTCTCTGTACGGTTTGATATCTTATTATCAGGAGTCTAGGAATATTCTCCCTATATAATTCAAGAGGATTCTAAATCTAGCAAAAAAAAAAAGTGGATGCCCTCTCAGCAGCACGATCTCAGTGCAGTGTCTTTTACATCAACTTCAGTGCAAATTATACATTCATAAACCAAACATGTCTGCAGAATTTACACTGTGGAAAATTAAAGAGATTTACTTCTTGACTGAGGAACTAGTCAATGCTGTTATTTACAAACAAAGAAATTCTGCATTACTATCTCTGTCTCGGTGCAAGGCATTTTCTTGTAAAAGGTCTTGAGGAAATGTGTGACCTAATTACCGAGCTACTACTAGTCAAAATCCACTAGGGTGGGAAACCTACATACCATTTAAACATAAATCCACAAAGTAAGAGCACACACAGACTTACCCTCTAATACTGTAAGCTATACCCATTGCAAAACTTCCCAGCAAAACAGTCAATCTCTATTTGTGTCCAAAAGCATGGGTGCTCCTCTGCCCAGCTGAAGCTGGCAAGAATCTGCCCTAGACTAAGTAATCTGTATATAAGGCCCAAGCAAGATGCCCAGCAGCCCCTCTGGGTGCTGAGGTGAGCACTGCTGTGACCAAGCAGGCAGCACAAAGCAGTGCTGCAGTCACTGATTAACTCAGCCACACCGTGCTGGTCATGCAGCAACGTGTGCAGGGACACGCAGCGCCTGGGAAGCCACGCATGGAGAGACAACAGCTACAGCAGGCACAAATGGCAAATGAGACAGAAGATTTAGTGCCTTTAAGAAGAATATCAGCCTCAAAGTCTTCTTTCTTTATTAATAAAGTTTCCAGAGGCTTCCAGCAAAAAAAAAAAAAAAAAAAAAAGTGAAAGTACTGGGTTCATCAAGTAGCAGCAGCCTGCATATGGAAGAGCAGCTCTGCTAGGAGCTGTGTGCCATGGGACCAGGCTGAAATTTGAGCCATTTTCACAACTGATGACAGAAGCTGTTTTAACAACAAACACTATGGCCATGGAAAAAATATAACTAAAAGCACATCAGAGGAAGATTTAACTTTCACTAAATATAGACATGCAGACCAATTTTTTCCCAATCTCATTCCAAGTTTGAACATTTTTTTTTTATTTTGTTTCATTGTTTTTTTTAAATTACTACAAAACATTAAGATGCTGCACAAGCTACTGTGACTGGACTGGAGAAAGTGTTTTATTTATGCTGCTTTGAGGCCAACAAGAAAAGACTGTTATTCTTGATATTTTCACACATTACTATAAATTGTATTCCACGTAGTTTTAGACTTAGTAAATTATCTCATATTTTGTCTAAAATACATGGCAAAACTATCCCAAACAACCTACTGTTCATGGCACTCTCAAGATGCAGCACTTATGTTTATATTCTACACAATACTGATTCAAGAACATCTCCAGAAGATAGGAAGTGCTGTGTTTTGCTTCGGGAAATCATCCAAGAGCTTGGGAAAAACACCAACTTGTTCAAGAGGTAAAGACATGCCTGGCATTAATACAATGGAGTGGGTCTTATATTTAATTTCTGCTCCAAGTTCTACTTGATCTGTCATGCAATTCTGGGGTGTTAAAACAGGCATGAATAGACTAAAAAGACCCAAACTTACAACCAATCATTCACCACTACTTTTGATCAAGATCCAAAAGGCAGCCCTGACATCAAAGATCTGGTATGTCAGCCAGAATGGCCAGGTGCTGCTGCAGCAGCTCATTGCACAAGTGGCTTTTTTCTCATTATAAAAACTGAAGTACAAAAGAGTTGTCAGCACTTCAGTTTATATATGGATTAGGTCTGGTCATTATTCATAAAGTTTCTGCTCATAAAAGGACAAGTAGGAAAGCTGTTTTTCAAGTGTGTGGTTAGAAGCTTGATAGATTTACCTGATACACACAGCAGTGATTAGAGATGATCCCGGTCAGCTCAGCAGCTTTATTAGCTGCACTATCCCCAAAGCACTAACTGACCTTGTGTTGTGTTACAGCATCACTCCAACTCATCATTCCAACTCCTTGAAGTATTTACTCAAACTTCAACCTAGAATTTTCTGAACACACCCTTTTGCAATCCCTGAGGAGCCAAGGACTGGGATCCACAGATAGCAAGCAAACCAAAAGCTATCCAGCTGCTGTCCCAAGGACTACATTCCAGCTGGATTAAACCCCTCCCTCTCCTCCAGGAAGAGTTCCAAGACAGCAACTTCCACACTACTACAGACAATCAAAACACTCATCTTCAAACCACAAAAACATAAACACTTAAATCAACATACATGCTACACATTTGAAATTAAAACTATTAAATAAAAATTATCTTTTAAAAATTGACTGCATCTGAAAGAGACACTTCTGAGATGTGTCACAACTTCAGATTCCTTCTTCCTGGCATCTAATTTACCAGAATCACTGATTTTGGTTCATCAACAGGCCAGTGAATTGCTCTAGTTGCCTTCTGTCAAGAAAAGGATCACATATTTTATTCTTCACAGCCAGTGAAAATTCTTGCATGATGTATGTGGAAAATCATAGACCTCCACTTATCTAGTTTGTTGCTTTGCTGTTTTTTGAGTACTATTTATGCATTAATACACACCTACAGGAAAACATTTATGTTCCTCAATTTTACTGCAAAGGGACTATTTTTTAATGGGACATAAGACAGAAATCCTCATACCCATTTAATCAGGAGTGTCTCCCTTTTCCCAAATGATGCCTTTTGCTCATGTGAAATACTTATTTTTTTTTTTTAGCACTGACACGTCAGTAGATTCCATGCCCCTCCAGTCACTGCTTCCCTTTCCTTCACTTCCTAGACTACAGCTGAAACCCTGATCATCTCCCAGTTCTTTTATCATATGTTAGCTGCACATATATCCCTCTTTCCATATTCAAGTGGCACCTGAGCCCTTTTTCCCTCCCACTGAGAGTCATATTAGACAGCAACAAACATTGCTTTATGTTGCTGGTATGCAATGAAATGAGGGCACCCATCAGCATCCCTGCTGCACTTCACAACTTGGACCATGCAGGTAATGTAAGATTCAGCTCTAGAAAGCACTACCCATTTAAAAAGTAACAGACAGACATTTTTCTGCTAACAGGAGTGCAGCTTACCTTTCCCGAGGAACAGCAAACCAGTACTCTGGTTGCTTTATCTTTTTACTGTACTGTTGAGACATGGTCGTGCTCTGAGACACAAAGGACTTTCTCATGGGCTTGCCTACTTTAATGCACAGAAACATTGGAGGAGTCTTGCTCTTCTCCTCTTTTGAAGGAAGCATATCTGAACAAGACACAAGAGAAACCATCTGCTTACAGGAAAGTACAGATACGGCAGATGATAAAACACTGTGACAAAGATTAACAATCTTGTGCAAAGGAATACTGAGAGCCACCATACACAGAATTACACCTGACTTCAAGAGCACAACTAGTTTAGTAAAACCATGTTCATCCTAAACTGAGGCCATTTATTCCCATTTTGTCACAGCCTGTAAAGAAATAGGTAAGATGATCAGGCTGGGTGCTGCTTGCAACACAAAGCAGGCTAATAAAGGGGATATGTTAGGGTCCAGAAAACCCATCCAGGCTGAAGGGTAATCCTGCATGCACACACACACACACGCACATGCACAAAAAGCCCAATCAGTTTCTCAACTCTGTCGGTCACACAGCCATACAAGCACCTTTTATCTGCACTAGCCAAGGCCAAGCCTAAAAGCAGTTTAGGCTCCTTAAATTGCTAGTGCGACAAAAAAACCTGCTCATTAAACTACAGCTTCAGTCACACTGAAGTTGCCTTCTTTGTTTTAGCTGTACAGGTACAGCCAAATACCACCAGCAGAAACCCTTATGAAAAAATAGGAAAAATCATTTTAAGAACAATTGTTTTTAAAGTAGAGACTTCCACTTTAATTATTCCCCACTACCTGATGTGACTCAAGGGTATGTCCACTGGTTCATTAAACTACCCAGAGAGGAGCATCAACTCTCCAGGACAGACTACTGCTTAGAGGCACTGGGCTGCCATAGAAATGATAATATGTGTGCCCATGCTCTGAACAGAGATTTCATTCTGGTATGTGCTTTCCTGGAATAGCCTGAATTATTTTTGATAATGCAATGACCAATCAGGAGGAAACTGATCACTCAATAGGACTATACATGTATTCCTATTTATCACTTCTTTAAGGGTTTCCATAGCATGAGAGACACCAAAGACGTGCAAATATTGCCAAGAATAATACTTCAGTGCCCCCCTTCACAGCAATGCTCTACTACCTTGGATACTATCAGAAACAAAACTGACAGACTTCAGTGAAGCAACAGTGGTTACCAATACAGAGTGACAATTCCTAGGCCATGAAGTGTCCCTATCAATACTGAAACTGGATGACATTTCACTATCCTTCTTAAAGCCAGCAAACAGAAGTAAAGATTATATAAGCAGTGATCACTGAACGTGGAAAGAGCACACAAGCTACTTATCAAACTACAAGCTTTGAGAATTTGAAGACAGCAGGTAATATAAAACTGAAATACACAAGGAGTAAAAAAGAGACCAGGTATTACAGAAAGAAGAAATTTAGAGAAGGCTGTCAATTCAAAGGTTACCGTCATAATGCTGTCCAAGTCTCAGAGGAAACAAGGATAACCAGAGACCTACCTTCAATTGGCACTTGAATTTTCTGCAGCAGCCACAGTCTGATTTCTGATTGATTGTCTAACTGTGTTTCTTGACAGGTCTTGTCTACAGCTGGTACTAATGAAGAGTCCACAGACTCTTTCAGATCCTTTTCCTCTGCTGCTGCTGAGCTGATTTCTAATGAAGGTGCTTTCCTTTCAACACAGCAGGAATCAAGCTCCATACTTTTAACTGTATGGACTTCATTAGCTTGGGACTTTGAACAGCTAAGTGTAAGGTCTATGCCAATTGCTTTATTGTTTTCACCTTTCTGGATTTCAGCCTTGTGTAAGTCTTCAGATGACTGAGACCCATTTCCATCTTTATTGAGGTAAAATTCAATAAGTTTATCTTTCTCTAGCTCTTTCTTAGTGTCCAATTCAGTCTCCACCTTACCTGTCGGGGTACTGACACATTTGTTTACTTCTGGAATAACATCTTGCTTTTCACACAGCTCTAAGTCTAAGTCAGCTTTAGGTTCAACACTGTCCTTTTTCTCCAAGGAATCAACTGTCAAGTGCTCCTGGACTTCTGTAGTAGGTTTGGTTACCTGCTGCTTAGTTCTCCCCAAGTCCCTGGGGTCAGCCAGCAAGCCTTCCATTACTGAGATTTTCCTGTCCAACCCTCTATCCATATAAGATGATGTCTTTTCCAGCTCAGTGAAGTCATCCTCTCCTTCTCCTAGAAGGGATTTTTCTTTGGTTTTGGTATCTGAAGCATTTTTTTCCCTGGAAGGGTCCTTGGTACATGCATCAGCATCAAACTTTTCCAAATGTTCAGTGGCAGTGATGTTGTTGGGAAGCTCCAGAGACTTTGATTTGATTGAGCCTGTACTCTCCGATGACTGAAGAACTTCAAAATCAGCAGACTTTTCCTTATCTGAAGGCTTTATCTGTTTGGCACCCAAAGCAACATATGCATCCCCATTCTGCTGCCTCTTTTCCTTGCTAAGGGATTTGAATTTGCTGAAAGGGTTGATATCTTTCTCAGAGGACAGGTCTTCCCATTCTCCTGGCCTGTACAGAGGACAAAGATCCTTTGGTATGTCACTGTCAGGGGAAATGATGGATGTACATACGATGTTAAAAGTAAAATGGGAACAGAAAAAAAATGAAAATAAAAACTAAACATCAACTTAACTTAAACCATGAAACTCGTCAAAAAATAACTTTCTCCAAAATAAACACACAGTACTGGAAATAAGTGACTTTAAAGACAATGGAGTAAAATGCTGAAAGTATAATACCAAAAAAAAAAAAAAAAGAGGGAACCACTTGGCAGAATATGCCACATAGGTGAAGAAATGTAACACATGTAATAAGAATGTGCAAGTCATCAGAAGTTCCGTAACAAAAAACAGAGGACAGGTATTTAGCTGCTGGAATTTAATTAAAATCATATTAATATTGTAATTTCCCACACCTGACAATGAGTCAACATCTACAACCATCCATTACTTCCCTAGTCAGTGCAAATGTATTTCTGATGAAAAAAAATCGGAGATAAGCTGTATCTTGTTTGAACACGTTTACTGCAGAACAGTAACAGGCAACAGAGTCAGTAGTTTTCTTCTTCTATTTGTCTCCATTATTCAAACATCCTGTTTGAATACAGGCTTCCCCAAATATTTCTTTTTAAAGCCGGACAATAATAAAATATTTCAAAATTTAAAATTCTGAATAAATGTATCAGCATAAAACTTGAGCTCTTTGTTACTGCTAAAACTCTGAGGAGAATGAGAAAACAAGATCCTCATCACTTAAAAATTAAGAAGTTATTAAACACTCCATAAATAAGTGTAGCAAGTATCTGGGAAGCTTTTATTGAAATGAGAAAAGGGAGGGAATTCAATGAATTTCACTGTTCAAACAGGTATTGTCTTTAAAAACAAAATCCTGCTTAGAACAAATAGATTAGCAGTGCATGGTCTGTGCATAAATGAGAGCAGTGCACCCCAGAAAGTCTATAGTGTATTATACGTTATAACTACCAATGCATTTCTGGTTCTGAGATAGAAGTATTCCACAGTGTGATGTTTCTACAAGTCCTGAAGATAGCAGCTAAGGTGCTGTTACCTTGAAAAGTTTCAAATACCCCTCTGAGAACAGTCCTGGTAACACAATAATGGTCAAAATCCAAACCTCTTCACATCCACTGAAAGAACCCTAGAGACACGTCAGTGCAAGAGCCCAATCATGACATATTGAAAATGCTTTTATTAATTACTGGTTTGTACTCCTTTGCACTTGGGTTCTCACATTCATGACCCATTTGTGTTTAATGCCACTTTAGCGTTCTAAAGAGAAAGTTGTTGTTCTGAAGAACAACAAAAGTGAATCATTCCACTTTACTCTGTTACACTAAAACTTTTCCCCTCCATTCTCCCATTCCCCACCCCTTTTCCATGACCCTTACTGAAAATCTGCAAACGTAAGTTCAGGGAAGAACACTCCTTACGATGGCAGTGCATCTTTAATCTTCATGTGAGAGATGTCGTTGTAGAGAGCTATTGAGACAACCTCTTCCATGGGGCAGATGAGCCCGTATTCTTCACAGCCATTCTCAATTACCAGAGGATCAGACTTATGTGGGTCAAACATGATATTGTTTGGAGTTACTATCATGACTCCTCCAACGACGCCCTAAAACAGGAGAAGAAAGAGTCAGCACATCACATGTAATGCACTTATCATTGGGTACTGGATTTTAGGCTACTATCTTCAGAAGCAAAACCACCTTCCTGCCTGTTTATACAGTGTCATGCAGTGTTTTCTAGCAAAATACTTTGCTTTCCAATTGCATCAAGTCCGACATTTTAAGGAGAAAAAAAAATTCTTAGTAACAATCAAGTTCCTAGCTGATAAGGAAGAACATCTGAACTATTCAACTTTCATTGCTGACTGCTACAAGCTAAAAATGTGATTATTAAATCAATCTCAGACAAAACAGATTAGTGGATTTATTTAAAAAAAAAAAAAACTACATAGCATTTTATTCTGGATGCAGCTACTTTCATTTGATTCATGAATTTACATGCAACTGACACACCTGCATGCAGTTTTACTCATGGAAATGTCCAGGTTACTATGCCAAGCTAACATCAGAGGTCCCCTTGATCTACTTTCCCAGGGGTACATGCAAAAAGCTTCTCGATACAGGGATCTGATATGAGACAGCTTCTTCCCAACCTAGAAACAGCTCCTATGATTGGACCAAGCATATTCTGCACAGTTGCAGAGGACTCATTTAATTCTTCAAAATATGCTCTAGCAATGGATTTGCTAAAAGGCTGCTGCATCAGCCATTATTCAGCATCAATCCATGGCAACTAACCACTTTCCAAGGTTTAAAAATAAGATTTCCACTGTCTTGCTTCTGTACCCTCTCTCTCAGATGAACTACAAAATTCACCAGACCAACTCAGAACCTGCGTGTAAATCATGACATCTGACAAATGAGAGACAGAGATCAACTGGAATGGCCCACACTGCAGGCACTATTAATTATACAAGGTCATCTGCAAGGCAAGCCAAAGAAGGCTCATAAATACGCAGGTAAAATACCACAAGCTTGGTCTGTGGGGCTTTTTTTTTAAAGCAGTTAAGCTATCAAGCTGATGGCTTGGCATTGGGAAACGAGCACATGAATGCCTGGTCCTTTATAAAGCAAAGTCTGTTTGTATTTCCCATTTGCTTCTCCTGTATGACTTCATCCTCAAGCTTGGTTTGTGTCTGGATGACAGAATCAAAACAAGTGCAGAGGCTTCTCCCAGAAGTCGGAATACAATACATCAGTAGGACTTACTGCCCACCCAGCCACTGCAGGAAGCCAGGCAACAAGGGATTTCAGCTACACTGGAAAAGAAGCCGTCTCATTTTTGATTGCTCTGGCTGAAAATTACTTTTTCCATCCTGCAGACATAAAATTGGCAATCTGTATCCTCTGCACCTAATAAGCATCACATAGCAAGTGACAGTACTGCCCTAATTTACATGCCATCAAATAGTCCTCTATTACGTTCTACAAGATGCAGACTGTAAAACTGCAGAGTTGTTAAATACAGTCTACGTTCACTCAATGCAAAAAGAAGCCAGAAACTGTAGGTGTAAACACATCTATCTTATAAAAGTCAGGACTATGGAAAAAAAAAATGTTGCAACTACAATGATTAGTATTTCCAGTGTTATAAATTCCAGAAAACTTGAAAACCTGAACACACAGACAGCTAACTGAAACCAGAGTCAAAAAGGACAGATATTTCAAAGTAGGCAGTTCAGGAAGACAGTGTCTTGCAACCTTGAGAAAAGGGCTAAAATACTATTCAAGCTTTGTGCTTCTAAAACGCTTCCTGTAATTTAGGATTGCAATCCTGGCCTATGTTACAAGAAACAGAAAACATTGCATAATGCAATATTTATCCTTTTATTAGGCTTGCACAACATTCATTAGCAAGTGCAGAAGCAACATAAACATATTTGAAAACACTGCTCTGGAAACAGTTAACATTTATCTTCAAGTCATAAATGAAATAGATTGGCATGTACTCATTTTATAAAGCTGTTGCTCAATTTGATGGAACTGGACAACTAATCCTGACATGTCATAACTATGAAGCGCAGTTCGCTCTATGTATCTAGCAACACACAAGTAAAAGAACAAAATTATACAGCATATTATCACAGTATTAACAAACTCAACAGGAATAGATAAAGCCAACATAACTTTTACATTCTTTAAAAACATGAAGCACATTTGACTCCCCCAGTATTCATCTCACACTTATCCAAAGAGAATCTCAAACAATGCCCAAAAATCAGGTTCCACCTACCTTACCATCTGTAAAGTAACGACAATTCATTTTTAAAAATTTGACAACCACAGGCTCATCCTCTTCTGAAGTAGAGGACAGGACTCTCTCCACTGGTTTGAAAGCCTTTCTTGCCAAATCAGCATCCTTAGAAAAGAAAAAGTTCAGTGCAGAGCAACAGGACCAGGATCATATACTTCTAGATTTTTGAAAACTAAAAGGCCAGGTTCAAACAATTATTTTCCATTTGCATAAGGAAGAAAAGCAATGGTCATGTATGTAGGTATATATGTACACTTCCCACAGAATTCTGTATTGAAAAAAAAAAGCGAAACACCCTCCTAACCTTACAAGAAACTCCATACAAATAATAGGCAAGAAATTAAAAAACACCAAGGCAGGTCAGCTCACCAAATTACACACTCTCATTAGGGAGAGGGCCTGCCCTGACACTTCATCTACACTGAAGACCTCTGCTCACAGAGCACTGGTGTGATTCCCCATGCAGATGGCATAGGGGTAAGGTGAAACACAATTATTCACTCCAAGCTTCCCTCCACTTTTGATTAGTGATGTATTTGAAATGACTAATTACTTTAACCTCAGCAGATATTAAAGATGATAAAGGCAGACAAACTGCCAAAAGATACTATCTAAAAATCATCATGGCCAATCACCCCTCTAAAGAAAATTAAAGATCAACTATGCCACGGCCTTTCACAAAGATTAAATCCAGCAGTCTTGTCTAAAGACAAGTCTGTGTATGGGTACCACCACAATTTGTTTAACTAGAAAGAAACTGACTGCTCAGACTAAACTAACAGCCTCCCTGTTCAAGGACGCCAGTGCAGGATCAAGGCTCTGGACTGCAGAGCAGCATAAAAATCTCCAGTGGAAACGCTAAATAATTTTTCATATTTAGCTTTCTATTCTTTAAAGATTATGCACTACACTATTTTTAGTAGTTTTGATAGTCTTAGGGCCCAACTGAACTTGTAATGGGTTTCCACACTCAGAACTCCCTTAATTTGGAGTATTTTTAAGACAACGATAAATTTTGTAGTACAGCAAACAAATTTAACACAAGACACTACACACAAGGCCCGTAAACTCAAAAAATACCTATTTACACAGCCTTGATTCTCAGCTTCAGAATCAGAAACTATTCTGACAGTTTAAGACCAGTGAACCATGTTTGACTTACAGGGAGTTTATCATATTCAGCATCTGATGATGAAGGAGAAACAGGAGCACCAGGACTAGAAGACAGCCTCCCAGCACTTGTATCTGGCACAAAGAGAATCTAAATACAAAGAGGTATTTCAAAACAGTGAGGCAAAAGCTTTTAAAGGTTATGTTGTATGTTATGTTATTATGTTGTATTAGAAAGACAACACAATACTGATCACTCATATCTACAATGTACACCTTAAAAACATTCAGAAAAATGAAACTGATTCCCTTATTCCAGCTTCTGTCTGCTGGGTATTCTTAGGCAAGTCACACCATCTCTCCGTGCCTCAGTTTCTGTATCTGCAAATCAAAACACTTCAGCCTCCTCATGGCTGTGAAACAGAAGTAGAGATCTGCTCTTTATGAACCAGGTGTTAATCTCCACACTTGCATTTCCATTTCTATTTAAGATTTTAGGATTTAGGACTCTCCTAAAAAGTCTCTCTTCATTTACTTCTCATCTTACATGAGACTGACTCATACCCAACATAATAGCACAAAGGCATTTCAATTTCTGTCTCTAATTCTATAATGCATTAGAGATTGCATGTTTCCAGACTTCCCAATAATCCAATGCCCTTGCAACAGCTGTATTATCTTCTTGAGCTTCAGAGTCATCTTTAAGCTTTAGTGACAGTACATAAATAACAAGTCAGATATGGCAATTACAAAGCTTTCCCATCACACCAATTCCAAGTAATAATCTACTGAGTTTCACTTTGAGTGACTTAAAATTACTGTCCATTATCCAAGTACTGGCACTTTAAATTACTGTCCTTGTATCCAAGTACCTAAAAGATACGTAAGTAGTAAAAAACATCTAAATACAAAAACTTCTAAAAAACCTCTAAATAATTATGTTTCAGGTATTAAAAATAAAAAACAAAAACCAAACAAATAAATAAAAGATTTACCTGGCCTGGCACAATTGTCTGTGTGAAAAGCTTATTGAGCTCCACAAGCTTGTTTGGGGTGACGTTGAACTTTAATGCTATGCTGTTTATGGTGTCCTGATTTCCAGCCTGAAGAAAGAGTTGATGACTAAGATACCATACTGAACACTGCACCACACATGAACTAAACCCATTTAACAGACTGTTTGCAGGGACAGACTTGATGACCTCAACAGCCCATCTATTTAATAACTTAGGTGATAAACCAGTATCAAAAAAAAGGACAGAAATATTATTTCACAGTCTACAGTAGAAAAAATGTAGAGGTGTTACAGATGTCCCTCTTCTTTTCTCCTAAAACTTTAAAGCAGCACAGCTGTACTTACAACTGGTCTGGCAAGGGGAAAAGGTCATACACTGCAAAGTTCACTACACCTCCAGCAGCCACAGCATGTCAGACATTTGTGCAGTTCCCAGCTGGGACACCACTTTCCACAGAGGCTATGTATGGTACAGTGGAACGCTATCAGTTAGGGACCTGAGGGCTCACACAAGCAGAGCAGAGCTAGCACACTGCTGCCCTGCTCCAGCTTAGAGAAACAGAACTCATCAAGCACAGGTCAACTGCTTGATGAGTTAAGTAACACTGCAGAATGGGAGTATTTTTCAGAATAACAAAACCACTGCTCTATTAGAGAGCCAGAATGAAGAAGTAAAAATGGAACTGGCAGCTGCAAGAGGCAGAGATCCTGGATGTGACCCTAGCTCTCCCCATATGGTGGGACTGGAATGCTATCAATAGGGGTAATCCCTGTTGAGATAGGTGCAAAATGAGAAAGAATTAGTGCTTACAGTTTTGTGCCACTGCCCCCCTCTCAACTCAACTCCACTTTCAAAAAACAGGCATGAACACACCACACACCAGTACTTACTGTATATTCTATGGTACCATGGGGCTTCTGAGAAACCATTTTCTTTTCCTTCTTTTCATTGCTTTTGTTTTGATTGTCATCTAAAGAAAAAAAAAACAAGTAATTGACTGTCAAGATGTTTACCTTTCAGCATGTTTTGAAAGAGATCTACAGCATGTGCAAATTGCAGCTGTGAAGAAGAACAAGAGGACACATTAAAATGCCTATTAGGCCTTAAGACTGAGTTGTAAGGGAAGAAAACTTTACCAAGTACAGCAGGTTTACTAATCATTCAGGAACTCTGCAAGAGTAATGTATATATGGAATCACAGCAATACACAACTGCTCCCATGGTTTCTTCTGTGCTTCCTACACAGTTCAGCTGCTGGATACAAGTACTTTGTACTGTCAGATGAATATACACATACCTACTGCCTTGGTACAACCACAACAAATATTGGTTAGTCACCACTCCATCACAAGTACACTATATTTAAACATTGCTTTAATCTCAGAAGGTAAAAGTGTGCCAAGAGTTCTGCAAAGCATGTCAAGCAGAGTCAAGCAGAGAAAGCAGAAAGTTTGTGCAGAAGACTTTTTCTATCAGATGCAATACACAGAACTCACTGCAGAAACCCTTGCAGGACCCAAAAGGCATTCATGAGCTGTCAGCACCAGAGCTCTCTACCAGTGCAGGGTAGAGATTTTCAATTCTTACAACAACAGTGGGTGAGCAAAGCCAAGGCTCAGGGAGGATGAAGCTACCCAGCCAGCCCCAGCACCATGGGTCTCCCCCTCCAAACCCAGAGCCTGGACTCACATACCTGGGGAGGGTGAGGGCAGCATGCAGCCCCAGCTCCAGGAGTGGGGATGGGGTGCCAGGAGGCAATTCATGGCTCCCCCTGCCTGGCTGCCCCCAAGCCCTTAGAAAGGTCCCGCTGCCTCTGGCAGGATGTTGCAGACCAGATGAAGTGGAGAGAGGCAAGAAGACAAGGCAAAGCTGGGCCCAGCAAAACCAGCAGCCAGGACCAGGAGCAGGGGCAGGCTGTCCTCCAGGGAGGACTCCACCTGTGGTCCAAGCTGGCAGCTCTGGAAGATCAGGGAGGAAAGGACTGGAAATGGCAGCGCAGGGCTTCTGACTTGCATTCAGGCTTTGCTGCAACCTTTGCTGTTTCCAGAGAGCAAGAGGCTGATAATAAAAGGAAGGTGAGGACTCGCCTGCTACACTGTAATGTACACAAGGAGGGGCCTAGTGTGCTGCACCCGAGCCTTCTGGTGGCTCATGTCCACAGCAAGATGTGCTGCTCCCTCAGTCAGAAGAGATTCACAAGAGCCCTGGACATGCATCCAGGTGTTACTGCTGGCATATCCCACCCAGCACCTGCCAGGGATGCAGTCATGAGAAGTGCATTGGTTAGGGACACTGCAGGTAAGGCAATAGAGGCAGAAAGTGTGTAGAAACCAAACACAGTTTAAGTACATGCACAAAGTGTACATGGCACGAAGGACAGCAGGAGGAATGGGAAGATCAGGATGATGCTGGTTTTTCCCTGACAGCATTCTGAAACACAGATTCACTCAATGATCTCAGGCACTTCATCTCTGAGACTGGACACCCACACTGAAACTTTTTACATTAGCTTTCTTACTGTGTTTTTCTGACCATTTGTATTCTCACCACTGTCATACCACCTTCTGCTGATCAAAGTGAAAGCAGTGTGTGGAAAAATAGGTAATGGCAACATCAGCAAGGCACAGCATTAAACCATCAGAAACACAATGACAACATGACAAACATGACAAACAAAAAAACTTGACAAATACTGGATGTTTTCTTTATCCATTACCTACATACAACTGCCAATATGGCACAATCCTGCCCGAAGAACCCTGCTAACTACTGAGTTCACACTGTTTTGTGCTACCAAGAGATATCACTTTAGTTAGTCCAGGATAACTACACATATCATGATACGTGGTATGTGATAGATATAACTATCACTATCACATATAATGATAACACATATCACATATCATGGAGGCAAACTACCTGAACTTTCTGCAGCCTTTCCCTGGAGAAAGAAAAGAAAGGTAGACTTCAGCTAGTAAATTATTTGGTCTAGCTGGAAAAAGCAGACAAGTTTTCAAATATTTTACCCTTACTTATCTCTGAAACAGTACACAAGGTAGGAAACAGTTAAGAGCAATAATCTCACACTAACTGGACATGCCCCAGTAAGACCTTGGAGGGGTGGGAATAAAAATAAAGTAGGCCAGGGAGATGTAGAGAAAGAGATTTTGCACCTGCTGAATGGGAAAAAGTTTAAGTCTGTGCACAGATGGAAGAAATAACGATATGCAATAAAAGTAGTTTCTCTGAAGAGTTTATAATATTTGCTATTAGCTAAACATCTTTTGTTCCAAAGCTTTGTGTTTAAAAACGGAGGGCTGACCACAGTAGCAACCACTACACCACCGTGACACAAAAAGACCACAAAATAGCAATGCAGACAACTTTCTCCCCTGCAGCTTCCTACCTGGGAGGCAGGACAGCTCGCTCTCCCCCTGCGAAATATCAGTATTTTCCTGGTCCTCCTAGCTGCATTGTCTGCTAAGTTTGGAGATTAAGAAATACTACCCAGGAAAATGCTATAACCTGTATAACATTTACATAACCTATATATACTGTATTCACAGGAGACATATAATATGCTCTAGTTCTTGGTTGACAGGACTGTGAATATTTTTGTTTAGTAGGGTCCTGAACACAAGCATGGTACAATAGAGAAGAGTGAACTAAGTATGCACACATAGTTGAAAACCTCTAACTGCAGGACAAGAAAAACAGAAGCTTGAAAGACAAGCTGAGTTTAGATTAAAAAAATACTGTGCTTTTTTTGTCAATAAATGTTAATAAATCCTAAGTAAGTTGAACAATTAGACGATTTTCTTTCACACCTATGTGCAAGAATACATATAGTCTGTTTAGCTGCAGGCTAAAAGAAGCAGTCACAGTCTGTGAATTTGTCTCCTGAAACCAAAATCTGACATTTTGTGTTTGGATACTTTTTTCTGCTACCCCCTACTACCTTGCTTTTTTTTTTCTATCCCAGCAACAAAGAGTTGAGAACACTGTCCATACATTATGCCTAACTACTAGACAGGTTTGGGCAATTCAAAACCACATCCTAATTATTTGAATAGTGTGAATTCTTAACTAGTCTATGTTTTTAATTGTGCATATAAAGATTTAAAATATTGAATTAAAAATTTCAGACCTTCAGAAGAAAAAATTGCAATGAATCCATTAAACATGAACTGCTCAGTCCACATACTACTCATGTGGTGAGGCTGAGGTCACAAATTGTGCTCTACATGAATAGTTTACAGCAGAGTGACCAGCAAGCCTGTCAAAGCAGCTTGCCACAATATCTCCAATGTCTCCAATGTC
Source organism: Peucedramus taeniatus (assembly GCA_013400575.1). Classification (NCBI taxonomy): domain Eukaryota; kingdom Metazoa; phylum Chordata; class Aves; order Passeriformes; family Fringillidae; genus Peucedramus; species Peucedramus taeniatus. Next base: position 341,304 of record WBNO01026706.1, on the reverse strand, counting down.
TCTCCAATTCCCATTATCTTCTCTCATTTCTCCTCCAGGAAGCCAAATGTTTTCTGACATGATCTGAAGGCAGCTCTTGTATAGCCTCAAAGGCACCCAGAGCACACACAGGCATGATGGAAGCCTCAGGAACCACGTTTCTTTCAATCAGAACTAGATTAAGAGCTCCACAGGCTTTAAACAACTGCCTTCGGCTACTTTTTGAACTTGAACATTTGCTTAGTGGTGAAATGACTCATGGTTCTGCCTCCCAAATTTTGCTGCACTGCATGCACACTGGAGATGGGATTGCACACCCATGAGAAGTGACTAGTGTTAACACAAATTCAATCACACCGCATTTTTAGGCGAAAGTCAGAGTGGGTGGACTGAATCTCTCTGTGGTTTTGGGAAACTTTTAAATTGAGAATTATGTAAAAATAGTAAAATAATAAGCAGTGAGAAGAAGAATGCAAAGTGAGAACAGGCAAGAAAATACAGGCTTAGTGAAAACAGACAGGTCTAGAATGGGAATTTTTCTGCCCTTAATGATATATTTGTATCTCAGTTTCCTAGCAGACCTGACATTTCATTTAGCAGTGTTACAGGAAACCTTACAAAAAAGAGTTACCTAAGAGTAATTTGGAAACCAGCTATTGAAGGAGTATGATAAAGAGGTCAATCAGTTTATCACCCAAAAGACCTTGACGCATGATAGGAGAATTACACCTCTGCAACTGTGTAAATAGCTCTGTAAGTAGATAGAATAGGTCAAGGAGCATCAGGAGTATCCTGGGCTGCCCACGTGGAGGATGGGCCATCACCACTGCAGAATGAGACCATCACCACTGCTGGAGCCCAGCCCAAGTGAGTGTGAGGTGTGGCAGCGCTGGCAGTGACAGCTGAACCCACCGGGCAGGTCCCGAGCCACCCATCAGCCTCGCGTCTGGCAGTGCTAGCAGGAATGCCGAAGCAAATAAGGGGACAAAGGACTGACCACTTTCTACACCTGGCAAACGAACTCAGTAGCCTAAGAGGATAGAGGTAATGGCACACTTGGTGCAAAAGTCCATTTTACTCATTAATTTCTGTCTTACCAAAGACTTAGGCCTCATGTCACCAGGGGAATCCTTCCCCTGATTAGCCCCTTGGCTTCTAGAAATCACAGATTTCCCAGAGTAACACCACTCACTGAACTGCTCTGTTCTTTCAAGAGCTCCACAGCACTTCTATGCCAATGAACCCCACACTAACACACTGCTCATAAAGCAGTGCTTCCCTTCTTGTACTTCTGTCTAGGTTTGAAAGACAGGTACCTGCCAGCAAAAGCTGGAATCTCCCTTTGAATAGAGAATGTAAACCCCCTCCCTCAGATTATTATAATTTTGCAATTGGAGGCTCTCGGGCAAAGATTTGGGAGTGGGAATAACAGTTCTTTACTAGGAATATTAGACAAAGCAAGACAAATACAAATGTAATAGCACTAAGAGACAAGCAAAAAAACAAAGAAGCAACAAAACCTCAGAAAATGCCCTGACAGAGTCAGGGATGTGACCTGACACCCTGGGTATCAGGGCGGTGAAAGCAGTCCAGATGAAATCCTCCTTGAGCAGTAAATGCAGTTCTATGAAGTGAGATAGTCCTGTAGGAAAGTCCAATGGTGAAGAAAAATGTGTTCAGTCTTCCTCTGGAGAGAAATTCAGTAGAGAGAGAGAAAACAAGCAGGGTCCCCTGGTACTCCAGTCCTTTCGGAGCGGTGTCCTCGGACCAAACTGCCTGCTCACTGCTGTTCCACCCGGAGAAACCTGCTGCCTCCTTTGTTTAAGTCAAGTATCCATAAAGTACCCAGCCATCAGTTACCTAGCAAACCATCAGGAAAAAATTCCACAAACACAAAAGAAACAGATCCAACCCCCAACAACTTCATACTTCGCTGAAGATCCTAATTCATGTTATTCTAAGGGTGAACAAATAAATAGTCATTATTCATCTTCTGCATACCATTCATGATGTCACAGATTTCCAGCATCTTTTCTTAGTTACTTCACTTTTTCCAACTGACTAATACTGTGATACTTTGGACTCTCCTACTTCTCTGATTACACAGACTGCCCTTCTTTCTAGGTTTTCTTCTCCTACTACATCGTTTTTGAGTTGGAGGAAGTAAAACCAAACACAGATTTTAAGCTATGAAAAAAACCAATAACCTCTGCTGGTGACAGAAAAGAGGGTTTCCTTAAACGCGTATGATACTAATCATTTTTCCACAAGACATACTCATTTTTCCACGCTGCTCAGTATGTCACTGCTGTTTCAAGACATTACAGTCCCACATATCTATTACAGATTTGTTAGAAGCAATAAAATTGTATTACTATAGTCGAGCCAAGCACCAGAACAAAGGAGTGAAAACCTAAAGGTAGCTTAAAAGAATCTGAAACACAATAAATTCAGGGGAGAACAGTTATCCCTCGGAGTAACCTAATCAGGGTACTGATAAGAAATTAAGCAAACAAGGCTTCCTGGGGTAGCTTCCTTATCAATGAATGAGGCCTGATACCAATCAGTACAGTAAGTATGACTTAAGTGAATCTACACACAGAGATCTCAAGAATATGAAAGACCTACTTGGGATGATAGAGGGGGAAGACAAATCAGTTTATCTGAACAATTTTTTCCATTCCTACTTTCTACCCTGACATTTTAATAACTTTCAGCAATTCTGCTATGCACAAAGTTGTGCATAGGATGATGTAATTGTGATTTAAAGAATCTTTCTGGCTTTTCTCATGACTCTCAAAGTGATGAACTGAACAGCATTCACATTAAAATTACTAGTTTTAAATAAAAAAGTCTTTCTTTCAGCTCCTGTCAAGCGTGGGTGAACCCCACCACCACAGGGGCCAGATTCCTGGCTTGGGACACCTTCCACCCATTCTGATGTTTCAGCTGCAGCAGCCTCTGAGAAAGACACCCCAGCCCCAGCTGCAGCAGTCAGGGGGCATATAAAAAGGTTTTTTGGCCATCTTATCAGACATATCTCCCTGAAGAAAACCAGCAAGTCAGGCAGAAACATTCCCTACTCAGATTTGGGTAGTGTACTGCTACCATGTTAAAAGAGAAATAAAAAAATCCCTACACTTTCTCCCCAATTCAGCTGTTTTTCTTTTCTGCTTCCCACTTTCCCCAGAGTCTTCTGACAAGCTCTCACCTTTACTTCTGCATATTTTTACTCTACTGAATCCTATCAGTTGGCTTCCTCCTTTGCTACTGCTGAAGTCACTTGAAACAAAAGGGCAGCTTGTCATCCATCACGACCACACTTGTGCTCCTTCATTAGTGAGACTTCTCCTGACAGAGGAAAACAGCAATTCCCTGAGCAGTACAAATCCAGACACGTGACTCTGAAATATCTATGCCTCGAACAACTTTTCTTCATTCTCAGTAAAAACTGATTGTCCACTAATTATTATCCAAGCAATTCTTTCAAAGGAATAAAGAGATCACCAGACAATATAGAGCCTCAACAAAAAATGACAATCAGTTCAAAGAACTGATAAAAAAGGTAATAACTCCTTCTGCTATTAGGTCTTTTTAGGCACACTTCAATAAAAAATTAACTATTGATATTCATGCAATATTCACATACTGCAGCTTCTACATGAAAAACTCCAAATATTTAAGGAACTTAAATTTCCTCCTTATTTACTTCATCCCCAAGAAGTGGCTTTAGCTCCTTTGTGGTCTGACAGCATTACTTGTGAATCCTATACAGGAACATGTCAGCATCTAAACACATCTTTCACTAAAGTATCACCATAAAATTTCTGACTATCCACTACATCAGGTACTCAAGGACAATACAGAGTGAGGAAAATCAGCCTGTCAACAAAGCAGGACTGAGGGGAGGAATACTTAGGCATCACAAGAGAAAAAATGGACATTTTAGAAAACTGTTAACACTACACATCCTGGTTTTCTTAATTTATTTTGCTGCTTGAACACACCACAGCTTGCCTGGGAAGGCTATGCCATGTAAGTCAACAAGGACAATGTCTCTTAAAATCAAACACTGCACTGTCCTGTCTACTTATTGGTGTTTACAAGGTCATAGGTTGAAAATAGAGACAAAAATCACAAAGATTCTAAAGATACAGGACACATGCCCTGTTTTTGTGTCTGGAGATGACACCAGCATCTGATGTGCTGCTGACTGTCATCACATCATCATGCAGATCCTCAGAAGCCATAGAAAAGAGCAACTCAGTTTATAAAAGCTACTGTTGGATCCCAAGCGTGACCCAACAAGTTGCAACAGAGACATCACAACAGACTGAGAAGATATTAGGAAATGTCAGTAGAGAAATCTGGGAGGGAGGGTGTTACACAATCAAAAAATCTGCCTTAACTTTGTATTATTATTTAAATGCACGTGAAGAGACTGCTGCTTTTCAGAGCATTTATATTAACTTTTAACAGTGTTTTTCAAGCACAATATGGGAACTTCGTGAAGAAGAGAAGTTAAAAGCCTGCCTTGAGGATATCAGGCCTGAGTTATGCAGACGCTCTAAAAATGACTACCTCATGCCTCTGCCTGGAGAGCAAAAGATCTGCAACATTATTTCAAATGCACTATATTGTGCTTCTTACATACTTGGCTTATGAATAGTCCTGTCTTAGAGAAGAATGTCTGAAACTAAAATGAAAATATTCTGCCTGTTCCCTGAGGGCAGAAATCCCAAGAGAGCTACAGTGAGTCACTGGGAAGGGGAGAGAGCTGATACACGTGGGTGCTGCAGAGGACTGCTCCGCAGGCACTCAGGCTACAGATTCTGGGAAGCCTGGGTAGGGGAAGAGGCAAAGGATGCAATCTGCCTGGCTGATAGCCCTCCCAGGAAACACGGAAGAGAAAGACCTGTGAGAGTCCAACTCCTTATCCCAGCACAGGATACACCACCAAAACCACCTCTGAAGAGCTGCACAAGCCTTGCAGGTACTCAAGACTAACTTCACAGGGCACCCATGCTCAGCAAGCACAAGACTCAGCAGGCAGCTGGCACAACCTAGGAAAGCCAGACTACCCCAGGCACAATGAGCCAGTGAATCCTGGAAATGACGAACTTACTAACCACAAAGACATATCTCCCTTCATTATCCCTGGCAGAAATATGACATCTCTTTTTATTAATTCTCCTGACATGCTTCCTTTTCATCTCCTGCACACGCACACCTGTCAAAGTCTCACCAGGGGCTATGGGACCAATCGCTCCACAGCCTTCCTCTCTTCCTCTGGGACCACTTTTCAGAGATGTTAAGTGCATCTGAGTTTAAATATAATTAAAAACATAAGTGCTCACTCTTTCTGAAAATTCAAGCCTTGGGAAAACAGACAGCCCTTGGAAACACACCTGGGTCTTTCAGCAGTGAGATCAGTTTTAGTTAACTAAACATCAGCCTGTCATTCCCTAGTCTGACCTTTCCAGAATAGATCACAAGATGTCACTGCCTTAAATCTTACTTTGAGTAATTGCTATAGTGGAATGTAATTTTGTAAAACAGCAAATCCTGATATTTTTCCCCCATGACAGACATACCACTTTTTAATTTTCTGCCTCAGTAATTTATGCCACTGTTAAAAAGGTATCCCTGATTTCTAATCTCCACTTGTTTCTCTCCATGTCCTGGTCTGCTGAGCCTGTCAAAGCTCTTTGCTATGATATTTAAATGACACAATTAATTTAGGATAGGGTTCTTGGCTTTTTTCTCCCTCAAGAAGAGTTATAACCAAAGTACTGTCACACAACTCCCTCTAGTCTCCAACATTTTCTATCTTCCCTGAGCTGTGCTAAACAGAACTCACAGTAAACCAAGTCAAGGAACCTGAATTAAGAGTAAAAGCATCCCCTGTTCCAGCATCCTGGGTCCTAGAGGAATGGAGAAGGCTAACAAGGACAAGAAAAGCTACAAAACAACTTACCTGTAAAGAATGCTGAAGATCTTCAGCCTGGAAACTATGTAAGAGGGACATTTTATAGAGAGAAAAGAACAAACAAAAATCCAACCGATCAGCCAGAAAACAACAAAGAAATGCACAAGAAAAATCATAGGAGTCTTGGAGATGATGAGTAGGGATTGACAGTTCGGTTTCTTATACAAGAACTCATGGCCACCCAACAAAGCTTGCAGAAGCAAGATTGCTCTTCAAGAAAATGGTAGCAAACCTGTGCACACTTCACCAAAAAACACTGCAGAAACCTGCACAGGCCCAGGGAAAGGCAAGATAAGCATATGGTAGAGCACTCTAAATGCATGAACTACAAGCAGCTCAAAAGAGGACTGTACTGTGGATGCTTTTACAAAATTCACTGTGTTCATAATCTTCCCCAGACATCCAGGTGTGGCTCTTGTGGGAGAACTTACACTACACTAAATGGACTCTGGTCTGAAATGGCATGGGCGCTTCTACTGCCCCTCTAGCACTTCTTGCCCCTGGAATCACACACACCACCAGGCTTGGACACAGCAGTTCAGCAGCAGTCCGTCACACAGTCACACTGTAATTCCTTTTACTCACATGTATAAAACTTTCAAGTACCCATAGGATTTTTTTTGCCTCCAAAATGATGTTTTCCAAGTTTATGGTCAGCTAAATAGGCACATCAAGTACCTCAAGTAATTTTTCATAGTTAACAGGCCATTCATCCTGGAAAGCTTTGTTCTACAGTCTACCTTTAAAACATGTAATCTGCCTGTACTCAAGTTACCACTCAATTCACGTAACTCAGCATTGGTAACTTGTAATGGGCACTTACCCCCCTCACCTATAAAGTGTTGAATCACACAGAAAGCTACTGACCTCCTCAGAGCTAAACACACTTGGTCATCCTACCAGAGGGACCTACCATCCAAATCCTAAACTTGAGACATTCTAGAATATAAACTCAAGGGCTTCACAAAATACTAGCACATGACATCAGCAATGTAATGCTTACAAATGCAATTTGCCTTGATTGACTATTTGAAAATTAAGGATGGAACATAAAAATCTTGTATCAACCTTTTTTAAAGGCTTACTGAAAAAAAAACCGTATCAGTTATCACAAATTCATTAATAAAGTCGCAGGACTCCTATGTGAAAAACAGCTCTGTCAATTTAAAAAAAAAATGTGTCTATTAAGCTACTGTTTACCTCCATTTATAACTGAGTGGAGAAAACCACACCACAGTATATAAATAGATCAATTCTCCTTCTATGTCCTTTCATCTTCCTTGCTGTCAGAAGCAGCAGAGGACTACTGAAAATTCAACTGCAAGTATCACATACTGAGCTAAAATTATTTTTAGTTTCTCTTCTGTTCTTAACACAGTTAAGAAATCTCTTATTTCTTATGTTCCTGGACAATTTTCATGTTGTCCTTTACTTTCCCATTCAATTCCCTTGCTTCCTACTTGAAACATACATTAGATTACTGACCATCAACAGATGAGTTTACAAGTTGGTTTTATATATCCATATGGCTTAATATCCTTCTAACAGCAGACTTAAAAACAGCTCAGTCTTCTGTCTCAAGATTAGGTGCCATGTGTGCCACTGGGATTAGCTCATTTGCTCTGAGCATGGTGCTAATAATGCCAAGGTTGTGTTGATGGGCAATACCTACCTATTACATACAAAACATCAAATTTCAACTATTTGCATCTTTTATTTACAAAAGCTTATCCAAACAAAAGCTTATCCACCAAGATGAGAATTTGAAGCGGACACCACACATGGGGAGCTTGCCCAGTGTTAAGATTTCCACACAAATTTTCATAACTTAAATGCTAACAACATTTATTACTGGTACTTACTGCTCAGATTGAATTCTCCTGCCTGTGGACAAGCAATCCCTTCTCTGTCCAACTGTTTCAAGCAAACATCTGCTAACAGCACAGCTTCACTATAACCTGGTCCTCTGGGATTCAAGACCATTTGTTCTCATTCCAAAACAAGTCACCTGAAAACAGCTGCCTTTCAGTCATTTGCTCACTTTATTCTTTCCACGTGGTTTCTATAACCAGTGCTAACAAACCAGCTTGCTGAAGCTTCCCAACCAGCCACTGCCCAGTCAGTACCTTAATTTTCCCCTCATATGCAAGTTACTCCAATCCCCTTAGTATTCTACACAGGCAATTATAACCAAATTGACCTCTTCCTATGCTGCTTCAGTTTTACTTGAGATCTTCATTCTGAAAGAAACATATTATTTGCATTTTCACCCCTCCTTATATCCACAGTCATTTTTAGGCTGAAGCACAAACACTAAGGCAAGGTCTCAGAACCTGAGAAAATTTAGATTCTGCTCTTACTGCTGTATTAAGCAACTTAACACAACACTGAGTAGCCCACTTTGTAAATCACTTGGATTACTTAGAATAGAAAGCACTTTGCTACACGAATAGGGCTGACCAAATCAAGCCCCCAGAAATTAGGGCTGATTACAGTTAGCTAGCTACAAGCAAAAATTTATACGGATTTTCTTTTTTTCTTTTTTATTCTTTCTTCTTTTTTTATGAGTAGCACCTTAATTAGTCCTCAACTGCATCTTACTGTTCTCTACCAGGTATACAAAAGACAAAACCAGGACTCATAAGCAGCAGGAAGTTCCCATTTTCAACTCAGTATGTATTGAAAAATCCACTTCAGATTAAGCTTACTTAGCAGATGACCTAACTATTATGAGATATGTGTTCAGGAAGTGTCCCACTATTTCATTACATTTAAATTCTCTATAAATTTTCACTGCATTGCAAGCAACTTTCATCTTTGAAACAAAGTACTTCTAGTATCATGGGAGCTGCCTCTGCTGTTTCTGTGCCAGTCAGGGACAATTTCACCATGTACTGAGTAATGAAAATTGTTAAACACCATGCAGTGAATGGAAAAGGATGGCTTTATGATTACAGAGGAGGATGATAAGCTAGTCAACTGGATTTTGTTGACAGAAGTGATAAGCCACCTAAACCAAACTTTTCTTTATGATATATTCTTTAATGGAGATCAATTCCTCACATATGCTGCCTGCTTAGGTTCTCAAGCAAAATCAGTGCAATCTAGGAATATTATGCACCTCTGACAGAAAGACACATGATATCATGTGGGAATAAATATATGGATAAAATTCAGTATCATTTTTGACCACTGTTACACTGCTTGCTTTCAGAAGCTCACACTTTTACCTGCTTCAGTGTCTTCAGTGAAACAACACAAATGTTTTCATCCAGTTCAGCATCTCCTGACAGGAACTGTGGTTTCCTAATCTTTCAATACAAACAGGCTTCCCAGAGACAGCATATCAAAACCAAGAAGCCAAGCTGCAAAAGTAGGTCAGCTGGGTCATCCCAAGAAGAAGGGGAGAGCATCCTGGGCACAAAGTACAGCAGCCAGAGAACCTACACAACCACTGTACTGTGCCAGACAAACATATCCTCAGAAGTCTGAAAGCTGCTTACTGCAGCAACAACAGCAGAAAGAGTGAGACAAAGTTAAAAGCAGATTACCACATAAGCCAAAAGATGTGGCAAAAATATAGAGAAAGGAGTGTTATTTCCATTGATCTTCAGGAAAAACAACAAGCAGAGATTAGCATCTCTGCTGTTTGAGGGCAAGAGAACAAGGGCTATATCTGCAAGGCAGTGTCTTACAGGATGAGTGAGATTTGGAGACTGAATGTTGCAAATTATTATGGAACAACAAATCCACTGAAGAACAGTGCAAGTGCTAGTAGGAAAGGAAGATATGAGGCTACACTGGAGAAACTTTCTGGCATCTATTCAACTTTCGGATCTATTCAGCCACTTAGCAGTGCCTCAAGAAAAATGATCATTCCTGTATACCATCAGGTTATTTGTAAGGGTGCCACCACAGTGCAAGCCGATATGCTGTACTGACCAGTCGTGGCTGGGAGAGGGACGCTGGAGGATCCCTTCCTAGAGGATGCCCCAGTCGCATCTCCTCCTCCCTGGCTCGGCGGTGCCACCCGCCGGCTGCCGGCATTAACACAGCACCTGGATGCAGGAGAGGAGCTCCTCGCTGCACCGCTGCGCTTCCACCTTCCTCAAATAATCCAAGTCTTTTAAACACTGTCTTTTATACAGAGCTCGGCAGGGATAACCACCTCCAGTTCTGCACAGCCTTCAGAAGCTGTGTTAGCCCTTCCACCGGAGAAGAGGAATTTACTGAGTAAGCAAAATCCTCCTGACAGCACTGGTGCCTGCAGGAATCTATTAAAAAGCTATTAAAATCTCTTAAAAAGCACAGCATTCAAAGTGGGAGTCAGAATGTCACTGCATTTGCAAATTCAAAAAGGCAAACACATTCACAAGCCTCTAATGAAGGGACATGATGTGCAAGGAACAAATTATATTGAGACGTTATGTTCCTTCCCCCATCTTTTAGAGCAATAAATAAAGAAGGATTTATTGTCCTGTAAAATATGAAAGGGAGATTATTCAGAGGACAGTGATCTTTATTCTGTTAGACTGACAGACACAACTCCTCTGGACTCAAATCATCTAATGACAGAACCTCCATTAATCCACAAAGCTTGGGTGTATCATGGGAATATGCAAAGCTGTTGCTACATTTAATAAATTTTTCTTCTGATGAAAGTTAAACATTTTGATAAAGTGCAGAAAGCGTTTAGGNNAAAAAAAAAAAAAAAGAAGTAATTCCTGTGTCAGATTTTCATAAAGTTAGAATTATAGAACTGTTTAAGCTGAAAAGGACCCTAAAGATCATCTAGCTCCAACCTCCTTGCCATGTTCTAGACATTAGTCAAAGCTGGATAGTGGGCAGAAACAGACACCAAAACTCCCAAACCCTTCAAAAAACATAAACAGAAAAATGGTTAGCAGAGAGAGAGTGCATGCCTTTTAGTCAGAGCACTTCTGAAACATCAATAATGGGACAAGTCAGCAGGGAAAAAAAGACAGGGAAGGGTGGAGAGGGAAATGACATATATGTACCCCTGATATTAAATAATTAAGACAGACATATATTAATGGATAATCCCTCTCAGATACTTTTATAGGAAAGTCTATCAACAATAAAAAGACAGTCATTGCAGGTTTGGCAGTACCTTCCCACCACTGCAGCTGACATATCATCCAGCAGAGAACTGTTGAACGTACACCTGGCAGAACTCAGCTTAGCAAGGCAGATGGGTTTGTCCTCTGCCATGCCATATGCAGGTAAAAGGCAAACTACTTAAGTCCAGTTCTTTCAGACTGCTGTGGGTGTACAGACAGCTCTCAGAAATTACTCAGGATGTTGGCAAAGGTGCCAGCTTTCTGGAGAGCAGGAGTAACTAAGCAGGTAACTATAGCTAAGCAGGTAACCCTGCGAGCTATAGCTGCAGTGGGTGAAGGCAGTATAAGCCATGTAGCCCAGTGCCATGGCAACTAACAATTCTACTGAAGAGATTTCATTTTGAAAGTTGCACATGGAGCTATTGCAGTTGTTTCACAATCAAACTCTTTTTTGCCTCTATTTAAACTTTCACTTCTGCAATTTGGTGTTCCAGTTGGGTAAAAGCCTTTAGGAACAACCAAAAAAAAAGCATTTAAACAAGGAGGAAGTTTTTAACTTTCTGGATTTTTGCCAGCTGGGTCTGTGCTCAGCTCAACAGCAGCATGAAATTATTTCTCAACAGAAATTCTGTATTTCTGCAGAACCAGAAACTTTGCACACCTACGGGATGATTAGTAGCATTTCAAGTCATCCTGTAATGATGCCAGTCCACATGAAACAGGGGAACACTTATGAAACAAATTCAAGTAAAACCTGAGTTTGTACTGTGCACAGCCACATTCTTCAGTGACAGGGAGTGATCCCATCTTGCTCCATCTTGCCACCCCAAGTGCCAACTGTTGCAGATTTTTTAAAATTTAAATCCTGAAAAACTTGAGAAACAAAATTCAGCTACCTCACAAACCTCTCAATTCCTCTAGGTACAAACCAGCAAGTGCTTCTAGCAGAACCACTTTACTAGGAATGCAGCAAAAGTTTATATTTTTGTGTTTGGGGTTTTTTATATCAGCATACTACCAAAGCAAAAAGAATTTACAGGTTCGTTCATTAACAGTTCTCCAGTTTTCCTTTTGCAGATTTTATTTCCAGAACAGCGTGGTCAGAACTTCAGACAGAGAAAAAGTTATTTTAGTTCTCAAATTATTGATCTCATCACATTCAAATCTGCCAAAAGTTACAGTCTGATCAATAAATCACTGTAAACCTTTGGGCTTGCCAGGAAGCATTACTCCAGGATTTATCTTCCTTATGGCAAGGCCTATACTGCCTCATAAAAGGTGCTCTTCGGTTGTGGGCTGGTCTACACGACCACTCAACACATAATGTTTTCACTGCAGATTTCTTTTTTTAATCCCAAAGAGGACTCCTCCTTAGGAGTCAGCCATCCATGCACACACTGTGTGAGCAGTAAGGTAGTCTGCTTTGAGGATAGCTACAATTTTCTGTTCCATTCCTCCTATTTGGGAAAGGATTCCTTACAAGATATAACCAGAGTTCTCCAAATCTGAGAATTCATTCCAACAAAATATCAAGACAAAATCTGGAGTGAGAAGTATTTAATAAATCATAAGTAAAATCAATTAAGAGTATCTAACAAATTACAATCCAGAACTGCAGATGTGTATATGACTCATCTCATATATTAATGTACAATTAACTTTTTTCTGAAGTACTTGCAAAAAAATCTAAAAAGGAATTTATAATTAATTAGACAGCTGGGGGGGGAGGGGGAAACAAGCCATCACACAAGCCCTTTGACATCTTGTTTAAAAATATGTAATTTTAATTTAGTTAGTTTACTAGTTAATTTACTTACTTCCTCGCACTTCGACAGACAAACATGAATATGAATTAAGACTGAAACCTTAAACAGTATACATCAATTTATGAAAGAAATAGCCCTGCCAAAAAAACTGAATCCCATAAAACATTGAACACTAATCTTAAAAATAACTAAAAAAAAATGCAGTAATAAACTAACGGCTGCCTATAATAACACTGAGTTTTAGAACTGAGAAACAAGATATAGGTATTTTTGTGAGAATGCAAGGTTTAAGTTAGTAGATATTTTGAAATATATAATTCTATTTGCTTTTATAGGAAGGATATCTGAAGTTAATAATCCTTTTAAGAAAGGCATACAAAATATGAGAAAAATACATTAGCAAGCTATCAAAACAAACATATTTTAAAATACTACAGTATTAACATAACTCACCGGTACTGGAGTATCTTTTAAGTTCTGTGCGTCTGATGTCTTTCAGTTGATTGTACTTTTTCTTTTTCTTTTCTTTGTCTGGAGCAGTTTCCTTTTCCCCAGGAAATTTACAGTTGTCTTCAGAGGAACTGATTTGCTCCAAAATAACTTTACTTTCATCATCTTTCTCAGAAGGTGTTTTGGAAACAGGAGATCCAGGGGAATTGGCAGAGACAGTCTCGGTGGTTTGTTTGACTTGCCTTTTCTTTTTCAAACTGTGCATAAAGAAACGAAACCCATATTAAGATTTAGCCAACCTCTAGTGACAAGTTAACTCACTTTCTAAACTGATCTTTTTAAAAATTAATTTAATATCACAATTCCTTGCAACCCTCTAAAAATCACACACTTGGCATCACTGACTTGGTAACTAAGATGATCCTCATACTCTTCTTCCATTATATCATAATCTCAAGGACACCTTCTCAAGAATAACAAAAAAGTAGTAAAGTTTTTTATTGTTGTTTACTGAGGAGAAGGAACAGGGAAAAACAAACAAACCATTGAAAATATGGGTTTTTTTTAAAAGGACCATACACCTAAATGTAAAAACAAGATCGTGAATTCATGTTTTCAAGATGAAGCTTGGTATAAAATAAAACCTCAGATCACAATGTACGATAACACAACAGCTAACAAGAATTCCACAGTCCACTGCTCCTGCTTTATAAAACCATCTGTTCTCATATAAGCTTGTTATTTTTTTCCATTTTATCCAAGGTTATCTCCTAGAGGCCACTCATGCTACTCCACAGCTGTTCTGGCACAACCCACACTAGCTGGTATTCAAAGGAGCTCCTGCTGCAACATTATCAATGTGGCCACAAACTGCTTGTGCCAGAATGTTTTCCAGCTGCCTAGACTTCTTCTGAGAGAAATCATAATGAGTTTCCTATAGATCTTCCAACTTATCACTATAGCAACATGAGTATTTTCTTTTTAGAAGACTCCTTAAAGCACAGATCAAGTGAGAAAGATGCTTCAGGAATCCTAACACAGAACTTTATGCTAAATCACCATCTCTAGCTTAGTGATTGCATCTAGAGTTTGCTTAGTGAGAGTGAAGACTGACTTTATGGGTTGAGGGTCACTGTCACTAAAATAGCTCCCAGTTAATCACTGACTCATATCATCCAAAATGAAAAACTAATCTATCTAATGCTCCTTCTCTTCAGTACATTAACTTCTTGGTTACAAGGTGCCTAAGGGAGTAAGTAGTATATTTATCTTGCTGATGCCAAAAACTTTGTTTTGTACACAGGAAGAATTATGCATAGAGAACACAGACAACCAGTGAGTCACCACAAATGGGAAAAGGTCACATAAGCTCACAGCAGTAGCTTACGTAAGTGAAAACTTAATACATTAAGTTATTAATATAATGCAGGAATTTCAGAGATTCTTTCTTCTACCTTTTATGTTTATATGCTTTTTACGTAGTCTTTTAGACTACAACATAAAATAAATACACAGAGCAATTGCAAATTTTAGAAAGACATTTCAGGCTACACACCTTTTTTAAAAATAAAATACTAAAACCAGTTCCAAGTTTAGAATGTTTAGACTAAGAGTCAGTTTCTCAGACTACATGTGATCAACACTTTCCAGTGAAACACTTCAAAATACAACAGTATCGTTGTATTGTTTGTGTTACAAACTGTGTCTATCACACATGTCTGTATACATAATTCTTTTATGCTTCACATAGGAAGATGCACATCCTGCAGCCAACCCAGTGAGGATGCTGTGTTCCCCATTCATTCAGACCCACAGATCTATAGGATAACTAGCAGTAGTAGCTCATGTTCTGCCCAACAAGAGACAGTTACTGTATATGAAATTTATGGATTCAGTCCTGACTACATATGAAAACACCATACAGGGATTTAGAAAAGATAAAAGTGACTACATCTATACAACAAATTAAGTGTTTAAAGTGACTGTTAAACTAGACTAATTAAAATTTGCATATGCAAAGGAGGCTTATTTTTAACAAGCCCTTATAGAAGGCTGCTGTAGCAATCACAAAACATTACAAACACTTTGCATGCACAATGTGTATATTTAGCTCTGGTGTAAATCTTGGCAACGCAGCCCTCTATGCTGAAATGGCATATTCCTACCATGGTTATACTCAATTACAGACTTCTAAATGAGCCAGATTCCTGACTTTTGACTCTAGTGACTCACTGACCTTCCTGTGTGTGTGCATATCACACGATACCCAAATCACCTGCTTCAGTAGATGAGAACTAGCAAGCATCCACTGGCACTCCATTTCTACTCACACTGCAGCAGAGACTTCTGTCTTCAGATTCACAGTCTATTTGTTTTGATCACAAACTCTGTTTAGCAAGCTTTCTCTAGTATGAATGTGGTATCTCAAAACAACAGGAGATCCACTAGTGGAAACATAGAACCCTTTTTGGCAGAGGGAATAAAAGAATAAAGAGTAAAACCTCTCTAGAGGTCAACAGTCCTTGTGACAATACTAACAGCTCCTGTCAATACTTTCATTAAAACATTCTAATTTGAACTGGAGTTTTCAAAGATGCCCCTGGCAACTTTTAGAATGAAGAGTTAAAACAGAACTGGTCCATTAGTTATAGAAAAAAGGAAAGCAGAAAGGAGAGTTTGAACTGACTCACTGCAATGCAGCTGACTGGTTCTTGTCCTCAGTGTTTAATCTTGCTGCATTCCCACTCCTGCAGCACACTGGGGGCTCATTGCACCACATACAGCATCCCCAGCACCCAGCTGCTGCTGCGAACGGACACTGCCAGGTGTATTTCAGGTACAAGTGATCAACAATCTGGGGACTCCATAATTTCTATTCCATCGCCATGGCCGGCATCACATTTTCAGATGGTGGCAAGCTTACTCCTCCTGCCCACTGCTCTGTTTCAAGGCTATGACCATCCAACTCCAAAAGTGGTAACCTTGGCACTAGGAAAAAAGACTAAATTAAGTATCCATGACATTCCAGGCAGGACTCAAAAAAACTGCAACTCTGTCTAGGGTTATGATCTCTGCTTGTAAGTAAGATGTTTCTTCCTGAGGTTTCTAAAGCCTGGTAAAAATTACCCAAACCCCTTCAATTCACCACTCCTCAAAAGCCTTGCCTGTAATATAGCAAGGAACCAAAACAAGCCTTCAACAGTATTTAAAGCCATAACGGCAGCCTACAACCTACTATGCTTCTTGATATTATGCACCTTCTTAGTAAAGCAAAGCTCTCTATACACAGAAGGCAATTCATTATTAATGCACACTGGTACAGTGCAGCAGAGATTGGGCTGTGACGAGCACAGCTGGAGAGTTTACTGAATATTAAAATCCACACTGACTGTGTATCCCACACAAGCTGCCAGTCCTTCTCCCACTCAGATTTCAAACCCATCACCACCTAAAGAAGATAGAGGCTGAAAGTCTAATCTACTCTTCTCTCAGCTATTTCCCAACCTTCATGACAAGAGCTGCGATGAACAATGGTTTTAAGAACATTATTTGTTGAATTATTTCTTTTTTCAACTACTTTGGAAGATTTTGAGTGGGTTTTTTCAGTTTCTAAGTGGATGTCTGTGAACAAATCTAACATTCCGTTTTGTCCTAATAGTTATGAAAGTAAAAGGGAGCTGAACAACAACAACAAAAAAAAACTAAACCCCTCAGCTTGATCTTGTTCTGCGATTAAATCAATCTTTCAGGCAAACAAGATGCATACAGTGAATTTATAAAGTGTTGCTGCAGAAAATGCTTGGTTTTCAGTATCAGTTGATGGATATGTTGTGTATGTTGTGTTCCACAAAGAAAGTGGCTGGGGGAAGAAAGAAAAAGAAAGGAACAGGGAGGGCAGGATAAACAAATATCTTATCTGCAAAAACACTCCTGTTTATGAAGAAAGTCTTACACATCTGTAATTTCATTTAGACACCAGATAACATTTTTCAAGCTAGTTGATTCCGACAGGCAAAACATTCCTTCTGAGTTTATACAGAGGGATCCGTTTCCAGCCCCTCAAGTGCTTTCTGAGCATCAACCAGTAAGCCATTTTCTAAGCTGGTCCAAATACAAAGTTTGCCAGCAAAAGCAAAACTTACTGCAATACAAATATCACTTAATTTAATAAAGACTAATGATCTGAGATGGAACAATCTCAGAGTGGGCAGGTAAAAATGCAAGGTTAGCAGTGCTTACTTAAATTAATTTGCAACTGACTGTTTAATACCTTGGGCACTGACTTAAAGGAAAAGAACTAGGAAAGAATCCAAGAAATGGCCTACTTCATCTGCCAGACCCAGCTCTATTTGACTGCCTATGAAAGGCAAATAACTAATTTTTATAATACAATAGTCTGAATTTCCCATTACATTACAAGGTAGGTGGTTAGGGTAAAAAGAAAACTGCTCAGAGAAAAGAGGGGTGATTTTATCTGCCAACTTCCACTAGAAACTACAAGCAACCAGTAAAGCAACTCTGACACTGAGACAATAAAGATATGGAAATCTGACAGTAACTTTTTCCTAGAAACTTCATTTTGTTTTGCTTAACATTTATTCAATAAAGGTGTCTAAGAGACAATTCAACAGGACCTCATTCAATACTTAATATCACAGTCAAAGAGCACTAGGTCCTTATCATAGGATGTTCTAAAAAACTTCTGTGATAGTAAGGCATGTTTTTTATCATGTTCATGGTGTATGATCTTTATTAATCTAATACAACTCTTGCTTTAGAAACAAAAGCATCTAATAAAGTGGCCCTCCAAAAATATAAACAAAAGAAAGGGGAAGGGAGAAGAAATCTTTTTATCTTTCAGCTGACAAGCTGAAGTTCTCCTTTTTTGGAAATTTTCCACAATGTGCATCCTCTAAAATGTGCCTTGATATCTGGCATACAATCATCCTAACATCCTGCAGAGCACAAACAGATCATGTTCCGCAAATATCATTTTTTGAAATCTATTTATGCATATATACAATAAGATTACAAAAAAAAACCCTTTAAAACACTTCAAATGCCTTAATCTGCTTAGTTCCCATTAAGATTCCTTTATATAAAAATGATATGCACTCCAATTATTTACTTCAGAATTAATAATTTTAATCTTAATTTAAATCTCTGCACTGATTATAATATATACTACTTTCTTGCTACCCTCCATGCCTTTCTCCACCCATCCGGAAGAGCTAAATAAATCAAATGTCAAGTCAAAAAAAACCCCATACCTATCTACAGAAATCTGACAGTAAAAATCTCCATTAGTCACCCACTGGTCTGATCTTAATCAGTCATTCTCTCCCAGCCTGCACAGATCACCCCTCTCCCCTTTATCCAGCTCAGTGCTAGCACGACTCAGCCAGCTCCAGGCATGGCTGTGCTCTCATCCCATCCCATGGAACCTGAAAAATAAGCAAATCTCAGACAAAATAAATCATTGCTGCTTGCAAAGCCAAAGGAAGTCAGAGTGCTTGGCAGACCATAACACTTTACCCAGACCTTCACAGTGCAGCTACTTTCACTTCAGCACAGAAACAAATACAAAGCCATTCACCCTCAGAAATCTTCCTAAAACTGAACAGCATCCACTCCACAAGGAAGCACACTCCATGGAACATCAGCCATTTCAGGCTGGCACATGTCCTGTTTTGGAAACAAGCACGCCACAAGGCTGTATGTTTACTATTAAAACAGACTATTAAGGCAAATGTAAGGGAGAGAGAACGCATCTTTTGCCAGATATTTCAAGATCTAACCACTGAGAGGAAAAAACTACAAAAAAATCAATTCTGAAAAAGTTATCAAGGACAATCGTGTAGTTCCAGTATGGTGGTTGCAGACACTCAAAAGTGTCCATAACCTGGTCATTCTAAAGGACAAAAAACAACTCCTGAAAGCTCTGATATTAGTAGCACAGGTCAAAGCTGGAAATTTCCACTTTTATTGGAACTCCTGTTACTGATTGACAGCAAGTACCAGTACCAGGCTTCACAGATGGTCAGCCAGCAGCAATGCTTAAGAAAGCTGGCATGCTCCAGAGAGTGAAGTGCTGTACTGACAATCCAGGGTATGTCTATATTTTCTTCCCAATATTGCCATTAGCTTAAAAACCAAGTCACTACATCTGTTTCATCATCTGTAATGTGGAGGGAAGGATTTGTAGTAAGGTTGTTCTGGAATAAGATTACAACTACACTTTCTGATGAGTTCTTAGATTAAGAAAAGTATGTTAAATCTCCCCTCTCCATTTTTCTGATTTAGATGAGGGAATTTTAAATATCTCATCTAACATCTTTTATGTTTATTTGGGGGATGGGAATAATCCCTGTTTCCCTGGGTAAAACTCAAAGAGGGTTTTGAGCTGTCAGAAAGGTTCTGTCTTCCTAAATTTAAGACTACAGTGTTCCCACACACCTTAACAAACTTTCCCTTTTCAAAAGCAAAAGTACCCCTCATCTTTTGTGTTTACTTAGCAAAAGAGGTTATGATGTATTCAGCACTCAGTTGCTACAACAACAATTTAATAAAATCTTTTCCATAGGAAAAGGATTCTGGAAAGCTATTTTGCTTGCTTCAGACATCTATTTGATTCTCTCCTTTATAACCTTAGTTACTGCAAGCTCTCAAAGAACAGCCTTAGGCAGAAGGCAAAATGAAGAAGTCTTTCCCTTCGGATGATTCCTTTAACTTTGCCAGACGTTCACTTAATAGGCTTATTCAGCCAGAGCAGCACCACAGAACTATTCTGTCACAAATACAAACTTGATTTTAAACACACTCCCATTGTGCTACTCCTGCTTTCTTCTGCTGACAGTGCCAGATACTCTTTCCTACTATGGTGTTCATTCATCACCCCAAACAGCTCCTACACATGCCAGGAATTCTTCTGAAAGTAGCTCAACAAGACATTCTCCCTGCACAGAAGCCCTGGCAAGGGAGGGATGGCCATGCCCTGTCACCTCCAGTCAGTGCTGGCTCCCAGCCATTCTTCCCCACTTAATGTCAGCCCCTCCAGCCACCACTCCCCTCCACATCATCTGGGTGAAACTTCGAGAAAAAGGGAACTGCAGTTACACAGCAAAGGAGGATGTTACAGAGAAGCTGCACAGAAAGAATCACACCATGGTAAACTTTCTATTTTTTATGAGGACAATAAGCTCATCAGGCTGGCTGACACATATCTCAAGTTTCTCCAAAACTTTGATAAACTCCTCACTCCCTGCCTCAACTGAACACTCCTCATAAAATTCAAATTCCAAGAAAAAAAAAGAGGAAGGCACTTTAATATTTAATTAACATAGGGAAACAAAATGCAAGAATTGAGAACAACCCCGAAGACAACAAGAGGGTACATGGAAAGCTCTGGGAGATGTGGGCTGCTCCATAAGGTGGTTGCTCCACACTCACTTTCTCAGATCACTTACGTAACAAAATGTCATGATAACAGAAAGCAGTTTTAGTATTGATTAAACTGATTGAAAACAGAAAGAAATTTAGTGCTCAGTGACTCAAATGGCAATAAACATCTGCAAGGAAGCAACAAAACAGTAGGTGAAAATCAATGGTCATTTACAGCAAAATCCACAGGAAATGTGCCACACATCCTGCAGCAGTAATGCAGCTGGAATTCACCTCCAGAAAAAAAACCTCAAGGAGTGCTATCTTAGTATTTGTTATATGAGAAGTACCAAAGATACCAAGTTCAATTCTTTCAGTAACTACATTCAGATGAAAGTGAAATGCAGAAAAAACCAATCAGCTTAGGCATGCTGTTTGCCAAAGATGTAAAAAGGTACCAAGAGCCAATAAGAAAATTCATCATGGCAGGGCCACGGAGAAGACAGTGATAGGGACACAGTCTTTCAGTTTTGGTGTTTTGGTTGGTTTGTTTTGGTTTTAGTGGCTTGTTTGTGTGGATATTCTCAGTTCAGTCGAAGAAAGAACAGAGATAATTTCTCACAGGCAGAGCCTGGGAATCTTAGAGGAAAAGAATTCAAACAATTATTATCTCTCTTTCTGTAACCATTGTTTATAGATATGGTTTGCTAGAGTGTGCTTGCTATTGATAGCTCGCCAATAGTGTGAGGTTTTCTCACTAAGACCAATCAGGTCTTAGGTCCATCACTGTTCCTATAAGAACTGTAGATTTTTAATAATAAAGTGGTCTTTCATGCCTTCTGCATCATGGGGTCAATGCTGATTACCCTCCAGTCAGGGGACCCGCTGTTT